>LPNX011116813.1:440446-457261 GCA_001517045.1 Pseudotsuga menziesii | reverse complement strand
ATGATCTTCCATGGATGTAAGTCTCCTTCATCAACATCTTCCACAATCAAATGTGGTTCAATGACATCAATTATCAAAACCATAACATATCCTACATTAATTCTTTTTCCACCATAATGAGTTGTAGTCTCTGTAGATTCAACCTTTCCTAGTCCAACAACTTGACCATTAATTAGGAGGTCAACATAGTCTCCTCTTGTCAAAATTATATTTTCCATTGTAACTCCTCCCAATATCTGTAACACATTTGAATTGTAGTTTGTAATTAAGGTTAAGCCATATGAAGTGTATGTTTAAAAAAGTAATATAGTTGCAATAATTCAAAACAATAGGGTAGCCCTTTTGTATGCCACGAAACATTGTTCCCCTACATCTTGTCCATGCTTGCAAAAAGGAATTTACATATAAATTACACAAAATATATATGAAGAGATAACAATAAGAGATCCAAGAATTATTAGAGAATGATAGATATCAACTCCAATAAAACCACCAAACTCCTATTTGACTTTGGACATGGGACTTATATTATTGATGTATGTGTATGAATGTGCTGGAAATCTAGCTATAGTTAGCTTTCGTTCTTAAAATGTTACACGTTGAATGAAATTTAATGTGTGTTAGTTTTAATAATGTAGTTTTTCATCTAACAAAATCATATTGTCATCAATCACATTACACCATGATGGAAATCTAGCTGTGTTAGTTTTCATAATGTAGTTTTTCATCTAACAAAATCACATTGTCATCAATCACATTACACCATGATGGAAATCTAGTTGTGTTAGTTTTCATAATGTAGTTTTTCATTTAACAAAATCACACTGTCATCAATCACATTACACCATGATGAAAATCTAGCTGTAGTTAGCTTTCATTCATAAGACATTGCATGGTGACTAAAAGCTAATTTGTGTTAGTTTTAATATGGTAGTTTTCTATCTAATACAACCACATTGTTATCAAATACATTACATCATAATGAAAATATAATGGAGTTAGCTTCCTTCTAACAACATGGCATGGTAAGTGAAACCTAACATGCGATTACTTTCATAAGGAAGTTTTCCATCTAACACAACTACATTGTCATCAATCACATTGCACTACGATGGAAATCTAGCTGAAGTTAGTTTTCATTCTTAAAACATTGCACTCTTAGTGAAAGCTAAAGTGTGTTACTTTTCATAAGGTAGTTTTTCATTTGACACAACCACATTGTCATCAATTAGTTTTTCATCTGACAAAACCATATGTCATCAATTACATAGCACCATGATGAAAATCTAGTTACAATTAACTTTCATTCTTAAAACATCGCACCGTGAGTAAAAGGTAATGTGTGTTAGTTTTTCATAATGCAGTTTTAAATCTAAGACAACCACATTGTCATCAATCACATTGCACCATGATGGAAATGTAGCTGGATTTGGCTTTCATTCTCAAAACATTGCATGATGAGTGAAAGCTGATGTGTGTTAGTTTTCATAAGGTTGCTTTCTATCTAAAACAACCACATTGTCATCAAATATATCACACCATGATGGAAATATAGCTGGAGTTATCTTTTATTTTAACAACATGCAGTCATGATGAGAGAAATCTAATGTGTGTTAGCTTTCATAAGGTAGTTTTTCATTTACCACAACCACATTGTCATCAATCACATTGTACCACAATGGATATCTAGTTGGTATTAGCTTTCATCCTTGACTCATTGCACGGTGAGTGAAATCTAATGTGTGTTAGCTTTAATAATGTAGTTTTCCATCTAGCACAACCACATTGTTATCAATCACAATTCACCATGATGGAAATCTAGTTGGAGTTAGCTTTTGTTCTTAAGACATTGCACGATGAGTAAAATATAATGTGTGTTAGCTGTCATAAATTAGTTTTCCATCTAACACGGTCATTTTGTCCTCAAATACATTACACCATGATGGAAATCTAGCTGGAGTTAGATTTCCTTCTAACAACATGGCATGATGAGTGAAAGCAAATGTGTGTTAGTTCATTGCACCCTGATGGAAAGCTAGCTGGAGTTAGCTTTTGTTCTTAAAACATTGCACGGTTGAGTGAAAGTTAATGTGTATTAGTTTTCAAAATGTAGCTTTATATCTAAAACAATCACATTCTCATCAAATACATAACATGATGATGGAAATCTAGCTATAATTAGCTTTCCTTTTAACAATGTGTTAACTTTCATTGTTAAAGCATTGTATAATGAATGAAAGCCTAATGTGCATTAGCTCATTGCACCAAGATGAAAATCTAGTTAGTGTTAGCTTTTGTTTTTAAAACATTGCACGGTGAGTGAAAGTTAATGTGTGTTAGAATTCATAAGGTATTTTTCTATCTAAAAGAGTCACATTGTCATCAAATACATAACACCATGACGAAAATCTAGCTGAAGTTAGCTTTAGTCCTTAAATCATTGCAGGATGATTGAAATCTAATGTGTTAGCTTTCATAATGTAGTTTCCATCTAACACAACCAGGTTGTCATCAATCACAATGCACCATGATAGAAATCTAGTTGTTGTTAGCTTTCATAAGTTAGTTTTCCATCTAACACAACCACATTGTCATCAAATACATTACACCATGATGGAAATCTAGTTGAAGTTAGCTTTGTTCCTAACAACATAGCCGGATTAGTTTTCTATCTAACACAATCACATTGTCACATTGCACCATGATGTAAATCTAGATGGAGTTAGCTTTCGACCTTAAATCGTAGCACGGCGAGTGAAATATAATGTGTGTTCGCTTTTATAATGTAGTTTTCCATTTAACACATCCAAATTGTCATCAATCAAAATGCACTATGTTGAAAATATTGTTAGAGTTAGCTTTTGTTCTTAATACGTTGCACGGTGAGTAATAGCTAATGTGCGTTAACTTTCGTAAGGTAGTTTTTCATCTAACATAGCCACATTGTCATCAAATACATTACATCATGATGCAAATCTACCTGGAATTAGCTTTCCTTCTAACAACATGGCACGATGAGTGAAAGCTAATGTGTGTTAGCTTCCATAAGGTAGTTTTTCATCTAACACAACCACATCATTATCGATCTCATTGCTCCATGATGGAATTATAGCTGGAGTTACCTTTCGTCCTTAAATCATTGCACGATGAGTGAAACACAATCTGTGTTAGCTTTCATAATGTAGTTTGTCATCTAGCACAATCACATTGTCATCAATCATAATGCACCATGATTAAAATGTAGCTAGAGTTAGCTTTCGTTATTAAAACATTGCACGGTGAGTAAAGCAAATGTATGTTAACTTGCATTAAGTAGTTTTTCATCTAACACAACCACATTGTCATCAAATACATTACACCATGATGAAAATCTAGCTGGAGTTAGCTTTTGTTTTAACAACATGGCACGATGACTGAAAGCTAATATGTGTTATCTTTCATAAGGTAGTTTTCCATGTAACACAACCACATTGTCATCAAACACATTGCACCATGTTGGAAATCTGGCTGGAGTTAAATTTCATCCTTAAATCATTGCACAGTGAGAGAAATCTAATGTGTGTTATCATTCATAATGTAGTTTTCCATTTAGCACAATCACATTGTCATCAATCACAATGCATCAAGATGAAAATCTAGCTAGAGTTAGTTTTCCTTCTTAAAACATTGCACGGTGAGTAAACTAATGTATGTTAGCTTTCATAAAGTAGTTTTCCATCTAGCACAGCCACATTGTTATCACATACAATACATCATGATGAAAATCTAGCTAGAGCTAGTTTTCCTTCTAACAACGTGACACTATAAGGGAAAGCTTATGTGTGTTAGCTCATTACACCATGATGGAAATCTAGCTGGAATTAGATTTTTTTTTAACATGGCACGATGAGTTATAGCTAATGTGTATTAGCTTTCATAAGGTAGTTTTCCATGTAATACAACCCCATTGTCATCAATCACATTGCGTTGTGTTGGAAATCTAGTTGAAGTTAGCTTTCATCCTTAAATCGTTGCACGGTGAGTGAAATCTAATGTGTGTAAGATTTCATAGTGTAGTTTTTTATCTAACAAAGTCACATTGTCATAAATCACAATGCACCATGATAAAAATCTAGCTGGGGTTAGCTTTCGTTCTGAAAACATTGCACAGTGAGTAAAGGCTAATGTTTGTTAGCTTCCATAAGGTAGTTTTTAATCTAACACTGCCACATTGTCTCATTACATCGTGATGGAAATATTGCTGGAGTTATCTTTCAACCTTAAATCATTGCACAATGAGTGAAATCTAATATATGTTACCTTTCATAAAATATTTTTTCATTTAGCAAAACCACATTGTCATCAATCAAAATGCACCATTTTGGAAATCTAGCTAAAGTTAGTTTTCGTTCTTAAAACGTTGCACGATGAGTAATAGCTAATGTGTGTTAGCTTTTGTAAAGTAGTTTTCTATCTAACACAGCCACATTGTCATCAAATACATTGCACCATGATGCAAATCAAGCTGGAGTTAGCTTTCCTTCTAACATGGCATGGTGAGTGAAAGATAATGTGTGTTATCTTTCATAAGGTAATTTTCCATCTAACACAACACATCGTCATTGATCACATTGCACTATGATGGAAATCTAGCTGGAGTTAGCTTTCATCCTTAAATCATTGCACAGTGAGTGAAATCTAATGTGTTAGCTTTCATAATGTAGTTTTTCGTCCAGCACAACCACATTATCATCAATCACAATGCACTATGATGGAAATCTAGCTAGAGTTAGCTTTCGTTCTTCAAACATTGCATGGTCAACAAAACTAACATATGTTAGCTTTCATAAGGTAGTTTTTCATCTAACACAGCCACATTGTTATCAAATACATTACACCATGATGGAAATCTAGTTGGAGTTATCTTTCCTTCTAACAACATGGCACTATAAGGAAAAGTTTATGTGTGTTAGCTCATTACACCATGATGGAAATCTAGCTGGAGTTAGCCTTCCTTTAAACAACATGGCAAAATGAGTGAAAGCTAATGTGTGTTAGCTTTCATAAGGTAGTTTTCCATGTAACACAACCACATTGTCATCAAGCACATTGCATCGTGTTGGAATTCTAGCTGGAGTTAGCTTTCATCCTTAAATCATTGCATGGTGAGTGAAATCTAATGTGTGTAAGCTTTCATAGTGTATTTTGTTATCTAGCACAACCACATTATCATCAATCACAATTCACCATGATGGAAATCTAGCTGGAGTTAGCTTTCGTTCTTAAAACATTGCACGGTGAGTAAAGCTAATGTCTATTAGCCTTCATAATGTAGTTTTTCATCTAACACAACCACATTGTCATCAAATACATTACACCATGATAAAAATCTAGTTGGAGTTAGCTTTCATTCTAACAACATGGCACTATAAATGAAAGCTTATGTGTGTTAGCTCATTACACCATGATGAAAATCTAGTTGGAGTTAGCTTTATTTTAACAACATGGCACAATAAGTGAAAGCTAATGTGTATTAGCTTTCATAAGGTAGTTTTTCATCTAACACAACCACATTGTCACATTGCATCATAATGGAAATCTAGCTGGAGTTAGCTTTCAACATTAAATCTTTACACGGTGAGTGAAATCTAATGTGTGTTAAATTTCATAATGTAGTTTTCTATATAACACAACCACACTGTCATTAATCAAAATGCACCATTTTGGAAATCTAGCTAGAGTTAGCTTTCATTCTAACAACATGGCACAATGAGTGAAAGATAATGTGTGTTAGCTTTCATAACGTAGTTTTCCATCTAACACAACACATCGTCATTGATCACATTGCACCGTGATAGAAATCAAGTTGGAGTTAGCTTTCATCCTTAAGTCATTGCACGATGAGTGTAATCTAATGTGTGTTAGATTTTATAATGTAGCTTTTCATCTAGCACAACCACATTGTCATCAATCACAATGCACAATGATGGAAATATAGCTAGAGTTAGTTTTTGTTCTTAAAACATTGCAGGGTCAGTAAAGCTAATGTATGTTAGCTTTCATAAGGTAGTTTTCCATCTAACACAGCCACATTGCTATCAAATACATTACACCATGATAAAAATCTAGCTGGAGTTAGATTTCATTCATTTCTAGGAGAGTACATTGTGACATCTACTATTACAGCCCAGTTGGATATGATTGCCTTCATTGTGGTGGTAAGAGGAAATTCAATGATGTAAAGGATTACTCTTTGTACATTATATTGACCTATAAATCTAAGCCTTTTGAAACAGCAACAAAAAAGTATTTACTAGTTTCATCCAACCTCCCCTCCAAGCATATAGGACATTTCCAAATTGAAATATTCATCTCTATGAGAAGAACTAGAAAACCTGCTGGTTATCTTTATAATTTTATTTCCTGAAGTCACATATACTGAACAAAAGGAGACCCAAGCTCCAAAACTTCTCATAAACTTCCATATTGTGCACCTTTATTAAGTTAAATTCCATAGATATATGGAGCAAACTCTTTGTTGGATTCCACTTGTGTAATGATTCAAGGATTCAACTTGACTGAAGGATCCAAATGCTACTACAACAATTGCTTCACAATCTACCATGCAAACCTATCCAAACTTGCCATGAGTGCCCCATGCAAGTTGAACAATACTCCAAACAAGGCATGAATGGCCACACAGGTAAATCACACCCTATAGGGCTTTCGTTTCATACACATGAATCCCTAACACACATCAAACTTGGATTTTTTAAGGATTTTATGACTATTGTTTATACTTTTGTCACCTTTTCTAATGCAAAAGGCTATATCAAATTTTTATATTGTTATTCTAGGGCACAAAATGCACTCAAAACCCCTCCAAATAGTTTGTAAATGAGAATTGAGTTCTCTTACCATCCCTGCTCATGCCCAAAATTGGAGCTTTAACCATCAAAATTGGACTAGAAATTACCAAAGCTAGTTTAATGTTGTTATTCATCACCTTTTAAGACTGAAACATGCCCAAAAAAGTATTTCAACCCTTAGATTCATCCCATATTCAAAGGTTATGTCTTGTTACTGCTAATTTATAGTCGAAAATGATCCCCACAAGACAATTGTGAAATCTTTCCTAAAGGCTTCCTAGCCAACTCAACAGTGACCCCCAAGTAAGTATCTTCAAATTTGTCCAATACATATGCCGCCTTCTCAACACTACAGGTTATGGTTTCTTGTGGAGCTAAACTCAAACTCAGACTATATATATGTGTCACTTTTCATTTCAATGGGTTATCCTGAGCGCTCATTACCCGCGTAAAAAATTATATAAAACCCAAAGAATCCATGTTTTTTTTTGGGGGGAGGACGTACATATTTCGAAACCTTCTCGTTTTAGGGTTACAGGCTAGGAGGGAGAGGTTGCAGAACAAAAAGAAAGTTTCCCTCTGATGGGTAGGAATTCCCTTGGACCCTTTCCCCCACTTCCATAGCTGACTAGTAAGGCTCTGGATCCATAGCTACTCACTTGGCTACTTGGATTAGCTTATATCCTTGGTTACTCAGCTTGGTTACCACCCTATACTCCCTAAATAAAAACAACCTGTTTAACCTGTTTGCAGCTTATTCCAAAATATCAAATTTTCAACATCTTGGCGCTTCAAGATATCAAAGTTTTGTGTTTTCTTATTTGAGAAAGCACCATTTTACTTCATTGCCTCCTATTCACCCTCCTTAAGTGTCTTTCTCTCTTTCATGAAAATGAACAGATAAAGCATAATGAATCTGCTAACTGCCAACTTTTTTTTACGATCCACCAGTTGAAACAAACCCTAATCTTTGGCACTTATAAATCATCTTCTTGCACTTCTTGTCAGCAATTAAAATTTGATTATTACTGAAGGAAAACATTGAGCTGTGGGCTATGCTTCATTATCCAACTAACAAAAAATAATTTTTTCTATGAACCAGGGACATCGTCATAAATAACAACCTCTTACCTCTCATCTGAACTTTCCCACTTCTCAACTCTGCATTTTCTCCACCACTTGAATACAGAATTAGAGTTGGATTTGTCCTCAACAAAATCAATATACCAATCTTTCTGACTAATAAAATGTTGTGAGAAACTTGAATTGAGGATAACACTCCTACTCTCCACCATCTGGCCTAGGCTGAATTGACAGCTAATCAACCAGTTGTTGGAACGACCTTTTAGTTATTACACAACTGTTGATGAAGTCCAGCTGTTTGACAAACTCACATCTTATCCTTTTATTTAAAAGTACATGCTTATTTTGTGATAAAATTTTGGTGACAGTTGGCATGCTTCTTTAGTGATTGTGGGTGTGCCAATGGGATGCTTGTTAGCGTCTCTTGATACAATTTCTCATGTCAATAGATCTCCTAGATTTACCCAACCAAGTGTTCCTACTTGTCCTTTTTCAAGATTTCCAACCAAGAAATTTAAAGTATTCTTGTATGATATCTGTTTTCTCCCCAAGATATTTTACTCTTTAGGTCCATCCTTTGGAGGCATTTGTATTAGATCACTATGGATCAGAATTCCAGTAGATAGTAGAATTTTATGCCCACACTCCTCAGAGATCATTTACCGTTAATGCTAGGCTTTCTGGTAAGTAGCTCATTTTTTTGATGAATTTGTACCCAAACTCCATAGTTTACCCTCAACCTTACTAACTGCTTCAATCGCACATACTTTGTGAATCTCCAAAATTACAATGCAATTGTTTGGATAACAATTCCCAAGGTTTTCAAATCCTCCATCAAGGTCTGTAACATAATAGGGTACCATCACATCATCATGTACAAGGCGCCATCATAGTTAACAAGACATATATCATAGATTAGCATGCATCATCATGCATACATCATCATCATAAATAATCAACATCATAGTGTGCATATGCATCTTCATGACTGTTCATACACCATTGTATGTATCATTGTTCATACACTATAGTATACTTCACTATACATACATACACTATATACATGCCACTGCATTCTTCACCATTGGACATCACTTTTAGGCTTGACTGTGTATTCTAGTCATCATCATCATAGGGCTGTCATTTTTTGTATGCATGATCATCAAAGTATATGCATCATATATAGGGTACCATCACAGTGTACATCGTGTATAGGGTAGCATCATCAACATATATCATCATAGGATTGCATGCTCATCACCATTATAGAATATGTATTAGGTTTGCATCATCTCCATACTGGGCTGTGTTGGTCTTCTTTAGAAGACCTTGATCAGTGCATGTCAAGATCACATGTGGGGTTGTGTATGTGTTTGTAGAGGAACTAACAGTTTAATCTTGAAGAAAATGCTGGGATGTGTATGGCCGTAGTAGAACATGACCCAAGGAATTTTTATCTCATCATCATCACATCAAGGTCTGCTTTTATCATTTCAAGGTATGATAATCAAGGTCTCATCATCATGCATCTTACATCGATTCATACTGTTTGAATGAGTAGCAATTTTGAACTGTGGACTTTGCACTATGGATAAGCCTCCAATAGTGTCACCACTAGGACTGTGTATGCATCATCAATCTTGCGACTGTGTAAGTATATGCTGGTCAAAACTTGGACTGTTTGCAACATAGATTGACCATCAACTTCAGTGGAGAAAGGAATAAAAAACTTGAACTATTTAGGCACAAAAGGAAATTCAGATTGTTGATGACTGTGTGAATTCGAGACTATATATATTGGTCAAACTTTGCCCTCATTCAAGCATGAAATCAGACTGTTTTAACACTTCCAAGTTAAGACTGTTCATGCATGCTTTGACTGGTGTATTCTGAATTTCCTTTGTCATAACTACAAACAAAACACCCAATTTGTTTTTTTAAGACACTTGCTGCACTGGTCACCACCGAGATCACCTCAGTTTGTTGCTGCAAACAAAATTCGGGACTGCTACAAAAAATTTGGGCATGCTACAAAACATTTGGGATTGCATCATGTGTAGAAAAGCCTCCAACACCAACCCAAAATATGTTATCCTTCTCCAAACATTTGGGTCTATGTATATGATTGGACTTCTCAATAGCATGCGTTTGTATGAAGAGTGTACAATCTCTTACATTTCCCTTGAGCATATATGACACATGGGAAGCTCCTAAAGTGTTCCAAAAGGAGTTTAGGGAGCATCCTCTATGCCTCAAGTCTATTTTTCAGAAGAATAATGTATTTAATATGTATACATATTTATACATCGTCTAAGACATGGTTTATATGCTCATTTAAGAAGAGCATGTTAACCATACCTAAGCCCTGCTTCTTCAAATGTTGGCTATACATAATTTGAACTTTGAATGTAGATAGTGTATCAATGCTCGTTGTTTTAGTTAGATACATATAGTCATTAGTCTGTTTTATTTTAGAGATAGCCTACAGGTGGTTGCAGAAATCTGAATAACTGATGAGTGAACTTGTGTCTGTTTATTGTAAAGCAATTGTATTTACTATTTAGCAGGCAATCATATTAAATCCCTAACTAATCAAAGTTCCCAAAATTCCAAATTTACAGGTATTTAGGATGTTTCCAAACATGTTTCCCTTTATTAGCAACCTATTTGTGGCATACAACCCTTGTTCAAACAGCCAAGAGGCTATCTAATATCATGATGTCTGCTTTAATATAGGGCCTGGATGCGTTGAAGCAGAGTCTCAAGCAGCTGCCAGCAATACACCACCGCCAGCAAGTTTTTGCTTTGTCCAATCACCTAACACTTATCACTTCAAACTGGGCAAGGATTTCATGGTACAGAGAGAGGAAATAGTGACCATCTAAAATATCAACAACAAAAATACCCTGTTGATTACACAAAGGCCTGTAGATATGTTGTACGTAAAAATCTTGGAGTTCGGGAACAAGAATGAAGAGATTTGTTCTCAACAGGAAACTGAGACTTAGTTCAAGCCTTGAACAAAGGTAGTTCAGGGGGGCACAAGACCACCCCACTTGCAACAATTGACGAAGTAGTATACAATAGGATTTCCAAGAAAGGCACAAGAAAGACACAGGAGATGAACTTGAAGGTAAGGGTGCTACCCACTTCTCCAAAACCCAATATTGAAACAATATACCAACAGCAGCAAGTTCTGCCTGTGTCCAATGGCCCCACATTTATCAGTTCAATCTGGGCATAACCTTGACCTTGGTTACCTTTTATGGGCTTCTTCAAAAGGGCATAAACCTCTGTTATGAACTCTGGGAAATTCTAGGTGTCCTCGTTAGAATAATTACTGTTGGTGATTGTAATATTTGAGATACTAGTTCTATTTGAGATGTAATATTTGAGGTCCTATTACATGAGCATTCATTGGAGAATTCAATGGAAGTTGCAATTGTGTTTGCATAGGTAACTATGAAGGTAATTATGGTTGTTGTATTGGGAATTGTTTTCCAGAGAAGGGAGGACTACAGTAGTTTTGTGACCAAGAGAGGCTTTGGATTGATTAATTCGACCATTGTACCCATAGTGAAGGGTACTATAAATTTTGAGGATTTTTTCATGCCAGAGTTGGAAATTATGTTTCTCGAGGACCATATTTATTATTATAAGCATTAAAAAAATGCAGAAGAGTCATGGTTCATACCTTGTGGTTGAGCTTTCCATGGATTATTCAGGGATAAAAAGTAGAATGGCTAAACTTACTAGTCCCTTGGTACACTTATTTTACTCATAGGAGTTATGGGCATGATTTTGCAGGATGATCCTAATCCCACCCACAAATTTCAACAGTTTTCAATAAAAATTCCTTTGAGGAATGTTTTTTTCTACATTGTGGGAAGAAAATAGCAAGTTCCTTCTCAGTATCAAATTTGTCTTTTATTACCTTGAAAAAAATATAACTGGGAAGATAATGTGTTGAGGATATCAGTCTTAAAATACTTTAGCAAGATTCCAATATCCACATAGGTTACTCCTCCATTGGATAACTTCATGGCTCTGTTGGAAAAGTCACAAGAAAGACACAAGAGATGAACTTGAAGGTAAGGGTGCTACCCACTTGAAGGTAAGGGTGCTACCCACTTCTCTAGAACCCAATACTGAAACAACATACCAACAACAACAAGTTCTGCCCGTGTCCAATGGCCCCACATTTATCAGTTCAATCTGGGCATAACCTTGACCTTGGTTACCTTTTATGGGCTTCTTCAAAAGGGCATAAACCTCTGTTATGAACTCTGGGAAATTCTAGGTGTCCTCGTTAGAATAATTACTGTTGGTGACTGTAATATTTGAGATACTAGTTCTATTTGAGATGTAATATTTGAGGTCCTATTACATGAGCATTCATTGGAGCATTCAATGGAAGTTGCAATTGTGGTTGCATAGGTAACTGTGAAGGTAATTATGGTTGTTGTATTGGGAATTGTTTTCCAGAGAAGGGAGGAATACAGTAGTTTTGTGACCAAGAGAGGCTTTGGATTGATTAATTCGACCATTGTACCCATGGTGAAGGGTACTGCAACTTTTGAGGATATTTTCATGCCAGAGTTGGAAATTATGTTTCTCGAGGACCATATTTATTATTATAAGCATTAAAAAAATGCAGAAGAGTCATGGTTCATACCTTGTGGTTGAGCTTTCCATGGATTATTCAGGGATAAAAAGTAGGATGGCTCAACTTACTAGTCCCTTGGTACACTTATTTTACTCATAGGAGTTATGGGCATGATTTTGTAGGATGATCCTAATCCCACCCACAAATTTCAACAGTTTTCAATAAAAATTCCTTTGAGGAATGCTTTTTTCTACATTGTGGAAAGAAAATAGCAAGTTCCTTCTCAATATCAAATTTGTCTTTTATTACCTTGAAAAAAATATAGCTGGGAAGATAATGTGTTGAGGATATCAGTCTTAAAATCCTTTAACAATATTCCAATCTCCACATAGGTTACTCCTCCATTGGATAACTTCATGGCTCTGTTAGAAAAGTCACAAGAAAGACACAAGAGATGAAATTGAAGGTAAGGGTGCTACCCACTTGAAGGTAAGGGTGCTACCCACTTCTCCAGAACCCAATACTGAAACAATATACCAACAGCAGCAAGTTCTGCCTATGTCCAATGGCCCCACCTTTATGAGTTCAATCTGGGCATAACCTTGACCTTGGTTACCTTTTATGGGCTTCTTCAAAAGGGCATAAACCTCTGTTATGAACTCTGGGAAATTATAGGTGTCCTCATTAGAAGAATTAGTGTTGGTGACTGTGTTGTTGGATCATGTTTCCCATTCTGTTCAATCTACTCCTCTTCTTCTTCATCTTCTGGTTGATGTATTGTATCTCCAACAACCTTATATATGGTTCCATCCCATGACTCTTGTTCTTTGAACAATAAAACTTTACTAATGATCACTGTTTTGGTCATTGGATTATATAACTTATAACCTTTAGAGTCTACACCTTATCCAAGAAAGATGCACTTCTCACTTCTGTCATATAATGTTCTTCTTAGTTGTTTAGGTATGTGAGCATAATCTATGAAACCAAATATTATAATATGTGAAACACTACAATTCATACCTATCAATACTTCCTATGGAACTATGTTCTTCACACTTTTGGTCGTATAATTGTTGAACAAAGTAATAACTCAAGCTACCTCCTCTCCCCCTAAATCATAATACATGTTTCTTCCATTCAACATGCTCCTTGCCATATTTATAATGGTTTGTTTTTACATTCTACTACACCATTCCATTGAGGTGTATACCTTGTCATGAATTTCCTATTGATTCCATGTTTTTCTTAGTAATCACGAAATCCTTTGATTCATACTCCCCCCCTCTGTCTGATATCAATAGTTTTATTTGATGGCCACTTTGGTTTTCAACCAAAGCCTTGATTTCCTTGAACTTACGGAAAGTTTATGACTTATGAAGAAGGAAGTACACCCATGCTTTTCTATTGAAATCATCACTGATGTAAGAAAATAACAACTACAAATAAGTATGAACCATCTCTAGTGTTGCCTATTCCTTTCAGACATTCCTTTAGGGATGATATCCATGTACTTCTTTCCATGAATGCAACACCCACATGTGCTTGTTGGTTCCTTAATGAGGGGAAATCCTTTAACCATGTCATTTTTCTGCAATATTTTCATGCCATCAAAGTGAATATGTCCAAAACTTAAATGCCATAACCAAAAATCATCCATGCATCTTGTTTTTTAGGAAAAAGAACTTATGTGCTTTCTACAACTCATCACTAGTGGGTACATTCTATTCTTGAGTCACTTGTACTTTGACAACTAACTGCTTACTTGGAGGTTTTTCATATATGGTACATTCTTATTCCTTGAAATTGAGATTATATTCCTTTTCAACGAGTTTCCCAATACTAAGCAAATTATGCTTCAACCCTGGAGCATACCACACATCTCTAATGGTTTAATATTGGCCCTGTTTGGTCAATATGTTGAGAACTCATTTTCCAAGAACTTTAACCATCTCATCGGTGCTGACTTTAACCTCTGTCCTTATGGATTCATCTATATTTGCAACTATACTTCTATTTCCAGTCATATGGTTGTTGTAGCCACTATCTAAAACCCAAAGATCATTTGGAATTTCATGTGCAACATGACAACTAAGAAACAATAATTCTTCATTATTCTTAGAGGTGTTTGTAACATTGATACCAATCTTTCTCCAAATTTGTGCTCTCTCATATATTTTTGTACACGTTGATACCAATCTACAAGACGAAGGAAAATATATAAACACGAAATTTATGCCAAACAAGGTGTGAGTCTACAAAATTTAATCATAAACTTGAAAAATCTACTTTAATGGGATTAAAGCAGAATGTATAACTTGTTTTTGTACACTTACTACATGCTTAAACTGTGACCTTAGGCTAATTCATAGAAAATTATAATAAAATTATTAGATCAAATATTCCTTATACAACAAGATGAGCTGCAGAGCAGCAATTCCTTGCCCTATGTGTTTAGACAGTCATGTTTATAGTTTTAAATATTTGTTTAAAGTTTCTAATAGTTATGCATCATTTATTGGTTTGGTTTAAAATTTTTAATAGTTATGCATCGATTTTTGGTGCTAAGTTGTGCTAAGTCGAGAAACAAATGTTGAGGTTGAGAATCATATGCCAAGGTCAAGATTCGATCAGCATAGAATTCATATAATTTGGCTTATAAGCTTGGAATATTGCCTATCTCTAGTGGAGTTTCCTAGGTTGTCACGCTTTCTACTTTGGTTATGTTCATAGATGTATTGATTCTTGAGACTCCACATGGCTCCTTGGTTACATTTTATGCCTTTAGAGCATAGCTTTGACATCTAGAATCTGTTTTCAATGTTGGTTTTTCTAAACTATCTATTTTTTTTAGCTCTTTCCATCTAGACATTTAGGTTTTACTTTTGAAGCCATCTTATGCAAACAAACAATCTGTCCCCACATCATCCTTTCCAGGGTCCTAGATTATCCAACTTGAGACTGTGTTCCACCCTGTTTATTTCTTCATTGGGTTAGGAATTTCTCCGTCTCAGCAAAGGGGTGAGTCTGGTATCCATATCACAAACTACATCTTCTCATTGGATTCTCACTTTGTGGTGTTTCAGTATGCTTATGGCCCCAAACATAACAACCAGACAATATTTGCACTTGACTTGCTTTGGTCCACCTGGAGACAATGTTCCCATGCTTGATCAAGAGTCCTATTAGGTTTGGACTTAGGCACCATGGATAAGAATCAAGATTGGCAGAATTAAATGATTGGCATACTCTGATAAATGTATGACAGAATTAGATGATTAGCATGCCCTTATAAATGTATGGCATAATCTAGCATATTGATTAAAAATCTTAAAACCCAACCTTTCATAGACTAGAAGATTCATAAAAATATAATAAAATATGGAAGTATGATATAGAAAAGAATATCAGAAGCATATACTTGGACTGTGAACATACCTCCTTCACACAACAACAATGCAGCCTCCTTGAGTCCTTCACATGGCAAAAACACAGCCAATAAAACACTACAATGTGAACTCAACCTCTTTAACAGACTGAAAAACACACTTGTGAATAAAAATGCTCCCCACAGTCACATTTACAATGAATAAGACAGTGAAATGGGAGAGTGTTTATATTAAACATTGAATTTAAGGTTTTTGCTTCCATTTTTTCCTTTTAAAATCTGTTTTAACCGCCACATTTCCACGCTGGGTTCCACTTTTGTGTTCTGGATTGGGATTGTTATTATCAGGGAGAGATTTGTGTGTTTGGCCAAGCTTCCAAGTCCCAATTCTCTAGGCAAGTCTGAGCCGAGTACTCTTCTCAGTGGAGACTCATGTAGAATAGGAGGGATTCGGGAGTCTACCATGAGTCAAACATCACTGGTCAAACATCCTTGTATATCAGCTAGGGCACTCATAGCTCTACTTTTCATGGCATAAAAGTAGCAAAAATACATCTTAAGTAGTGACCTATTCAGCTAAGAGGGATCCAATCCAAATACTGATGGTGCGAAGCTGGCAGTGCAGTATTTTTAGACCTCTCAGCTTGAAAGATCGAAGGTTAGGATTTCTTATGATTTTTTGAGGGGATATACTTTTATGTGTGTGAGGGGGAGTTATTTTGTTCCAGGCCAGGGGCAGAAACAAAAGTTAAAATAATATTTTCATTAGGAACAACTGTTTCTGGGTTGGGCATGTTCATTGGCAAATTCTTAACTGCAGCATCAGACTTCTTTGTAGCTGACAGTTCAGTCACAATAGTGAATTGTGAACCAAATATGTCTCCGATGGC
>LPNX011116813.1:421809-440047 GCA_001517045.1 Pseudotsuga menziesii | reverse complement strand
TCTCTTTCTTTCCAACTCAGGCTACAAGGTACTGAAAAAGATTATTTGAATTTAGGACATTATTGTTAAGTAATTTATATGAGTTAGTTAGGTTCCTTTTAAGGGGTTCAATTGTGTTTCATTTAATTCTAGAGGTAGAAATCTAAGATGATTGGTCGGCTCCAGCAAGATACAATTTTATTCGAAATGCATAAAAAGCTATGAAACATGACACAACCATATAGGCCTCCGTGTCCGTGTCCAACGGGTCGGGCATGTGACATGACCTGACAAATGTCGGACATGAGTTTTAATGTGTCCTAAAACACATGACATGTTTTGGGCACGTGTCAGGATAGAAAATGAAAGATAAGGAGAATACCAATTCTAAGGCACTAGCAACCACACCTCCAACAAGCAAGATAGTGACCATACAATCAAAATCGGTCTTAAAAATAATGACCTGCTACTATTACTATTTCATTTGCAGAGCCTCCAATGAAATGAGGCTAGTTTCTTCAGACCAAGTGAAAGGTTTGATAGATCCAATGTTCCACAAGACTGTGGCATAGTTGGCAAATTTTGACCTGAATATGTATGCACAAGATCAGACCTCACAGAAGTAGCATTTGATGATGATACAACTGCCACTAAAACTGACGTGTTTGGCTGCTGATGTAAATTAATTGAGTGGCCATATGATCCTGCTGGTATTGCTGAGTTGGAATTTAGTTTGTGAGGACTGTTGAAAGCCACAGGCACACCGGATTGTGGAGGTTTATGAGTTGAATATATTCCTGACAAAGTATTAGTGTCAAAAGTTAGTTTAACAGTCCTAGTATCTGTGTGGGAATCCAGCTTTGTTCCCTTTGGACCAAATTTCAACTCTTCATGAGTCCCAAGAAGCTAGCAATTGCTGCAACATTGGAAAGGTAGTCCAACAGATGGGTAATGAACAGGTAAGGACACTTGAGCTCATGTACGTTGAATTCATGATATTATCGTAGGTTCAAACACTGGCCCATCACCAAGGATTAAAAATTGTTTAACAAGTCCCCCTCACTAATAAGGTACCTGAAAAACAATTGATATTGGATATTAAATGCTACAAATAGGAGGACTATGAGAAAAAATCTCCCAAAAGAGATTGCTAATTAAATTTTAAAAATTGTTATTCCTTTAAGGAATTGGATGACTCCCTGAACAATGTGTTATGGGAAAACAGAGGTTGCCAGATAAGAGGCAACAATTAGAATTCTGATCTCTGAGGAGTGTGGGAATAAACTTCTACTATCTACTGGAATTCTGATCCATAGTGATCTAATACAAATGCCTCCAAAAGATGGACCTAAAGAGTAAAATATCTTGGGGAGAAAACAGATATCATACAAGAATACTTTAAATTTCTTGGTTGGAAATATTGAAAAATGACAAGTAGGAACACTTGGTTGGGTAAATCCAAGAGAGCTATTGACATGAGAAATTGTATCAAGAGACGCTAACCAGCATCCCATTGGCACACCCACAATCACTAAAGAAGCATGCCAACTGTCACCAAACTGTTATCACAAAATAAGCATGTACTTTTAAATAAAAGGATAAGATGTGAGTTTGTCAAACAACTGGACTTCATCAACAGTTGTGTAATAACTAAAAGGTCGTTCCAACAGCTGGCTGATTAGCTATCAATTCAGCCTAGGCCAGGTGCTGGAGAGTAGGAGTGTTATCCTCAATTCAATTTTCTCACAACATTTTATTAATCAGAAAGATTGGTATATTGATTTTGTTGAGGACAAATCCAACTCTAATTCTGTATTCGAGTGGTGGAGAAAATGCAGAGTTGAGAAGTGGGAAAGTTCAGATGAGAGGTAAGAGGTTGTTATTTATGACTTGACACTGGTTCACAGAAAAAATTATTTTTGTTAGTTGGATAATGAAGCATAGCCCACAGTTCAATGTTTTCCTTCAGTAATAATCAAATTTTAATTGCTGACAAGAAGTGCAAGAAGATGATTTATAAGTGCAAAGATTAGGGTTTTATCAACTGGTGGATGGTAAAAAAAGTTGGCAGTTAGCAGATTCATTATGCTTTATCTGTTCATTTTCATGAAAGAGAGAAAGACACTTAAGGAGGGTGAATAGGAGGCAATGAAGTAAAATGGTGCTTTCTCAAAGAAGAAAACACAAAACTTTGATATCTTGAAGCACCAAGATGTTGAAAATTTGATATTTTGGAATAAGCTGCAAATGAGTTAAACGGGTTGTTTTTATTTAGAGAGTATAGGGTGGTAACCAAGCTGAGTAACCAAGGATATAAGCCAATCCAAGTAGCCAAGTGAGTACCTATGGATCCAGAGCCTTACTAGTCAACTATGGAAGTGGGGGAAAGGGTCCAAGGGCATTCCTAGAGGGAAACTTTCTTTTTGTTCAGTAACCTCTCCCTCCTGGCCTGTAACCCTAAAATGAGAAGGTTTTGAAATATGTACGTCCTCCCCCACAAAAAAAACATGGATTCTTTGGGTTTTATATAAGTTTTTGCGTGGGTAATGAGTGCTCAGGATAACCCATTGAAATGAAAAGTTACACATATATATAGTCTGAGTTCGAGTTTAGCTCCGCAAGAAACCATAACCTGTAGTGCTGAGAAGGAAACATATGTATTGGACAAAGTTGAAGATACTTACTTGGGGGTAACTGCTGAGTTGGCCAGGAAGCCTTTAGGAAAGATTTCACAATTGTCTTGTGGGGATCATTTTCGACTATAAATTAGTAGTAACAAGACATAACCTTTGAATATGGGCTGAATCTAAGGGTTGAAATACATTTTTGGGCATGTTTCAGTCTTAAAAGGTGATGAATAACAACATTAAACTAGCTTTGGTAAGTTCTAGTCCAATTTTGATGGTTAAAGCTCCAATTTTGGGCATGAGAAGGGATGGTAAGAGAACTCAATTCTCATTTACAAACTATTTGGAGGGGTTTTGAGTGCATTGTGTGCCCTAGAATAACAATATAAAAATTTGATATAGCCTTTTGCATTACAAAAGGTGACAAAAGTATAAACAATAGTCATAAAATCCTTAAAAAATCTAGGTTTGATGTGTGTTAGGGTTTCATGTGTATGAAACGAAAGCCCTATAGGGGGTGATTTACCTGTGTGACCATTCATGCCTTCTTTGGAGTATTGTTCAACCTGCGTGGGGCACTCATGGTAAGTTTGGATAGGTTTGCATGGTAGATTGTGAAGCAATTGTTGTAGTAGCATTTGGATCCTTCAGTCAAGTTGAATCCTTGAATCATTACACAAGTGGAATCCAACAAAGCATTTTCTCCATATATCTATCGAATTTAACTTAATAAAGGTGCACAATATGGAATTTTATGAGAAGTTTTGGAGCTTGGGTCTCCTTTTGTTCAGTATATGTGACTTCAGGAAATAAAATTATAAAGATAACCAGCAGGTTTTCTAGTTCTTCTCATAGAGATGAATATTTCAATTTGGAAATGTCCTATATGCTTGGAGGAGAGGTTGGATGAAACTAGTAAATACTTTTTTGTTGTTTTTTCAAAAGGCTTAGCTTTATAAGTCAATATAATGCACAAAGAGTAATCCTTTACATCATTGAATTTCCTCTTACCACCACAATGAGGAAGGCAATCATATCCAACTGGGTTGTAATAGTAGATGACACAATGTACTCTCTTATAAAGGAATGAAATCTAACTCCAGCTAGATTTTTATCATGGTGTAATGTATTTGATAACAATGTAGTTGTGTTAGATGGAAAACTACCTTATGAAAGCTAACATACATTGGCTTTACTGACCCTGCAATGTTTTAAGAACAAAAACTAACTCTAGCTAGATTTTCATCATTGTGCATTGTGATTGATGACAATGTGGCTGTGCTAGATGAAAAGCTTCATTATAAAATCTAACACACATTAGATTTCACTAATCGTGCGATGATTTAAGGACGAAAGCTAACTCCAGCTTGATTTCCATCACGGTGCAATGTGATCAATGACGATGTGTTGTGTTAGATGGAAAACTACGTTATGAAAGCTAACACACATTATCTTTCACTCATTGTGCCATGTTGTTAGAAGGAAAGCTAACTCCAGCTATATTTACATCATGGTGTAATCTATTTGATGACATTGTGGATGTGTTAGATAGAAAACTACCTTACAAAATCTAACACACATTAGTTATTACTCACCATGCAACATTTTAAGAACGAAAGCTAACTCTAGCTAGATTTCCAAAATGGTGCATTTTGATTAATGACAGTGTGGTTGTGTTATATAGAAAACTACATTATGAAAGTTAACACACATTAGATTTCACTCACCGTGTAAATATTTAATGTTGAAAGCTAACTCCAGCTAGATTTCCATCATGGTGCAATGTGACAATGTGGTTGTGTTAGATGGAAAACTACCTTATGAAAGCTAATACACATTAGCTTTCACTTATCGTGCCATGTTGTTAAAATAAAGCTAACTCCAACTAGATTTTTATCATGGTGTAATGAGCTAACACACCTAAGCTTTCATTTATAGTGCCATGTTGTTAGAAGGAAAGCTAACTCCAACTAGATTTTCATCATGGTGTAATGTATTTGATGACAATGTCGTTATGTTAGATGAAAAACTACATTATGAAGGCTAATAGACATTAGCTTTACTCACCGTGCAATGTTTTAAGAACGAAAGCTAACTCCAGCTAGATTTCCATCATGGTGCATTGTGATTGATGATAATGTGGTTGTGCTAGATGAAAAAATACACTATGAAAGCTTACACACATTAGATTTCACTCATCGTGCAACGATTTAAGGATGAAAGCTAACTCCAGCTAGATTTCTAACACGGTGCAATGTGATTGATGACAATGTGGTTGTGTTACATGAAAAACTACCTTATGATAGCTAACACACATTAGTTTTCACTCATTGTGCCCTGTTGTTAAAATGAAAGCTAACTCCAGCTAGATTTCTATCATGGTGTAATGAGCTAACACACATAAGCTTTCCCTTATAGTGCCATGTTGTTAGAAGGAAAGCTAACTCTAGCTATATTTTCATCATGGTGTACTATATTTGATGGCAATGTGGTTGTGTTAGATGGAAACTACCTTATAAAAGCTAACAGACATTAGATTTACTCAGCGTGCAATGTTTTAAGAACAAAAGTTAACTTCAGCTAGATTTCCATCATGGTGCATTGTGATTGATGACAATGTGGTTGTGCTAGATGAAAAACTACACTATGAAAGCTTACACATTATATTTCCCTCACCATGCAACTATTTAATGATGAAATATAACTCCAGCTAGATTTCCAAAACGATGCAATGTCCTTGATGACAATGTGGTTTTATTACATAGAAAACTCCCTTATGAAAGTGAACACACATTAGGTTTCACTAATCGTGCCATGTTGTTAAAATAAAAGCTAACTCCAGCTAGATTTTCATCATGGTGTAATGAGCTAACACACATAAGCTTTCCCTTATAGTGCCATGTTGTTAGAAGGAAAGCTAACTCAAGCTAGATTTCCATCACAGTGTAATGTATTTGATAACAATGTGGCCGTGTTAGATGGAAAACTACCTTATGAAAGCTAGCATACATTAGTTTTACTCATTGTGCACTGTTTTAAAAACGAAAGCTAACTCAAGCTAGATTTTCATCATGGTGCATTGTGATTGATGATAATATGGTTGTGCCAGATGTAAAACAACATTATGAATACTAACATACATTAGATGTCACTTACCATGCAATGATTTAAGGAAAAAATCTAACTCTAGCTAGATTTCCATCACAGTGCAATGTGATCGATGACGATGTGGTTGTGTTAGATGGAAAAGTACCTTATGAAAGATAACGCACATTAGATTTCACTCATTGTCTAATGTAGTTAGAAGAAAAGTTAACTCCAGCTAGATTTCCATCATGGTACATTGTGATTGATGACAATGTGGTCGTGCTAGATGGAAAAATACCCAATGAAGGCTTACACACATTAGATTTCACTCACCGTGCAATGATTTAAATATTAAAGATAACTCCAGCTATATTTCCATCACGGTGCAATGTGATTGATGATGATGTGGTTTTTTTGGAAATATAACTCTAGCTAGATTTCCAAAACGACGCAATGTCCTTGATGACAATGTGGTTTTATTACATAGAAAACTCCCTTATGAAAGCAGACACACATTAGTTTTCACTAATCATGCCATGTTGTTAAAATAAAATCTAACTCCAGCTAGATTTTCATCATGGTGTAATGAGCTAACACACATAAGCTTTCCCTTATAGTGGTATGTTGTTAGAAGGAAAGCTAACTCAAGCTAGATTTCCATCATGGTGTAATGTATTTGATAACAATGTGGCCATGTTAGATGGAAAACTACCTTATGAAAGCTAGCATACATTAGTTTTACTCATTGTGCAATGTTTTAAGAACGAAAGCTAACTCAAGCTAGATTTTCATCATGGTGCATTGTGATTGATGACAATATGGTTGTGCCAGATGTAAAACTACATTATGAATACTAACACACATTAGATATCACTTACTGTGCAATGATTTAAGGACGAAATCTAACTCTAGCTAGATTTCCATCACGGTGCAATGTGATTGATGACAATGTGGTTGTGTTAGATGAAAAACTACCTTATGAAAGCTAACGTACATTAGATTTCACTCATTCTCCCATGTAGTTAGAAGAAAAGTTAACTTCAGCTAGATTTCCATCATGGTACATTGTGATTGATGACAATGTGGTCGTGTTAGATGAAAAATACCCGATGAAGGCTTACACACATTAGATTTCACTCACTGTGCAATGATTTAAATATTAAAGCTAACTCCAACTAGATTTCCATCACGGTGCAATGTGATTGATGACGATGTGGTTTTTTTGGAAATATAACTCCAGCTAGATTTCCAAAATGACGCAATGTCCTTGATGACAATGTGGTTTTATTACATAGAAAACCCCCTTATGAAAGTGGACACACATTAGTTTTCACTAATTGTGCCATGTTGTTAAAATAAAATCTAACTCCAGCTAGATTTCCATCATGGTGTAATGAGCTAACACACATAAGCTTTCCCTTACAGTGCCATGTTGTTAGAAGGAAAGCTAACTCAAGCTAGATTTCCATCATGGTGTAATGTATTTGATAACAATGTGGTCGTGTTAGATGGAAAACTACCCTATGAAAGCTAGCATACTTTAGTTTTACTCATTGTGCAATGTTTTAAGAATGAAAGCTAACTCAAGCTGGATTTTCATCATGGTGCATTGTGATTGATGACAATATGGTTGTGCCAGATGTAAAACTACATTATGAATACTAACACACATTAGATGTCACTTACCGTGCAATTATTTAAGGATGAAATCTAACTCTAGCTCAATTTCCATCACGGTGCAATGTGATCGATGACGATGTGGTTGTGTTAGATGGAAAACTACCTTATGAAAGCTAACGCACATTAGATTTCACTCATTGTCTCGTGTAGTTAGAAGAAAAGTTAACTCTAGCTAGATTTCCATCATGGTACATTATGATTGATGACAATGTGGTCGTGCTAGATGGAAAAATACCCGATGAAGGCTTACACACATTACATTTCACTCACAGTGCAATGATTTAAATATTAAAGCTAACTCCAGCTAGATTTCCATCACGGTGCAATGTGATTGATGATGATGTGGTTTTTTTAGATGGAAAACTATCTTACAAAAGCTAACTCACATTAGCTTTCACCCATCATGCCATGCTAGTAGGAAACTAACTCCAGCTAGATTTCCATCATGGTGCAATGAGCTAACACACATAATCTTTTACTCATCGTGCCATGTAGTTAAAAGAAAGCTAACCCCAGCTAGATTTTCATAATGGTGAAATGAGCCAACACACATAAGCTTTTAATCATTGTGCCATCTTCTTAGATAGAAAACTACCTTACGAAGGTAACACACATTAACTTTCACTTATCGTGCCATGTAGTTAGAAGGAAAACTAACTCCAGCTAGATTTTCATCATGGTGTAATGAGTTAACACACATGGCTTTTACTCATCGTGCCATGTTGTTAGAAGGAAAAATGATTCTAGCTAGATTTGCATCATGGTGTAATGTAGTTGATGAAAATGTGCCTACTTTAGATGAAAAAATACTTTATGAAAACTAACACACATTAGCTTTCACTCACCATGCAATTTTTTAGAAATGAAACCTAACTCCAGCTAGATTTTCATCATGGTGAAATGCGACTGATGACAATGTGGTTGAGTTATATGGAAAACTACCTTATGAAAGATAACACACATTAACTTTCACTTATCGTGCAATGGTTTAAGAAGGAAATCTAACTCCAGCTAGATTTTCATCATGGTGCAATGTGATTGATGACAATGTGGTTGTGCTAGATGGAAAACTACCCTATGAAACCAAACACACATTGTGTATTGTTTGAAGAATGAAAACTAACTCCATCTAGATATCCATCATGATGCAATGTGATTGATGACATTGTGGTTCTGTTAAATAGAAAATACCTTATGAAAAATAACACACATTTTCTTTCACTCATCATGCCAAGTTGTTAGAGCGAAAGCTAACTCCAACTTAATTTTTGTCATGGTCATGGAGTTAGCTTTCGCTCTAACAAATTGGCACGAAGAGTGAAAGAAAATATCATGGATTTATCTTTCGCTCTAACAAATTGACATGTATGTTCAGATAGAATCTCTTATTTGATGACAATGTGGTTGTGCTAGATGGAAAACTACCATAAGAAAGCTAACACATATTAACTTTCATTCGCCATGCAATTTTCTTATAAGGTAAACTAACTCAAAATAAATTTCCATAATGGTGCAATGTATTTGATCATAATGTGGTTATGTTGGATGAAAAATTACCTTATGTAAGCTAACACTATGATTAACTATTATCATGAACCATTTAATGATCATCATGATTAGCTATTATAATGACCTCCACAATTGTTTTTGTACATATACTGACAAATAGAATGATGCATGCATTTATAATATTTTTGAATTCATGTTTTTTTCAATAATTTGAAATTGTGGTAATAGTTTTTTTCGTTTTTTTTTTATAGAAACAATGGAGTTTGATGCGAGTAAAATTGCAAAAGAAGCGACTTCAAAAGGTTAGAGTTCTTTATCGTCTTCATATGTATGAATTGAGATGTTATAAAATATGTTTTCATATTACTCTTTAATTGATGCTTTTAATTGTTTTCGAAACTACCGTAATATTTTCTACAAATGTTTTCAGATGCTAAGAACCATGATGCAAATGAAATTTCAAAGAAATCATCAAGGAAAAGAAAGAATACAAATATGACACTACAAAAGTCTCCAACAGTTGGTATGGCATTTTCAAATTTAGTTATTTACAAATAATTATACTATATTCTAGTATGCAATTTCACACTAGATGAACTTTGATATATCATTATGTGGGCAGTAAACTTCCATAGCACATAAACTTCCTTGTTCTTCTGCATGTGAATGAAAAATTCTTTGTTCTTCTGCATGTGAATTAAAATGATGTATTATATGGTAGATTATTAATGTTTGATATTTCATGTTTTTTTTAACCATTGCAAACATTTTTTTCTACTATTGTTTCCAGATACTATTGAATCTGATGCAAATGAAACTACAATTAAAGCCTACTCAAGTTGGTATGGTAGTTTTATATCTTATTTATTCTAATTTAGTATTGTTAGACTATATGATATTTTCAAATTTTAATAGAATATTAAATGACGATATTTATAATTATAATTTCATTTTGATTTATGTTAATAATTTCTTATTCTCGTTTTCAGAATTGCTTAGTTCAAAAGCATGTGAAATGCCACATCCATTAATCATGCAACGAGAAAGACTTCATTCAAGTCAAAATATTATGAATGCACCAATTTCTACTTCTACTTTTCAAATGATTAGAAAGTATAATACATCCAATGAATATGAGTTTGTGGGAGATTGGTATGTTCAAATAGAATGTCCCCCAAATATGTTCCCTGATATGTGTCTGTTTGGATCCATAGGTGAAAAAGATCCAATTATATTAGGGATAGTTGTTAATTGTTATGCTCACGGTGAGACTTACATTGTCTTTCACGTGGAGGCTATCAATGGACAAGAAGTAAAATTAGTCTCTTGTCCAGTGGAGTACACAAAACTTAGACCAGATTTAATTGAAGCTTCAAGTAAAGATTCGCCAAACACAATGAAAGAGTCAATGTTTAAGTTGAATAGTTATGAAAGCTTAAATAAATCGGGGTTAAAGAGTTGCATAGATATTTTAGAACGTATCACAAAAGTTCTAAAATATCACAATGTCAAAAAGATGAAAACATCATATGTGCTTTTTTATTTGCATCAAAGAGGTAAATTACCTCATAAAATACTAGAAGATAGACTTGATGCTCATATTCATGCTTTAAGGAGAATATATTTAAAAGATTTGGAAGAAAACATTGCATCAAGTGGTTTCACACCTACTACAAAATTTTAAAAAACTGAGAAAATGGAAACTGAGACAGTGAAACTTGCAGATAATTGTGATGAAATTCATGAATCCTTTAAGGAATGTTATTTATTTTCAAGCTCCTTCAACATAAAGGTGGATGTTCAAAGATGCATAGAAGCACCAAAAGTGTTTAAATTGGGATCACGAGATGATGCAAATGTTCAGGTGTTGGTGAAATCTTTTTTAGAAAAATTTCAAACATCATTGCCCGATGCTCTCTTGATTCCATTTGATAAAAATGAGCCTGATCCACTAGTAAACCATGTGAAAATTTTAAATGAGACAGATATAAATGCTATAAATGTCAACTTTTGGATAGTTGATGGCCAACATACCATTCAAGCCGCCAAAGAAATTATAACAAATCCCAAGTATAGTGTACCTGCGGAGGCAAAAAAAAAGTATAAAGAACGTTCTGCTCGATTCTTGGATCCATCAGTTCATCCCAGTGTTGTGATTCGCATTTGTTGTCAATTAAATTCTGCAAATAATGTCTTCTTCAAAACTCCTTTCATTGATTGTGTGCACTCTGCAAGACAGTTCTTAATTGATAATGACAAATTAAAGAAAAGGAGGATTGGAAATTCTAAGACATTGGATGACAAGGTATGTAATTTTAATTATTTTTGCACCTAAACTATTTTAATAGTGGATTTTTATTATTATATATTGACTTATTTAATTTCAAAATATTATTCATATTTTCATATATACATTGAATTCTTATTAGTTTATGTTTGTTATTTTTAACAGGTTGACGATGAAATGTTATGCTCCTTCTTTGATTGTCCACTTTCAAATTTTGCTGATAAAAAAATTCTTTTATATCTTGATCAACCTGTTTGGGATAAATGGGACACTTTTTTTAATTGTTACCAATTAGGTACATTGGACTGTTCTTCGAGCCAACCTGGTTCTCAAAAGTACAAGATAAATCATCTAAATACTTTGGCAGCTACTTCTTTTCACCCCCTTCAGGGATTAACCATTGAAGAAATTGGCTCTGTAGCAGATAAGATATTGGATGGAACCGTTTGGTTTTCTATTCCATCGAACTATCCAACTGATGCCATAAAGTTAAAAGATTATTGTTCTAAATTGAAAACAAAAAAGAACAATCTTGGATGCAATGGTTCAATACTGTTAAAGTCACGATAAAAAATTGAATGATAAGGATTTAACCACATCCAACATTCTTGAGCATTATGAAATAAATGATATCATATTTGCCAATTTCTGTACAACTGTTGAAGGGTCTACTTATGTAAAAGGATCGTGGAAAACAAAAATAGAGTCCTTTTCTCCGCAAGCATGTGAAGTACTCAACAGATTAATAAGTGGATCAACAAATGTTCAACAAGATGACAACTTTGAATTTGGGTGCCAGTTTGGGGGCCCTAGTCTTCTCTCAACACTTTTGCACTCTTTCCCTTCTCTGGTTGAGCCAGTACTATATACCAACCTTGTTGTTCTATATGCACTTGCTTTGAAAGAAGAATCATTCCACATGGCTTATTATATTGAATTGTTTCGATTTGTTATCGACAAAAATGGGTTGATAGAATTTACTATAGTTCTGTTAGAAGACCTTTGGTCATTTAAAGATGTCCACCAAGTTTTGGAAATTGCCATAAAGAACTCCAAGTTCAAGTATAACATCACTAAGGGCATTTATAGGTACAAACAAAATTTGTTTAGTTATGATATAGTTTTAACTATACATTTCTATACCATAGAATTAAAAAAGGTTGAGGCTCCAGAACACTCTCACACTTTTAAAAACATATTTGATCAAAGTGAGAGAGATGTTGAATTCTGGGTGGATTTATTGGAAAAACACCAAGAAAAGATGGAAGTGAATGTAATTTTTTCTCTTTATGCGGGGACAAATTTAATCAAAGCTTGTCTTAACTATAAAAGAAGAATTTCATGCATTGTACAAAAAGAGTCACAAATGACAACCATGTTGAAAATTCACAAAGCTTTTCAATTGCTAGGATCAACATCCATCAACATCCTGTAAAATTCAGGTACCACAATTTGTTGTTTCCATTATAATTGTTGGGTTTTATCATTGTTTAGAATTCTTAATTGCCTACTTTAGTACATAGACTAATGATGGGGATTGTAAAGCAGAAATGTCGACAACGGTCTACAAAACAAACATCAAGATAATGTGGATAATATTGAAAAAGGTTTGGAAATTGAAGCCAAAAGAGAAGAATATATCATACCAGGTACGTAATTTGTTTGATTGTTTCTCTTGTTTTTATTTAATATTATCTTTTAAACTATTAAACCTAAACTTGATGAACTCCTTGGAAAATTTTGGTACTACACTTCCTTAGAGGTTTTTATTATATTGATTTGGATTATATTTTGTTTATAATTCTTAATTCGCAAGTTTTTTTACTGCAATGACTAATGATGGAGATTGTAAAACAGAAAATGATGAAAATGGGCAACAAATAAATAATCAAGTTAATTTGAACAACAAAGAAACAAATTTGGATGTGGAAATAGAAGGGAATGAGATTATTTTACTAGGTACATAATTTTTTATGCTATTCATCTTGTTTTTTTTAAATCTATTTATTTTCCATATTGCATAACAATTTTGATTGTCGATTATAGGGAACTATAAGAACAAAGGAATTGATCAAGACCATGGTCACAAAATGATGGAAATGGAAAATCCATTAACAGATCAAATTTTGGTAGCATGTACTTACTTTGAACTCTTGTTTCTCTTGTATTCTGTTGATTATAGTTCACAAATACAATGAATATAATAATTAGGATAATGTGTCACAAAGCTAAAAAATATGAACATACTATGTCAATTATTTATCGTGGTTAATTGTTTGTTTAGTTATTTAATGAATTTTATTCATTGTCACAATATTTTCTTTATGGTACAATTTATTTGATGACAATGTGCTTGTGCTAGAGGGATAACTTTCCTACACTGTCCAATGTTGTTAGAAATGCCATTGTGCTTCTGCTTGAAGTAAAACTAGCGTACATTATATTTCCTTCATTGTGCAATGTATGTATCTGATAAAAAAGTGGTTCTACTAGTACGAAAGCTAGCACGCTCTAGATTTCATTCACTATGCAATGTTGTTATAAATTCCCTTGTGCTTGTGCTAGAAGGAAAGCTAACTTAGGTTAGCTTTCATTCACTGTGCAATGCGGTTATAAATGGCCTTGTGCTTGTGCTAGAAGAAAATATAACCATGTAATGTTGTCGAAAATTCTCTTGTGCTTGTGCCATAAAGAAACCAACCTTATGTTACATTTATTTCGTTGTCCAATGTATGAACTTGATGACAATGCCATTCCGCTGGTAGGAAAGCTATCACATGTTAGCTTTCATTCAATGTGCAATGGTGTCGTTAGAAATGACCTTCTGCTGATGGTAGAATGAAGGCTAACATGAATTAAATTATATTTATGATGTAATGTATTTGATGATAATGTTCTCTTACTAGAAGAAAAATTAGCATGTTATTTAATGAATTTTATTAATTGTCACAATTCATAATATTTTTCATGTTTATTGCAGTGACTAGCAATGACAACAAAGACATTGATCAGGAGAATGTGGAACAAAGTTGTAATCAAGAACACAATATCGTATCAGGTATATACAAATGTTTTATTGCTTGTTTTCATATTTAGTGAGTTTAATTCATTGTAACATTTCATAAGATATTAATTGTATATTATAGAGGCAAACACAAACAAAGATAATAATAGGAAGATAGTGAAACAATGTTAAAATCAAGAACACAATCTAATATTAGATATGTATAGCTTGTCAACTTGTAATTCTCATTTGTTTAATGATTTTTATTCATTTTCACCATTTTTTTAATGTTTAATACATAGACAAATAAGGAGAACAAAGAGAATGATGAAGTCCAAATCTATAATCATAAACATAATATCATATTAGGTATTTCTAACTTGTCTTGTTTTTTTGTTATTTTTAAAATTTTAGTCCTTGTAAGAATGATAACATTTTAGATGTTTATTGTGGGGACAAATAAAAAGAATAAAACTAACAATTATCACAATATTAAAGATGTATATATGTATTTCTTTTTAAAAGTGGCATTGCAAATGTTTTCTTTCATTACCAGTTAAGTAATAAACGTGTTATATTAAAAAAAGAGATCAAAAGAATATTTAAATTGGTATTCCATTAAAGATTTAACGTTTTATTCTCTAGGTTCTATGCAGATATTGCGACAAAGTAATGGCCAATCTAAAAACAGTATACAAAGTACTCAAGGTGAGTGTATTTTTTCAACAATTATTTCTTAATGATTTTTGTAGCATGAATACAACAGCTTGACTATTTTATCTGTTATTGTGTTGCAGAAAAAATAAATGGAAAAAAATTAGTTATATTTGAATTAAAAGACATTTTTTATTACAGCGTTGATGATGATGCAACAAGAGAACATATTGAGAAAATGGGAAGGGTTGCAGATTGCGCAATAGATAAAAAACAAATATGGTTTCATCCACATGCAATTTTTTTTCTTGAAATGTGTTTCAAGAATGAATCTCTTGAGATTGGAATTTGGTCGACTAATTTGAAGCTAAACATGTCAATAGTTCTAAAAATATTGGTTTCAGATATATCACAAAATCAACTTATGTTTGTGTGGACTGCTTCAGATTGCAAGCCACAAAAAGGAAATAAGGCTGCCGAGAATCCAACAAAAGTTATACACACTAAATCTTTGAAAAAAGTGTGGGATACATATAGTCAATATGATGTAACTAACACTGTTATAGTGGATTGTTCATATGAGAGAGTTAAAGAAAACCCCACAAAAAATGTGATTCTTGCAACTCCATTTGTTGGAAATAACCAAGGGGATAAATGGTTCATCGATGAGCTATGGAGAATGTTGAATAAGTTCAACAAAGAACCAGATGTTCGAGATACTTTGAAGGCTTTTCGGTGATGAATTGTTCTTCATTATATGTATGACTTCATGAATTATTACTATACATGCAACATTTTTCAAATTAAGTTATTATATTTTATTATGCTTTGTCATTATTATAAGTTGACATATTTTTATTTTTTTATTATTTTTATATAAAGATATTGAGTTAATAAAGGTTGCTAATTTCAATTGATGTTTAATGTATGAAGTTGGATGTAGAGATTATTAGATAAATGGTAAGTTTGTGTTAGAATATAATCCGTAGGGATTATATATTGTAAATAAATAAATATGAATAGTTGCGTAGGAAGCCGAAAAGGCTGGGCGGAAGGTGAAACACAACCGTCATATGTAATATATAAATATATGCATTAGCCATGAATAAGATTGAATCGGGAGTTATACCTAACAAGTGGTATCAGAGCTTGGCTATTTGCCATAACTCCTGCCTGCTGCATTTCAGTCCTGGCATTCTGCTTTCCAGTCCATTGCCAGACTGCCTGCTCCATCAGTCTTCCATTTGCATGCGTTTCTCTTTGCCAGCCTGTGCGCATTCATTTGTATGCATTATTCTCTTCTTATTTGCCTCATTTTCTAGACTGCTCTCTTCTCAACCCTAATTTCTTGAGCTGAATGAGTCACCCTCCTCCTCTTGCATATTGTTGTTGCTGCAAGTTCTTTGAGGACCGTCTACAAAATTTCTCATACTCCGTGAAGACTGGTGTGTTTGACATTGTGAGATGCTGTGATTTTATGAGGGAGTTGTAATACCTATCAGTGGTATTACTGTGTTGAAGACTCTATATATTGACTGTGATTTCCTCCCAAGAATTTTTCACCAATGAACACAGCCGGAATGGCCTGGCCACCGCCTACCAGTCTCTACAGAGCCTTCTCCCTGTCTTTGCCATGGTGCTCCTCGTCCAACTCATACACTATGGGATTGACGCTGAGACTGCAGAAGAGGCGTTTGATCACATGACACATATAGCATGAGCTCATGCTGAAGACCACTACCGCGTTCTCGAAGGCGTGTCTCTCAACCCTCTCCAACTCACTGCGTTGATTTGCGTTGATTTCTGCGTTGATACCCAACTTCCTGTATATACAATGTCCGTGAAGACTGAGGAATGTCTGTGAAGACTGCATGTTGAAGTGAAGATTGCGTTGAAGAGGAGACTGTGTGTACGTAATAAGCTGCATAATTTTTTATGTATTTCCTGTGACCATTGGAAGTGCACAAAAAACCCTAATTTGTGCCCTAATTCCTCTCGTGATTGATATCTTTGAGTGCATGAAGAACCAAGCGCATTTTGAGTTGAGGGATTATTTAGAAACTCGATTTGTCCATTAACACATCGATTGAAAGAGAAGACTGCGTGGTATATCTTTTATATGCTGATGGTATTGCTGAATTATATTATGCTTGCTGCCGCAAATACGTGGAGATCCATATTTGTAATTACAGTTTTCAAACAAATACCATATAATCTTGCTACAAATAATACTCTTGATAATCCTAGCCTAATCCCGTGAGCATATTGAAATAATATATGCTGCGTGAGGCAATATCATTGAGTTTTGGAGCTGAGTATATATTGAAATAATATATGCTATGTGAGTTTTGGATTTATATTCCAATAATATATGTTGCGTAAGGCAATATCATTGAGTTTTGGAGCTGAGTATATATTGAAATAATATATGCTGCATGAGTTTTGGATTTATATTCCAATAATATATGCTGCGTAAGGAAATATCATTGAGTTTTGGAGCTGAGTATATATTGAAATTTGTTGTCCCTTTTGCTGGTTTCACCATTTGCATTGCTGCCTTTTGGAAGCCATCAAAATCTGCATCGTTCAAAATCTTGAATGATGGGCTTGGAGAGAAGACATTAGACAGCTGATGGAGATTTGCAGACTTGAGGCCACTCAAGTCGAGCTTCATCCTGCAGATTGAGATTGAGATTTGAAGCTACGTGGAGAGTGACTGATATAGACCCTGAAGGCTACGAATTGGTACTGAATTTCTTCCTGAATTACTGTGAATTGAAGCTGTGATACTGTCATTGTATCACTTTAAAACCTGAAGTTGAGATTGTAAATCACCTTGGCAGAGACTGTAGACCTGCAAGTTTATTATTTTTTTCTATTTCTCTTTGTCATATCAAGTTCATTATTGTAAATTACACTAACAGTTGTAAAGATGTAATCTTTGGCATCAATAGTTGGTGCCACTCTCTCGGGCAAAGATCATTCCAAAGGAGAAAGCAGCAAGAGAGGCAGAGGAAGAAGAAACTTCAGAGGAAAAGGGGGCAGAAACAACTTCACCAAAAGATCAGATTTGCAGTGCAAGCGTTGTGGAAAGACTGGGCACACATCAGATCAGTGTTGGGCTTCATGGGACTCCATCAAAGACAAGCACAACCAGAAGAAAGATCACCAAGATGCTAGTAAATCTTCTGATTCTTGTATTTTTGCACATTGTAATCTTGGAATTAATGAAATGACTTCACTTTCATCTTATAAAGATTGTTGGCTGCTTGATACTGGTGCAACATCACACATGACATTTAGAAAATACTATTTTGAAGAACTTAATGAAACAATAGATGGCATAGTTTACTTTGCAGATAAGTCAAGTATTAAACCAAAGGGAATGGGCACCATTTGACTGAAGATGAC
>LPNX011116813.1:396491-415851 GCA_001517045.1 Pseudotsuga menziesii | reverse complement strand
TTAATTGAGAAAATACTTCATTGGATTAATTATTCCAAATTTAATGGAATAGTTCTTTGAGTTAATTTTTCTAGATTTAATAGAATATGTATTTAGAGATTTACAAAGAAAAATCAATGTGGATGAATTCCTTGTAATAGAATATTTCCAAATTTAATGAAATATGTGTTTATATTTTTATCAGATGACACATACTGGCTCAGCAAAGCAAGTTGTATTTTTTCTTGACTCATTGGAGATCTTAGATATCCCAACTGGGAATATTATAGTGAAGGGTGCTACAAACCATGCCTCCAAGGCATATGGATTCTCACACTTTCTACCATACTCATCTCCAGCAAAATCTCAACAACCATTCAAAAGGAGAGGTATACACTCTCTTACATATCCATTTCCAAATAATGATATGTTTTCTAAGATTTCAGTTTCAGAAGATGAGGAACAATATCAACATGATCTTGACATTGAGATTGTACCTCAACATGATCAGATCCAACTCCTATTCCAAATCAGAAGACTAAATGGGATGAAAAGCTCATTGAAGCAGTTGGAAGTGATGATGGGGATCTAGATGATAGAAGAAAATTGAGGTCCCAGTATCATAATGAATATGTTGCACTCTCTCACACAACTTCACTACCTATAGAGTCATGTAACAAACTTCCAAGAATATGCTACTTGATGATAGAGAATGATCCGCAATTTGGCCCACTGAAGAAAAAATGGATCATTCCATTCCTCCTCCAAAAAGAAGAGACAAAATCAACTTTCAAGATATTGGAAGAATATGAAAAGGTTCACATGCATAGTATGAGGATGCTAATGCACATAAGAACCATGATTCTGCATGGCTTCTCCATAGAGCTGCAAATTGCAACAATTTTTTTATAAGTTACTACCCAAAGAGGAAATTTTTCTCTTAAGTATAGCGTGTTTTCTTGATTCACTGCTTATTTTGAGAGGGGTTTCCCATGAGGTTTTTCCAATTTTCCTTAGATTATCAATAAATTTTTATTTTTCATTATATTGTATGGGTGACTTTTGGCCTAGTTTCCAGGGCCCAAAGTTGTCCAAGTTATGATTAAGGTGGGGTTTTAGGATTATATAATCCTCCCTTGTCCACATATAGACTATTTGATCATATTTTCTATCTTAGGGGACATGATTACTGCACTAGAGTGTGGGGAACACATATAGAGGTTAATTTCCACTTACTGCATGTTCATGCATGATTTTATGTGCCTCTGAGAGCAATCCCTACATTATAGGAGACCAATCTCAGTTCCACCAGCAACCTCCATTAGTTGGTTTTGGTTGGTAAGAATTTATGTTGAGTCAACCTGTAGTTACATTAAGTTAGATCACTCCCATCCTGTCTAGCTCCAGTTTTACATGGTTGCATGGGGAAGTGGCACCTTTTCCACCTACCTCATCAGTTTAACTAGTTTAACTAGTTTAACTAGTTTAACTGATTGTCGGACTGATTTAGACATCAGGAGTTATACTAGTGGCTCCCATCCAGTTATTTAGACACTCCTAGTTAGTTATTCAGTTAGATTGAGTTGGTAGATTCGAATATTATCCACATGATTAGAGTTATCCTTATTGTAACATTGTTGTATTACTGTCGAATTAATGAAGATTAATGTTGTAATTAATTGATCAGTGTACATTGTTCTTGAGATTCCACTGCATAATCTTAATTTACAATTTCTCTCATTTTCTTGTAGATCAACAGGTTCACAAATTTAACACATATGACAACTAAATTGAGACAAGACATTTTCCTCTAAGAATGTTATCACCACTTAATCAATGGAATTCCTTAATTGAACACCTTCAACACATTTTTCAAAATAAAATGTGGTATTAATATTCCTTGTGTGTTAACCACTAAAAGTAGGATGAATTTCACCAATGAAATAAAGACCCCACTTCCTAAAAGAATCTTGCATCTTTATAGGCTTTAAAACCAAAGGATAAAATTTCTATTTTCCAATAAATAGTTGACATTTGATGCATGCCTAAACTTTTTTGTTAACTTGGGGATATATAGTAGGCCAAGAAAAAACCTCCTCTCAAAATTTTGTAAGCAATATCCTTCCATGAATAATGTCCTCCACAACATCCTTTATGAACCTCATTTATCAAACAAACTATTTCTTATTCTGTAACACATGCCATATTTTGGTTGGATCCTTCCAATAAATATTTTCATCAATTATACAATATTTTATGGCCTTCAATTTTAGTGCTCTTGATTTAGACTTTTCCAAGTGGGTAGGGAATTCAATATGCTTCAAGTAGTACACAATATCATCATACCAATTATAATTATAGGATTTATCATTCACCGCAAAGGAAAATTCATACATATATTCATCTTAAATTTAGAATTATTGGCTTCCCCAAAGACATGCTTAAGAATATTAGCACCAAGATATCTACAATTTGATTCATCCATTATTATAGCTAATCCCTATCCCTTGATTACTTTTGTTAGCTTGATTTCCAAGTAATACTCTTGAATTTTCATGATCCAATTTCCCTTTATTCTAACATTGTCCCATTATTCGAAAATATCTTTGACAAAAAATTTTAGGGACAAATTCTATTATGTTGGAATGCAAGACATAATTCCTTAAGTGCCTTTATTAAAGAAAACACCTAATTTTCCATAATGTTATATAATTCAATCTATCATCACGTGTCATCATGCATATCTCTGTTGAAAAAGGAAATAGGTTGTTCATATCCATTGTTGTTCTTTTGAGGTAAGACTACAACTATAGTATTCTTTGAAGCAAAAAGGAAAATCATGAATTCGTTAGTATAATTAGGACTTGCCTCAATGACTTATTGATATTATAAAATGATGTTTTGGTTGACTTATTTCATTTAATATCGTTTTCTCTTTTCAACATATTAGACATGTCTTTAACCATTTCATCAAAATTGGGAACAAACCATCTTAGAAAAACAATATTCCCAAGGAAATATTGAACCTCATGTTTATTCTTGGAAGAGTTGTTTATTCTGGGAAGAGCTATTTGTTGAATAGCTATATCGGGGTCAATGTCTATTCCAACCTTTGAAATGACATGTCCTAGAATATTTCCTTCAATCATGGAAAATAACTACTTATTTGGGTTAAGTGATAAACCATATTTTTGACATTTTGTAAAAATATTATACAAAATTTGTAAATGATCTTCTTCAGAGTTTGAATTAACAATCATATAATCTAAATAAATTATTATGAATTTGTATATTTCGTCAATAAATGCAATTTCCATTGCTCTTTGAAAGATGGATTCCACGTTCATCATCCTAATTGGAATTATATCATATACAGATGTTCCCCAAGGAATAGTGAAAGTTGTCTTATTCTTATCATCATTTTGAACAACTTCTTGATTGTATCTTAAAAAAACATTCATCATAAAAAAAATTGTTACATATTTAATAATGGATAGTTATATTTCAATGATACTTTATTTAGATTCTTGAAATCCACATATAAGTTAATCACATTGTTCGTCTTTCTTATTAGGACTAAATTATGGGTGCATCCATGGAGGTGGGTTACAATTTTTGGCAAGGGAATTTTGGAAAAAAAAAAAAAAAACACACCCTCGATCGAGGTCTTGATACCTCGATCTAGGGTTTAACAAGCACTCGATCAAGGATTTATTTAACCCAATATTGAGCTCCAAACCTCGATCGAGGTTTCTATTAAAAAAAATTATAAAGAAGGTCGCTGGAAACCGCGACCATTTTACCATTTGTTTTGCACAGAAGGCCCTCGATCGAGCTAGGAGAGACCTCGACTGAGCTGTTGCGTCCCCGAAGTCCTCGATCGAGCTATTGCGCAAGCCACGTCCAACCATACCTTCCACCACGATGTCAGAGCAGAGAGGTAACACTCAAACCTTGGCTTTGAAATTTAAATGAAATTTTACTTTTTTCTAAGTTTTAAAATGTTAGGTTAAAATTGAAAAAAGTAATTGTTATAGATGTTTTTAGGTTAGTTTTTTTTGTCTAATATGTTTGCAATGTGTGCCGGCAAGCAGAAATGCTGCCGGGTTTTTATAAAATTGTAATTGAAATTTGTTATTTATTTGTTATTTATTTTTTGTTATATATATATTTTGCCAACCGTTAGCGTTTATGCTATCGGTTTAATTTTTAAATGTATGTCTGGCAAGCAGAAATGTTGCCCAAATTTTTTCAATCCTCTGGTTTAATAGTTTGTATAAATATTTCTATCAACTGACAGCATTTATGTTGTCGGTTTAATTTTGAAATGTGTGTCGGGCAAGCAGAAATGCTGCCCAATTTTTTCCAATCCTTCGAGAATACACAAAGGATTGGAAAAAATCTAAACCCTAGATGCGAGACAGTCATAAACCTTAAAGCGTCATAGACATTTATCTAAACAACCCATATATTTTACTTTAAATATTTTGATATATAATCAAATATATATATAAACTATTAACTATTTAATTAAAATAAATTATAATTATAATTAAAATATTATATTAATTCATATTTATATTTCTTATAAATATTTTTTTCATAATAAAATATGATAGGTATGTTTTCACTTATTAATTGACATATTTTGATTTTAGTTTATTGAAAAGTGTACTTATGTATTTTAGTTTTTTTTGAAGCTCAAACAAAAGTATAATAAAAATGTGGATCTTCTTTTTTTTTAAGAAAAAAATATTAATAAATAAGTGTGTAAATTTGAAAAAAAATCAAATTAATTAATTAATAGAAATTTATGATTTAAGTTTTTTTTAAATATGAAATTAAAAAATTAATAGAAATCCATAATTTAAAATAAAATTATATATTTTTATATTTTTTAGAAAAAAAATATAGATTTAGATTCAACATTTTGAAAATTATAAATTATAAATTTAGAATATTTTAAAATAATAGTAAAATATATTACTAATAAAATATATAAATTTATACATTAAATTAAGGAAAACTGGAATTGTAATTTATGGTATGTTAGAGTCTTTAGCAATCATAGTTGTACCTAGACAAATTTCTTGGTAATAGTTCCTTCATATTCTTGTTGGTCAAAGTTCCAATCAGTAAGTTTTCATTTGTTAGTTAGATTTCCTATCAATCATAGTTCTCATTGGTCAAAGTTATTGATGATCACATAGTTCATAGCTTTCATTGATCATATTTACCTATTCAAAAATTTTAGTATCACAATTCCTTGGTTTTGGTTTGTTCTTTCAATGTTCTCGTCAATCAAATATCTTATTTATGAAAGTTCCTTAAAACTCTCAATGTTCATTAATGCTCTGCCAATGCTCTGCCAGGAATGGTCGCATATCTGCCAATGCTCTGCCTTGGGACCAATGCCAAGAACATAATATTTTATTTTTCAACATTAATCATCATGCTTGTAGCTATAAATAATATATATATCTATAATAACTTTGATCTTGGTAATTCCTGATCGATAGCAAAGAAAATGAATGTCGTCAACCAGTGGCAGAAGGGTCAAATGAAATGACCATCTCTCCATTATTCTTTAATACTATTTTTTAAATTGAGTTGTTATGTCCCCTGACCTTTTCAAGTCTATGAAATTGTTTTGTGCTCAAAAGTTAAAGACTGTTACTAGATTGGGATGAAAAGTTAGAGCTTTGAACTAAGAGAAAACCATGAGTCCCAAGAACACGTTTGCATTCACACACATGACATGAATGATCAAGCTCAACTATCTGTGAAAAAAACCTTTGCATGTGCCATTTCCTTATTGATTGTGCTCACACTCATGATCCTTTTCCCATTATTAATGTGCACCATGTGACGATATATTAATCATCTCAAGTCTACATCTTTACTATTGACATATTTATCATTTATCTTATATTGTATGATGAATGATTTATTATGCCTTATTTCATGCAGATGCATCTCTACAGCGGGGTTCTTCTGTTCATCGAAGGCAGAGCATTAGCAGATATGCGACCATTCCTCGCCCTAGATGTCGGAAGAGGACTTATAAGTATACAATTGTATATGATGTACTATCTATTGTTAGTTACATCAAATTAAATTGCTTCACATGTGTATATTTAATCATCAACTTGTATGTCTGTATTTTCATAGGTTCGCCTAGGTGTTCTACACCGACACATGCTCTTGCTAGGGAAATGAGCGGAAGCCACTCTGTGCATGCGAGCTGTGATGAGGATCTTGTTGGTGTCGATGGGGAGATTCCCCACGAGAGAGGTACATTAAATGCATATATATATTTCTTTCAATTATAAGTACCTGTTGGGCACCATTTTGACCTATTTTTGTCATCTAAGTATCTTCCAGTTTCCTCCATAAACCTTCATACTGATTTATAAATCCTTAATTTCACAAAACTTTGGTTAAAGGTATAAATATCATTGCTTCTTAACAAATTGAATTATGATATTTTTAAGGCATTTAAACTAAGGTTTTTATTTAGAATTACAGGATGTGCTAACTTCTTGTAATGTCTCCTAGGTTGGATACTTGCAGGTCAGCTAGGCGTGAACTGAAAGAAGGGGAAAAGATCCTCAATGTACAAGGATGGTTAAACTTTCGACAAATAGATGATGTGGTTTTCACAGGTGTCAAGTCAATGCCGGTCAAATATGACCACCTATGCTACCACTCAGCACAAAAGCAGGGCAGTTCCGATTTTGTCTATGGATATGATAGAGGATATCGAGGATTGTATGTCATTATTAGCTTTCCAGATTAATAGCATTTCTAGTTTTTTTAAAATTTTGTATAAGTATTTGATAAGATAGAGGAGAAACTCATCGCTATTAGACAGAAAACGCATATTGTTCTGGAGTCAAGAACTGCGTTGTTTGATTACTATGTATGCTCGATTTACTATGGTGAATATAATTGAAGTTTAAGCTCTATGATTCTCTCTCTGCATGTGTAAACGAGGCATTGGAGGGCCCCCTTTGTCAAGTCTACACACCTTTTTTTCATATTGTTTCCAGTGAACGATTTGAATTGTTGCGAGCGAACGATTTGGATTGTTGCCAGTGGTATGTTTTATTTCCTGTAGAATTCGATTTCTTTATTGCAGAACGAGTTGGATTGTTTTGAATAAGTTATATAAAATCTATTATTTCATCAGTTATTCGCTGTAGGAACGGTTCATACTATTATCTCAATATCAGATTGTTGTACATTGCTTGCTTATTCAATGATGGAGTATTGAGAACAGTTATACATTGCGAATGCTTTCCTGTAAGGGAAATTGATGTTTGATTGTTTATTCAATGTTGAGATAATAGGCAGAGTCTTGTGATCCATATTTTAGAGTTAGGTTTAATTTGTTTTTTTTATTATCTTAGAATATTTCACATATAACTTGCTATGTAAATGAAAGATCAAATGAAGCTGCTTCTGTAAGGGAGTTTTTGTATTTTCAAATCATAGTATCCTAATCTTTCAATAGGTTTATTTCATAGATAAACTAGATTTCTAGTTAGGTCTAGCTTTGAGTCCCTATATTTGAATATGCCTCTAAGTATACAAACTCTGGATTGACATAAACTCAAGGTTTAATCTACATTAGTGGATTGGAGCCCAAAATTTGGCGCCGTTGCCGAGGAGGCATTTTAGAAGCAGACTTAGGAACTTTAGTTCTCTGATAGAAATTTTTTTTTCAAACAAAACACATTTTTTTTTTAGTTTTATGTCAATACAAAAAGACGATAAAGGAAGATTTATCAAAAACCCCCCAAAAATAGAAGTAATAGGAACTTCTTTTCCAAAAGGATTCATTACAACAGTTGATACTTTTAAAATGGCTGAGGAAGAAACATCAAAAGGGCCAACTGCAAAACAAAGAAGGGAGTATGAGAGAAGGTTAGAAATGGAAAATAAACTAAGACAAGAGAGAAGAGAAGAAGAGAGGCGACATGATAGGGAAGAAGAGAGAAGACATGAGAGGGATGAAAGAATAGAAGAAGATCATGAAGCCACCTTTAAATTCCCCATTTTGGACACTAGCATTACCCTAGGGGAAGAGGTAAAAATGAAGAATATTCCACCATCTGTCCTACCAAATTTCTATGGTATGACTTCTGAAGATCCAGATTCTTTCCGATTTGAGTTTGATATCTTGTGTTGAACTTATGGATATACTGATGACACCCATAAGCTTCGTATTTTCCCTGCTACTCTTAAAGCAGCTGCCTTGAAATGGTTCATGGGCTTAGGAGAGCATTCTATAACTAGCTGGGATGAGATGAGGAAAATATTTCTTAGAAAATATCAGGCATATTGTAGATCAAAGGATTTAAAAGATGACATTTTTAGAATGTCTCAACAGGAAGATGAAAGCTTGGAAGAATATCTAGAAAGATTCTCATACAACCTGCAGAAATCCAAATACAATTCTTTGACACCTGAGATGATTCGGACAATATTTTTAAAAGGAATAAGAGAATAATATTTGGATATTTTGAATGTTATGGGAAAAGGTGACATCTCCTATTTACCCTTTGATGAGATACAATACTTATGTCAGAAGTATTCAAGAGGAAAGGCTAGAACTGGAAAAAGGGATGTCATTACCAAAGTAACCAAATCTGCAACCAGTGGTATCTCCAGAGCCGAGCCTGGGAATCTGTTAGAAGATTTTAAGACTGATTTATTGAGTACCTTAGGCACACAAGTCGAAATATCAAAGACCAAGAAAAGACAAGAACAATAGGACCAACAAGATCAAGCCTTGTCTATTTTTTGTCCTAAATGTAGAAAGAAACACCCATTAAAAGAATGTTCTTTAAATACTATTGAAATTTGTGGCTTATGTACTTCAAATCACAAAATTGATGATTGCCCCAAATTGAAAGAATTGCAGGCAGCTCGAATGGAGGAGAATCAAAGCATGGAGTCTCTCTATTTTATGGGACAATGAAGACCTTGGCAGCCACGATTTTTAGGTATGTCTCAAGATCCTATGCATTAGTTTCATACAAATTATCAAACTCCTATTCAGAATTCATGGAGTGCACCCATGCCCTGGCAAACTTGGTCTCCTCCGTTAGCCCAATTTGCTCCAAATTGGAGAGGATATACTCATGGTAACCAGACATATCAGCAGGCCTATTTACAGCCCTATCAACAACCTTCTGCATATCCCCAATACCAGCAGAATCAAGTCCCATCTTTCCAACAACCCAATTTGGCTCCTCAACTGGGTCAACAACCTCAACAGCTTCAATTGCCATCCAATCAGCCTCCACCTCGGCCAACACAATTGCCAACCCAGCCAATTCCAAATCCAAGTAAAAAAATGGACAAACTCATGTATAATGTTGATGATGGAATGGCACTCCCCTACTCAATCTTCCCACTACAAAATATCAACTTACGATCCGGGAAAACTTTACAAAAAGAATCTCCTGTTATTTTAGAAGAACAAACAGAAAATGAGAAAATGCCAAAAAAATTAAATATAGAAAAATCACAGTCAGAAAATCACAGTCAAAAGGGGAAAACATTAGTATCTTATACACCTCCTTTTCCAAAAAGGTTGGTCAAAGAAAAACTTTCAATCTCCCTACCTGATTTTGATGTTTTAAATGAGTTAACCAATGTATGTGTCAAAATTCCCCTACTGCAGGCTATAAAGGATATTCCAATCTACACTAAAGCAGTTAAGGAATTATGTCTTAATAAAAGAAGGAAGGATCCATCAAAAATTCATGTGGTAGGCAATCTAGCAGGATTAATGTCTAACACTGTTTTTATTGAAAAGTATGTAGATCCTGGAATCCTAATGGTTACAATTACTGTTAACAATTTTTCAATTCCAAAAACACTGATTGATCTAGGTGCTTCCATTAATGTCATGACACTAGAGACAATGGAATACCTTCACTTGAAAAATCTCAGACCAACCACAACAGTTTTGGAATTAGCTGACAGGTCTAAAATTACACCTGAAGGGATCTTAGAAGATATCATTGTTTCTTTAGACTCCTGGGAGTATCCTGTCGATTTTATAGTGCTACAACCAAAGTATAATCTAGGAGGATATCCATTGATTCTTGCAAGACCCTGGTTGGCAACAGCAGATGATTTCATAGGGTGTAGGTCAGGAAGTATGCTCATTTAACATGGGACAGAGAGAAAACAAATTACACTTTATCCTTCTGCCCAAAGACCTTCTACATTAGATCAGCTATCATGGATTAATGAGACCAAGGAACAGGAAGAAGAAGTGATTCAGCCTGTCCTAAGTATCAATCAGTTCTTTGATTTTTAAGAAGAAAACAACGAATATTTGTTAGATTACTTCATTGTTGAACCTGATATTTCTGAAGAATTAAGAGACATGCAGTATGCTATCACAGATAAAGTTTTAGGACATAATTTTCAGGAAAATTGCACAGTACATTCTCTAGCATTGGTACTTCATGATATTTTTAATGTTCATTCAATCACAGATATCCAAAGCAAAATAGTTGAAATTCATCCAGGAAAACATTTGAATATAAGAGCACATCTTACTACATCATAGGAAGAACAGTTGATTACTTTGCTGAATAAACATTCCCGTGCATTTGCTTGGGAGTACACTGATATGCCAGGCATTCACCATGAAACATGCACTCACCACATTTATGTAGATGATAAAATCAGACCTCTCAGACAACTGCAACGTAGAATGAACCCCACACTAAAAGAGATAGTCAAGGAAGAGTTGTAGAAGTTGTTAAAAGTAGGATTTATTTACCCTATCTCCGATAGCCAATGGGTTTCTCCCTTAATTGTTGTTCCTAAAAAAAATGGTAAATGGCGCATATGTGTAGATTACAGGGAGTTAAATAAGGCAACATCAAAAGATTATTTTCCATTGCCTTTTATTGATCAAGTGTTAGATACCTTAGTTGGAAAGGAATATTTTTCATTTTTAGATGGTTTCAGTGGATATAATCAAATTAGTATTGAAAAATAAGACCGGGACAAAACCACCTTTACATGTCCCTGGGGCACATATGCCTATAAGGTTTTACCTTTTGGCTTATGTAATGCCCCAACTACTTTTCAGAGAGCAGTCTTGGCCAGTTTTGCAGATCTAATTCATGAATGTGTTGAAATCTATATGGACAATTTTTCTATGTATGGAAGTGCCTTTGAGGATTCCTTAGCAAACCTGGAGAAAATTTTAAAAAGGTGTGTTGACTCAAATCTTTCCCTTAGTAACGAAAAGTGTTTTATGATGATGACTGAAGGGATAGTTTTAGGACATCACATTTCTTCATCTAGAATAAAAGTAGATCCTGCTAAAATTCAAATCATTGAAAATTTATCTGAACCAACAACTCAAACAGATGTAAGAAGCTTTTTAGGGTATGCAGGCTATTATCGTAGATTTATTGCAAATTTTAGTAAGATAGCTCTGCCACTGTTTAAATTACTTTCAAAGGATGTACATTTTAAATGGGATACTAACTGTCAATCTGCATTTCAAACTCTTAAAGAGAAGCTCTCCACTGCTCCCATTATAAGGGGACCAAATTAGACATTGCCTTTCCATATTTCTACCGATGCCTCTGCTACTGCAATAGGGGCCTCGTTGGGACAAAAAGAGCAGACCATGACTTATGCTATCTATTTTATTAGTAAAAATATGACACCTACAGAGTTGAATTATACAGTCACTGAAAAGGAGTTGTTGGCAGTAGCTCATGCTGTAAACAAATTCTGTCGTTACATTACTGGCTACTAAATTTTTGTCCATACAAATCATTCAGCCTTACGATATTTAATGAATAAATCTATCAATAATGGTCGGATAACCAGATGGTTACTATTACTGCAGGAATTCAATATCACTGTTTTAGATCGGCCTGGACGAGAAAATCAAGTGGCAGATTTCCTGTCTCGCTTACACACTACTGGTGAGGTTGTTCTTGTTTTAGATAGTTTTCCTGATGAACACTTGTTTGCAATTTTTGTTATCACTCCTTGGTATGCTGATATTGCCAACTATTTATCATCAGGACAACTACCACCATCTATGCCATCTAAAGAAAAGAAAAAGATTATTAAACAAAGTGCTAGGCATATATGGGTCAATGGTGATCTCTTTTACACAGGATATGATCTAATTATCAGGAGATGTGTACGACAAGATGAAGTTTTAGATATTTTGAAAGCATGTCATGATGAACCATGTGGTGGCCATTTTGCAGAGAAAAGAACAGCATACACGATACTCAATTTGGGGTATTACTGGCCTTCTATTTTCAAAGATGCTAAGAAGTATGTTAGAAGTTGTGATACTTGTCAACGGATGGGACAACCAGTCCAGTCTGATGAAATTCCACTCCAACCAAAAATCCTCATAGAACCGTTTGAAAAGTGGGCTCTTGAATTCATTGGTCTGATTCATCCACCATCACAAGGGAAGAAGTACATTTTGGTATGTACAGACTATGTTACCAAGTGGGTAGAAGCCAAACCATTACCACGAGCCACAGAACAGACCATGGTAAATTTTCTTTTTGAGGAGATATTTGTCATATTTGGGGTTCCTAGAGAGATTGTAATTGATCAAGGTGCCCAGTTTACTTCCAAACTAGTGCAGGAGATAGCAGCAAAGTACAAGATTAAGCACGGAAAATCTACCCCTTACCATCCACAAGCTAATGGCCAAGTGGAATCTATAAACAAGACTTTAGAAGGAATCATCACCAAAACTGTCCAGATGCATAGAAAGGGTTGGTCATCTAAGCTTACTGAATCTTTATGGGCATACCGAATCACTTGGAAAAACAGTACTGGTTTTTCTCCTTATCAGCTTGTTTACGGTAAGCAAGTCCTCCTACCTATAGAGTTTCAAATTCATACCTTCAAGTTAGCAGTAGATTTGGGTATGAATCTTTCTGAGGCACAATAAGAAATAATACTTCAATTGAATCAACTAGATGAGATGAGACAGGCTGCAATAGAACAAAATATTTTGATACAACAACAGAGATCCCAATGGCATGACAAGTTTATCAAAAAGAAACAATTTCACATCGGTGACTGGGCGCTATTGTTTGACTCGAAGTTCAAAGACTTCAAAGCCAAATTCACAACTCATTGGCTTGGTCCATATGAGATTGCAGAGGTATATGACAATGGCTCAGTCAAACTTCAGACAATTGATGATGAAGCACGTGCATTTGTGGTCAATGGCCATCGGCTCAAACTTTATACCAATCCTATCAACAAGGAAGATTTCATACAGCAGATTTCACAGCAATGGGAAATGGAACACTACTACATTTTGCCCAAAAATCCGACGGCCGTATTGTCGGATTTTCGACACTTCCCTGTCGCATGTACGACACTATGATTTTTTTTAAGCGTCGGAAACTTGTCGTCGGTTATCCGACATTAGTCTAAACTGTTGCTTAAGCGACACCTTACTTACCGTCGCTTAAATATAAGGCGTCAGTTAAGCCACATAGAGAACCGTCGGTGAAGCGACGGAGATAAAATGCAGGCGTCGCTTAACCGACACTATAAACCGTCGGTTAAGCGACAAGTATAAAAATTGGGCGTCGGTTAAGAGACGTGTTGTAATGTTTTTTTTTTTTAAATCGCCTATAGAACCATCAGTGAATCGACGGCGATAACGACGATGCGTCGGTTAAGCGACGTCTTACACCATCGGTCAAGCGACAAGTATAAAAATTGAGCATCGGTTAAGAGACGTGTTGTAATGTTTAAAAAAAAAAAATCACCTATAGAACTATTGGTGAACCGAGGGCGATAACGACTATGTGTCGGTTAAGCGACGTTTTACACCATCGGTTAAGCGACGAGTATAAAAATTGGGCATTGGTTAAGCGACACTTTGTAATGTTTAAAAAAAAAAATCGCCTACAGAAGCGTCGGTTAAGTGACGTCTGTAGGCGTTTAAAAAAAAAAAAATCACCTGTCAATAAGACACATGTTTTCTAAATGCAAGGGTAAACACTACGTATAACCCGATATCAGGAAACTAAGTTCACTTGTATTTGGATTTGGTGCAAGATACACTGTCCAAGAAGATCCTAAAGTATGTAGAGATGAAATATTAGGATTTGTCATGCATCCTGCAAGAGAAATGGAAGGAGCACCGGTAAGTTGGAATGGATGAAATCAAAGGGATACAAGAATATGTGTTACTAAAGGAAACAAGACAATACAAACAAATGAATTTTTTGAAATCAGTAATGATTAATACAAGGCACAAAAATTGAGGCTTCATTGACCCTTGTATCCAGTGTGCATAAATTTACACCGATACCAAGATGAGACGACTCTTTTGAATGCAATTCAAGAGGGTTACTTTATTGCTGCATTAGATCACATCTAAGCTTAGAATATCCAATGTCAGGGCCTCAAGAGATTCATTTCTCCAAAATCATGAAATTTTAAGATGTTGTGCATCCACTTTTCCATTTAGTTCTAAGACATCAACAACATCTTCTCTACAGGTATGCATCTTTAGTAAATAATTTTACATGAGAAACTTAACATCTACAGAATATGCCAAAGCAATTCATGATTTAACAGTTTTAGAGTACTTAAACTCTTATATGGATCACATGAATTGTTGTTGTGCCTTCTGCTTTCATAGTCTTATAAAAAAGTAGTCCATATTCTCATCATTTATTGAATCCATTTTGCATGATTTATCTTCATTATTTGAAAATCAATTTCTAAAGCAGACGGAGGGAAATTGGTTAGATGAAATACCCATGTTTTTTTAAAATTTATCAAGCCCGATATCGTAGATGCCAAAATTTGGGCATCTAAAATTGGAGAATTACTGTTGAGTTGTCTAAATGCAAGGGGAAACACTACATATAACCCGATATCCAACACGATGTAGGAAGTTCAGCTTCTATAAATAATGACATTTTGAGAAGACAAGTCATTGTCAATAAAAGCAATGACCAAAGAGACTTTAAGAAGTATTTCTCCAAAAAAAAATGTAAGTCAATAGCTAGATAAATTCTATTATAATGTAGAATAAGACTGGTCTCACCAATTTCCAACGGCAAAAAACTGAACAGTTCATGTTTGATTACTGAAAATTATACTATCTGCATAATTAACCTAGTAATGTTGAAGCCAAATAGTGCAAAAACAATATGGGTTACAAGAGTAATCCAGTCGACAATCGAACATCCTAAAGTTCTAAATCTAGGTAACTGTCGCAAGTTCAACTACAAATTTATAGATATGAATGCAAAGCAAAACTACAGATTTGTACAAATTTACAGATATCAATGCAAAAGAAAACTACAGATTTTCTAGAATCTGACCTGGAACTAGCTGTCCGCTGTTCAGCAATGGTTTTCCTGCGGCTACGTCGCCAGAAACTATTTGCAATATCTGGCTCACTTCGGGATGGACTGTAATCAGCCAATAAAACTTGATAAAAACTATAGTCACTAAACATGAAGGTCTCATATTTGAGCTTGAATTCAAAAAATGTATAGAGCTCAGCACGTGATGATGAATGGATGATAATTTGTGGCTTCTTTAATACAAGAATAAAATCATCCTAAAGAATGTCAGATCGTATAAATATAAACACCAATACATATTAAAGATGTGAGCAGTATGTGTGGGAAGGAGAAAGGAGGCAGGGCTTAGGAATTATCACCTTAATTTTCCCTCAATGCATGCTGCTGGCCTTAACTTTTTGTTTGGTAATGAAGGACCTGCTAGAGTAGAGAGATTCTCCCCTTTCCTTGGATATAAATATCAGGGGCTATGTTCTTCTTGCTCTGGGCTATGTGTGCCACACATTTCAGAAACAGACACAAAGGTAAGTGTATACAGATATGGAAAGATAAGCCCATATGTAGGTTAACGTATCTTGCCCTTTGCTAACAAAAGGTGATGAAAGCACATAGATCCATTCTTGTATCAACAATGGACACATATGCAAGAGCTAAGACAATCATCATGAGCACCAATATTTGCAATGCTCAAAAGCCAAAGAAAGGGGATGGATTTGAAATGACAGCAGATAATCCTTGTTATTAAACACCAGATTTCAAGGAAAGGATTCTGACACAATTTGATGGGCTATGACCTTTCTAGATAAGACTGCAAAACATCTGTCAGATTAAGTGCTTGGCACTTCAGAACTCCATAGCTATCATACAACCAATTTGATAAGATGAGATGTTTCCCAGAAACAAATCTTATGTAGCATGTCTCAGAGAAGAGTAATGGCATGTTACCATGAATTTGACACTAACCTAACCACCACATTTTTAAAAAGGAAGTGCATATAAGAGCATTTAAGAACAAACTATTGAGAAGTAGACAGGGAAAACAAAAAAAAATTACCTTTCACTGCCCATTTTATCTGAAAAACCAAACATTGGACTATTTGGCTCTACAGGAGAATCACATGAATCATTCTCAGCTGAATCACTTTCTCCAGTCCCAGAAATATGGTACATTATAAGAGCTCTCATTGAGAAGGGTATTAACTACCCAGGAGACCGCATGAAATCAACTAATAGCTCCATGGAATTTAATCCAACTAACAATGACATATGCTTGTAAGCATCTGCATACGCAATTCCCCTCTCACATTGTTGTAGGCCCTGAGTATAAAGCATTCTCGACAGTCAATAAATGAGAACCAATACACAGTTTTATATCTAATACAGCTAATCACATGTCTTCAAATTGATTTCTGGATAAACCAGAATAAAAGGCCAAAAGAAGACAATTATGAACTCACTCAAAAACGGGATTATCTCCTAGTAAAAGATCAAGGCATCCATGAGTTTCCTCATATTAGTCATTTTTAATCAATTTAATTGAAAATAGATTCATGCCATCGTAAAAATACTCACTTGATTGCTCATCTAAAAGTACATCCCCATCTATCCCCACCTCAAACAAATAAGATGCCTACCAGTGACAATTGTATAGTAATGACACTAACTCACTGAATTAAACCAAAATCACCATGGAAAAATTACTTACCACTAGAAGCTTACTTCTGAGTCCCGCAACATCTGCAAGAACCTTGAATAATATTGCCCATGGGCGGCATAACCCATTTTTAACAGGTCATTTACTTTTTCAGTTGACATACTCATAACTTGTGTCAAGTTTCTAACTAAACTTAAAAAATACGTACAAGCTTTATTTATTTACAATTATTCACAATACAGAAGACCATTACTTCCCATAGTTTCATTTCTAGAATAATGGTGGAAAAAATAGAAGAACACACTGCCAGTTGAAACATCAATAAAACAAAACAAAACTTTGAGAAGCTAAAGTTGATCAAAATTACTTACCATCTCTGTGTAGGTTTCCCACAATCTGTACTGCATTTATTCAGAAGGAATTTTCCTCTATAGTTACATTTACTTGGGCAGTCGGCAAAAGGGGAGCTAGATAAAGGCCGGTATCTTCCAATCATCCGACCATTTACCCAGGATTGGCCTTTTCCCATGCTTAACATATCCAATTCTACAGGGTCATTTCCAGGGGGAGCATTTATTCTTGCCTACAAACATAACCAATTGAATCAGAATAGAATGCACACTAAAATCAGGGTAATATCTTAGCCTCACTCATGAATCCATTGCATCGTAGTGTACCTCTATTTTCATGAATACTTTAGTATAATAAAGAGTTTACAAAGGTAGTACATCCATGGAAACATTTAATTATACAAGTTGCAACATGGCACTTCAATTGATCATGTGACACGCAACAGAAAGAACAACATTGACTATTCAAAATATTGAAATGAAGTCCCACTATATGACTGCTTTTCGTGCAATTTATCTTCAACCAACATACTGTTTATTGCTTTAAAATTTAAATAAATCCTACATGAATAAACTGTAGCAATAGATGAAAAGATAAAAAGGTTGACCATGTTTCAAAGAACCAACAATCTTGTGAGACAGATTACCAATAATCAAAGTATCTATAAATTATATCATCCACAATGGACACATAGTGAAGCAAAATTTTGACCGCAAAAAAAATATCATAAGAAAACAGTGAGCAAAAGAGTAATGGAGTCTTATAACAACCAGAATATCAATGTCAAGGGAATCTGGATATTTGTAAGTACCAATTTATACAACACAAATGTAATGCAAATCCTATTGTCCACACTGTAATGTGTAATATACAGATTATGACCTAATTGCTAACTGTTCATGTGATTAAATAGAAAGTTTTGGCCCTGAGGGCATGGTCAAAGGGCATGAAGACAGCCCTAGTCTGAGCATGTTTTAGACCTAAGTCAGCATCAAATAACAAATCTGGGTATCATTTTATAGGCCCTGCATATTATAATTCATATTTCTTGGCAATCTGGGCGCATCCCGAATAATTCTGGCATATTCCAAGTTGATCTTGGCATTTTTCATCATGAAAGGAGGTGTAGTTATGTCTTATTCCAATTCTGAGAACCCATGCAGCAGTAAATGACTTTATTGCCAAGCCTGAGCATGAGCAGCATTAAACAAACAGGTTCTCCTTCCTCTCTAAATGTGGGCGGAACTATGTGCAAGGAAGTGATGAAAATGGAAGTCTGGGCAGATTTGCTCTTAAAACAGAAACCCTAAGAGGGAGGGCGGTCCACCTATCAATACCTATTGGCTGTTCTGGAGTATATGAAGCTACATACATTGTATCTTTATTAGTCAAAGCTAACCAAAAAGAAATCCTATATTTGACTTGAGCCTTAACTTCCAAAGTGGTTTTGACCACCAACACTCAGTTGGGGCCTTATAAAAAAGCATAGCTTTGTGTCCGATACTGACAGAGTATACATTGTTGGGTTCCAAGACTATACCTCTGCTGAGTCATCTTCTTCTCTAAGTTGAGTGTAATTTTTCACTAGCTTTTCTATCAATATGATTTTAATTGGATGGCCTCCTCTCCCTCCAAGAGTAAATACCTAGCTGACTTCCTACTATGCTGCCACAAATTACCACTGCCCAAATCTGTAGCATTGGCAATAAAGGTAATGTCCTGCTGTCGTAGCTTGTCTCTAATGCCTTCAGAAAGAACACTTGTTGATGATGACTTGTTTATTTGTAGCTTCTTACTGAGTCCTTCTTCAGAAGCTTGACATACTTTCAGATGGTCAAAATCATCAACAGAAGGTATCATTAATGATGACTTGTTTATTTGTATAATGTTCATTTTGGCCATACAGGGGAGCTATCACAGCTGGCAAATATCATTCTAGATATACTCTCTCAGTTTCAAACATTATACAAAGAGCATAGTGTGAAGGAAAGGGGTTGGTTATTAT
>LPNX011116813.1:346070-370450 GCA_001517045.1 Pseudotsuga menziesii | reverse complement strand
AATGTTTACAAAGTTTACAAGTTTACATGTTTGAAAAATTGTCAATCGAATGCAACTTACAATTTTTAACATAACTTACAATTATAATGTTACAAAATTTACAAATTTACAATGTAAGATCTACTAGGTGCGAATTACAACTACAATGTAAAATTTGATTTCATAGTTTATAAGAAATTTTGATTTGCTACATTTCAAAAGCATGTCAAACTATCTCAATGTATCAAAAGTGGCATATAACTTTCATTCATCCGACCAATGGGTTATAGGAATGAACGTCTCTATAATACGATCATGGTCAGCTACTGACATCTTCCATCTCTTTGGTTCACCCCTCTTCACCTTGATTTCAATGAGATGTATCTGAGATGCCACTACCAAATGACTGTACTGACAAGATATATATTCAGGCATGAAATATCTGTAAATATTATAGTCACCTTTTCTTCTCACTTTTTCAAAAAATTCGCCCATCACATTTAGGTCACCAACTTGGTACGTGAACTCTCCATCGACATAGGGCTGAACCAACCTTCTTTTGATTTGTGTACACCACATAAAAAGGTATTCCACATGGTTTCCATTTCTCAGTGGTGCAATTACAACAAATACATCACCGGCATCAATATTTTCAAATATTAAATATATATATATATATATATATATATATATATGTATATGCATGTGTACAAGACTAGAGGTTTAAACATTCAATCAACTATCATGTACCTTGCTTTACCAAATCATAAACCCAATCATGATCTAGTGAAACCACTTCCTCATCAGTGTGCATCTCTTTTCATGTCGGAAATAGATGTGTCCCCTTCGGATTAAGAGGGACATAATTCCATTGTTTGACATATGCATCGTTCATGCAATGATCAACCCCCAGTCCATTGGAGTCAATTCAAAACTCACAGAAACACACATACTTCCTCATTTCAATGGAAAATATGTTGCCCATGTCCTTAGTATGAACTGAATGTAGTTCTCTTGTACCAGGTATGGTCTCGCAATACCATGGCATGGATATATTCACATCACCAAGGGAAACATCCCAAAAAAACCCGCATCGAATAAAAAACATCATATATAATACAAACAAATTTATTAACTTCCAATTAAGTTGTTTTTCCTACTTGTGCACCGAACTTGTTCATGACCTTGGTGGCCCAAATTTTTCATGCACCAATCAACTACTTCTATTGAGCACTTGAGTCAAGATGCACTATGACTTATTTGGTACCTCCGAACTGCTTGTTTCACGCATGCACCTATGGCATCATGTTCACCGTTTTCGTGCCCTATTTCAAAAAACTCTAGGTGTTTTGAATACATGTCTCTTTGTGAAGATGACTCAACCAATAAAAGGAGCGGGCTGATTTGAACTGCCTTGCACACCCATCTGACCAAATCCAGTGTTCTGTAAATGACACCCCATTCTTTTTGAATGAATCATAAATCAACCCAAAGCAGTGTTGAACAAACAACGTGTCATGCTCACAATCATCACTAACATAAAATGGTATTCCTTGATCCCATCGTGTGACTAGGGAGTGCTATCCCTACCATCAATGATCGCCTAAGCATGTCTATACAATACATGTACAAAGATGGAAACCTGGTCAGAGTGATAATACTCACTTTGTATCTCTCTCTGAGGAGAAAATGTGTAATTCTCAGCAAAGTCTACCACCAATAGGATTGTGCCTGGCTCAAAAACCTCATGATAATGATTAAATTCTCAAGCTTTCCACCTAGACCGATGGGAGTGTTTAATGTATTTGTAAATCTGACTTTGAAACTTGTCCATGAAGTTTGAAATAGGGATCATCCTCGAGCAATTCGATCCTCTTAGATGGAACATGTGAAGAAAATAATGCATTCATGGAGAGATGCTCATATCTCTTCCACTTAATTGTGATATCTAACAATCCAGGTTGTGTTGGATTGATAGGAAAATTCCTATGGAACAATTCCAAATCACCACATTCATGGAATCTTCTCCCACCTACACACCTTTTAATGAAAAACATATTTTCAGGATTCCTATTGCATAGTATCATAGAAATAAAATCCCACACTGTGTGAGGAGTTGGTTCACCATTCCAATGTTTTTTGCAAAAATCCACAAATTTGTCGTAGTATACTTGGAATTCAACATGGTATCAACTACAAGAAGTGTCCCGAATCATATTCATCCTAATATACCACGGTTTCAACTTACTGAACATGGTAAATGAGATATACACATCTGGATTTGATTCTTTGAATTGCTCGAACAAAGCAACTCTTGTCATTTCCATAACATGCTTGCAATGCTCCTTATAAATTCCTCTTCCAGAACGTTATCGCATGACATGTTTTCAATCTGGTATAGCATGAGAATGGTTGTCCCAATACTCTATCACCTTCTCTCTGATTCCCTCTTCCATCTTGTCTTTATATTATTCTCTACATATAATATCCCAACAAGAAGCTTCATCATTTTCATCTATATTTACCCTAAATTTAGTGTATTTGTGCAATTTTTTTCTTGAAACGTGGAGCAGCTTTGACATTGTTGCGACCATTCGATTTCTTGAGGTGCTTCGTGCCACAATAGTAGTTGTAATTTCCCATGAGCAGCACTGATACCAGTTTTTCTGGACTTTCCAAAAGCAGATAGTTCAATTGTTACATTTTCTGTCACATTCTCACATGCATTTTTATTTTTAACTTCCTTTCCCCCTTAATTTATAACCTTCCTAGAATTTTGACCCCAAAATTAAAATTTAAAAATTTTAAAAACATTCTTAAAAACTCTTATAAAGTATTTTTAATTATCTTAAAAATCAAATCACCCCATCCACTTTTGACTCAAACAAAATATACATATATATATTTTTAGACCTAAATTTTTTTTAACCTTTTTTTCTCTTAAAAGAATCTTTAACAACTTTTAAAGATTATGCCTTATAAAAATTTCAAATTAAAATTGTTAAAATTTTTTCAAGTTTAATATTAAAATAAAACTTGTGTAAAGTTTTAATTTTAATATTAGGGTTTTAATTTAAATTTTTTATAAAAGTTAAGTTAATTAAAAACTTAAAAAAATTTCAAAATAAATTAAAATCTTTTGAAAGAAATTAAAAAAAATTTAAAAATCTTTTTAAACACTTAGTGACTTTTTAGGGTTAATTTTAACTTTAAACTATTTTAACATTAGTTTTCTAAAAAGAAACTTCAAAAACTTTTGAAGTTTAAGACTTATAAAAATTTCAAATAAAAATTTGTTAACTTCTTTTTAAGTTTAATATTGAGATAAAACTTGTGTAAAGTTTTATTTTAATATTAAGAAGCTTTAATTTCAAGTTTTTAAGGTTAAGATAATTAAAACCTTGAAAATTTTTTAAATTAAAATAATATCTTACGAAAAGAATTAAAAATTCTTAAAATCCTTTGAAAACTTAGTAAATCTTTTTTAGGGTTAATGTTAAAACTCTTTTAACTTTAAACTAATTTTCTCATTATAATTTCTTAATCTTTTTCAAAAAAATTAATTAAAATATTGTTAAAAACCCCTTTCAAAACCTAGAACCGACGTCCCTTTCTTTAACTTTCATTTTCCTCACAAATTTGTGTATTAATAAATTTCTGGGCTATTTACATTCACCACAAGTCTTCGTTTGTCTCCTGATGATGATCCCAGAGTAGGGATCGAAACGTCGAGAGTTTCAACTTGCTGACGCAACTTCCTTCCAAATTAATAATATATTGATGAAAGTTAAATGCACAAGTTATAGTTATAGCGAATTGGAACAACAACTGGACTATGTTCACTTTACTAAACATTTATGTTTACCAGAAACTATTTAGAACATAAATATACATGTCAATGATACCTCATTCATGTGATTAAAGCTATAAAATAAATAAATTTACTAGCATTATATTTTATGCTAGTTGAGATAATAAATCTCGATTCCGAAACTTGTTACAAAATGTCTTACCTGTAAAAGACCTATAAAAGAAGCATCACTTCAATACATTAGCTAAAAATCTAAGTAAGCCTCAATCTCAACTGAAGTTCCTTCATATTTTCACAAAAAAATAAAGCAAACTTATCACTTAGTAATTAAATAGATGTTTCAATTCATGTTGTTCCAAATCATAACCTGCTAAATAAAATCCTTAACAATGATTTATGAAAACCAACAAATAAGTATGTAGAACTAGAAATTAATAAAAGAATCAGTTCTAGTTTAAAACTGTTAGGTTAACCGTTAACAGTTAAATGTTCCTCAGTAGTGACGGCTGCAAAACATTTTATGTCATATGAAAAATTTTAAATTTTTACAAATTTTTGGAGTATTACATGTGGTATGAGAGCCAGGTTCAGACACTAGGCCTGAATGAGGCTCAACCTGCATAGATAAATAGTAGATTTAATGCATGCATATTGGTTATTATTTTTCTTTTTGAAATTTTATTTCCAGAAAATTTTTCTGAGCTAAAGTGCAGGTATGGAAAGACTCGAGGAATATGCAAATGAAGAGTCCCCATTTAATGAACGAAGTAATTATAGAAGAGAACCAGTTCAAGATGAAATAACTAATAACTCATCAGAATGATTACAAACTGTTAAATAATTAAGAACTGAGATGGAAACAGTAAAAAAGGAAAATGAAAGAATTCTGAGAGCTCAAGAGGAGTTGAACAAGATCTTGATGGAAAATTTTCAGAATGAAGAAAAAAATAAATTGAAAAGATCTGAAGATATGTCCTACCAACATAAAAGAAAAAAGTCTAAACAGTCTAAAATTGAAAGTAGTTCATCCTCTGAGATTTATGGCGATCCACATAGGAAGAATTATCAATACACTAGTGATAGCAAGGATGATAATTATCATTCAAGAAAAACAAAATTTAAGCATTATGAAGAAATTTCAAGAGAATTTAAGAAAATAAAACCTCCAACTTTCAATGGTGAAATTGAGAAAGGAGAAGAGGCTGAATGATGGCTTTTTGGGATGAAGAAGTATTTTCAAATCTACAATTACTCTAACCAGCTAAAAGCAAGAATTGCCATTTACAACCTAACCTGGAAGGCATATATTTGGTGGGAGGACCTAAAATGAGTAAAAGGTATTAGGGAAAAAAACATTAACTAGAGTACCTTTAAGAAATATTTTTAAAAGAAATTCTTGTTAGAATAATACTATGAAGAGCGAGCTAAGGAATTTTATGAACTAAAGTTGGGAACAATGAACATGAAAGAATTAAACAGTAAATTTTTAAGTTTGTTACATTACATGCCTTATATTGTGGATGAGAAGCCTAAAGTACAATGTTTTTTAAGTTGTTTACCTTTACACATAAAAGATAGAATGGAATATGATAATCCAAAAACCATAGAGGAGGCTATGCAAAAGGCGAATTTTTGCTATGAGCAGAACCGCAAAAAGGAAATTATGTCAAACTGGAAGGCTAAAAGATCTATTAATTTTGAACAGAAGAAGAAAGGTTTCGTACCTAACCACATTTTTGGGAATAATAACACATGTAATTTTCCTAATAAAAATTTCCAAGGGAATAAAGGTAATTCATAGTTAAACCCAAATGGCCCTAGAAATAAAGAACCTGTTAATAATCACAACAATTACACTAAGAATAATGAACATAAAGAACCAGTAAAATGTTGGGAATGTAATGGTCCTTATTATGCATTAGTTTTCCCTAACCGAAAGAAGATTGTCGACAACATACATACGCTGCTGGAGGAGATGATTGTTGGTGATCTAGTAAGGACAATGCCCAGGATCAATGCAGCACTGGAAAATAGGCAGCCAGATTATCAAACTTCCATGGTGGAAGTGGAAGGTAAGCTAAATCAAACACCTATATCTATCTTAATTGACCCAGGTGTTGGCTTAAGTTATATTTCTCATGATTTAGTAGAAAAATGCAAGTTATCAATAGAAAAATTTGCAAAGTCATGGTTAGTTCAGCTAGCTACTGGCGCAAAAAGAAAAGTGATTAGTTTTGTTAAAGGATTGTATTGTAAACATAGATTAGTTTGAAACCTCTGTGAAGCTTAATGTACTTCCTTTAGGTTCTTATGATATGTTAATTGGTATGGACTGGTTAGAACAACATAGGGTAGTTCTGAACTGTTTCGATAAAACTTTTACTTGCGTAAATAATGAAGGAGAAACAGTAAACGTAAGAGGAATCCCTAGGAAAACAACTATCAGACAGATCTTTGCTTTGCAGTTAAATATATTTGTTAGGAATGGTTGTAAAGCCTTTGTTGTAACTATAATTAATAAAGAACATACAAATAACTAAGATAAACTAAAACTAGAAGATATTCCAATCCTGAGGGGGTATTCGAATGTATTTTTGGAAGAAATTCTGGGACTACCTCTGACGAGGGAGTTAGAATTCACTATTGAGTTCGTACTTGGTGCAGTTCCCAGCTCAAAGGCCCCTTATTGGATGAATATATTGGAATTAATGAATTAAAATCACAGTTAAAAGAATTTATTGATAAGAAGTATATCAGACCCAGTGTGTCCCCTTGGGGAGCACCTGTTATTTTCGTTAAAAAGAAGGGCGATACTCTACGCTTATGTATAGATTACCATCAACTTAATAAAATGACCATTAAAAATAGATATCCGTTACCCCGCATAGATCACCTGTTTGATTAGCTACATGGAGAAAATGTATTCTCAAAGATTGATTTATGATTTGGTTATCACCAGGTCTAAATCAAAGATGAATACATCCTTAAAAAATATTTCAGGACCATATATGGTCACTATGAGTTTGTTGTTATGCCATTTGGGCTCACTAATGCCTCGAATGTCTTCATGTGCTTAATGAATAATGTGTTTCACAAATACCTTGATAAATTCGTAGTAGTATTCGTTGACGACATTTTAATTTGTTCTAACTCTAAAGAAGAACATGAGGAGCACTTAAAATTCTTTTACAAGAATTGCGAGAACATCAGGTTTATGCTAAATTTAGTAAGTGCGATTTCTTTAAGGATAAAATATAGTACTTGGTCCATGTAGTAACCAGAGAAGGGATCTCAGTTGATCCAGAAAAGATAAAATCAATTGAAGAATGGCCAGTCCTAAATGATGTAACTGACGTACGGTCATTCATGGGAATTACTGGCTATTATCAAAGATTCATTGAAGGGTTTTCAAGAATTGCCAATCCCATAACTTGTTTACAGAAGAAAGGGAAGAAATTCGAGTGGAGTCAAAAGTGTGAAGAAATTTTTAAAAAGTTAAAAACATTACTAACTACTGCACCAATCTTAAGAATTGTTGATCCTAATAAATATTTTATAGTATGCACCGACGCATGCAATGATGGTCTAGGTGGAGTTTTAACTCAAGAAGGACACGTAATTGCATATGAGTCTAGGAATCTTAAGATTCATGAGAAAAAATACGCAATCTATGATTTAGAGTTGGCTGCTGTCATACATGCCTTGAAGATGTGGCGCTATCACTTAATCAGAAGAAAATTTATATTAATGACAGATAATAAAGGATTAAAATATTTGTTGGATCAACCTAACTTAAACGCAAGGAAATATAGGTGGCTAGCTTTCCTCAGCGAGAATGATTTTGAAATCCAACATATTAAGGGAAAAGAAAATAAGGTTGCTAATGCTCTAAGCAGAAATGCAAAACTAAATTTTGTAGCAGCAATCAACACTTATAAAACAGATTTAGAAGAACAACTAGACGAAGGAGTGACATTGGATGAAAACTATCAGAAATTACAAGCAAAAGTAACAAAAAATTTAACTGAAAAGTTTAAGTACAAGGTATAGACTAAATGAAAAAGGATTATTACTATATAAAGGTAGGCTATATATACCTAATGTGCCTATGATTAAGTTACTGATTTTAAACGAAATTAATAAGACTCCTTACTCAAGACATCCTAGTTTTCAGAAGACTATAACCATGTTACGGAAGGATTATTTTTGGCCAAACATGAAGAATGAATTGGAAGAATACATTGCCAAGTGTTTTGAATGTCAAAAAGTTAAGACTGAACACCAACATCTAGCTGGATTAATTCAGCCATTACCTATCCCTAGCTGGAAGTGGGAAATAATCAGTCTTGATTTTATTACAGGTCTACCTAGAAATCAAAATCTGAATGACTCGATAATGGTAGTCGTTGATAAACTTAGTAAAGAAGCTCATTTTATACCTGTAAAAACCACTTACAAGGCTGCTAATATTGCTAATATATTCATGAAGAAAATATTTCGTTTACATGGGATATCGAAAGTAATAATTTCTGACAAAGACCCTAAGTTTACAGGCAATTTTTGGAATTCTTTGTTTAAAGGACTGAATACTACATTAAATTTCAGTACCTCTTTTCATCCCTAGACGGATGGATAGACTAAAAGAGTGAATCAAGTGTTGGAAGATATGCTCAGGATGTATGTTAAGGAACAACCGGGTAAATGGGAAGATTACTTACACTTAGTAGAGTTTGCTTACAACAATCACTACCAAGCTTCAACAAGATACAGTCCATTTGAAATTTTGTATGGTAGGGAGTGCAATACCCCCTTCTCATGGAGTAACCCAGTTGACATGTTAGTATTAGGACTTGAACTACTAAAATAAATGGAGTTAATTGTAAAACAAGTGTAAGGTAACTTGAAAATTGTGCAAGACGGATAAAAAATTCAAGCAGATCTTAAACGAACTCAAAAAGTGTTCTAGGTAGGTGAACATGTTTTTATTAAGGTAAGTCCTAAAAAGAGTTCTCTGAGATTAGGAAGTTGTGCTAAGTTAGCACCCCAATATTGCGGACCTTTTGAGATACTATCCAGAATATGACAGGTGGCATATCAATTGGATTTACCGCCAAATTTGAAGGTTCATAATGTTTTTCATATTTCTGCGTTAAAAAAATATGTACATGATGCTACTCACGTTATAAACTGGAATGATTTGTAGGTGGAACCCGAAGGAGATTTTCTGGTGGAACCGCATTGTATCCTCGAAAGGAGGGAGATCTTGCTTCAGAATCGCACCATTGGTTAGGTGAAGGTGCAATGGAAGCACCTTATTCCAGAAGAATCCAACTCGGAATTGGAGAGTCATATGCGAGCTGAATATCCAATTCTGTTCTAGGGTAATTCTGAGGACGAGGAATAAATAACATCGAGGACGATGTTATAATTTAAGTGGGTGTGTATATCACATGCCCCAAATTGCAAAACATTTTATTTTTTAAGAAACATTATGTTATATTTTATTAAAAAGTTTGTAAATAATGACCAAGTGGGGTCAAGGATAATTGAATGTAATTGTTGAATATTTTATTAATTAATAATTGAAAGATGATACAACAGCTTAAGGAAGTTGTTAAATGAGTTTTTTACTGGTCACTTGGTGGAGTAGGCTTGGTTGAGAGAATATTGACACTTGGAAGCATCCTCAAACTACTTGTAGCTGTTGCAGGAGGAAACTTCCCTATTTTTGTGGTAATGTTCCCCAAGAAAGTGGAACAAGAGAAGGTGGCTCATTAAGTGAAAATTGACCCAAAATACCCAGGCATGCTAATAAAAAATTCCCATTGGAGACAGCTGAGGCTACTCATTCTTGACTTGTGAAAATTCCGAGTGAATGAAGTGCACAAGAAAATTTGATGGAGGGGACTAGCAGAAGTTTGTTTGAGTGAAAAGTGTTGAAGTTCTGAACTAGTGTAGCTATTCTAAGCTACGTTCATACTGCTGCAAGCATAACAGATTTATTGTTGAATACTCAGTAGAGTTGCATAGGATTACTAGACTACATCTCTCACCCAGTACTTCTACCAGGTGGACTAGGAGACAAGCTTATGGGATTCGAGATTTGCAGTTCATCTATCTCCAGGAGTTTGTTGGGAGGAACAGGTTTTTTAAGTTGTTGTCACCTCTTCTACATTTCCAGGTTCTACATGATTTATCTAGTTTCTAATTGCATATTTAAGATGAAGAAGGATTGAGTTTAAACAATAAAATGTTATGCTTCTATTTCATTTTTCTTAGGATTATTTAATGAAACCTTCTACTATGAAAAGATAGGCAATGCTGGATTAGATATAGATTAGGGTAAATGATTAGAAGAATTTCTAGTTTTACTGATAAATTAAAAATACCTAACTGTATTTTTCCATGCCTTTTTAAAGGTAGTACTCTAGTACAATATGTTAGATTAAAGTATGATAACAATAGAATGAAGTATGCTTGAATGTGTTATTTTACCACGGGCGCGTCACCTAGGGACCAATATGATATCACGTTCGTTCATATTGGGGGGGTTAAAATTAAAAAATTAAAAATCAATATATTGGGGGTATATTAGGGGTAACTAGGGTTTTTTTTACTATTTAAATATCCAATATGTTGGGGTATGTTTTATTCAACATTTTTTCCTGGGTCATTCACCAGTCCTCCAAGCCTTACCTGGTAGGTGCCTGCGAGCTCCTTGCATGGATCAACACCACTCTTCAACTCTCTCTCAGCAAAGTTGAAGAGGTAAGCATGCATTCTCATCTTAATATTCTTTATAAGTTTTAACATATGGACAAATAACTTCAAGGAACTCACTCGCTTTCTGTTCTCCGTTTTCCCCATGGATTTCGAGTTATGCGAAGAAAAGGCTTGTCTAGAAACAAATGTGGGCACCCATTTGGTTGTTATTTTATCTATGTAAGAGGGTCATTTGTTTTCTGAATATTTAGGGCTGCCATTGTTTTAGTAGTGTGGTTTACGATTACCTTGAGGAGATGCAGAGTGCTTAAGGTCCAATACTTTGAAGAGTGCTCAAAAGTACTTCTGTTTTCTGTATTAGAGCTTGGGTAAAAATGGGTAGACGCCCAATGGTGATTTTTTTTTCTTGATTTTCTATTAAGAAAATGAGATCTGTGTTGTCACTTCATTCTGTTCTTTTATTTGCATTTTTGGGTTTTGGGAGGGCAGTGCAGAACTTTTGGTGATCTTGGTTTAAACAGTTCTTGGGACTATGGTTGCTCTCTCTTTAGGGCTTTGCGGTAACAGAGTAATGGGGTCTTTACAACTTATCCCTAGTTTTTTGAGTGCCTTTGTTTCATCCTTTTGGTAGGGTGATTTGAAAAGTGTACCGAGTCGATGGGATCACTATGAATGGAATTGCAAGCAGAATAGGATTTTTAAAAAAATGGGCCGACGTTATGTTTGATCTATTCTATGAAGAATGCACAGACCCATTACATTTCCTGCTTTTCTGATATTTGCATAAAGAATAAAAAATGACTCATTTGATTTTCTGTCAGGCTGCTTCTGGAGCTGTTCACTGTCAACTTATGGATGCTGTACATCCTGGTGTGGTTCCCATGCACAAGGTCTCTATTCTTAAACCTTTGACAATCTTTCATTTGATTTGATATCACAAGCTGTTTAGCACACTAAGTTTTTTTGGCTTATGTTGCAGGTAAACTTTGATGCAAAGACAGAGTACGATATGATTCAAAATTACAAAGTGCTGCAGGACGTGTTCAACAAGCTGAAGATTAGCAAGGTATGAATCTCCTGGAGATTTTGCTTGCATTCCATAAGGTCGTAATTATAATGAAAGACTTGGTGAACATAACTTTGTTTTGACTGGCAAGACTGGGGTCTCATAACACAATTGCGGAAGACAAAATTTGAATTATAGACCTGACTCTAGAAATGCCACATCAGTTTGGAGTGATAAACTGTTATCTACATTTATATTTTCTGCATATCATGATAACAGTAAATATGAAGAACACACTATTATATGGATAAAATATGCTTTTCCTTTAACTTTCGTGTGTGGGACAATATTTTACAGGCATAAACTCCCTGGTGGTAATCCTCTCACTCGAATCGCCCATGTCTTTGTTGCAACGATTCATAAGTGGAACATTTTAAATAAAGTAGCCGTCATTGAGGAAAGAGAAGTTTTGAAGTCTGGATCAAGTAGACAGTATTTGTCTATTGATAAGTTTAGGTAAACGCTCTCTTGTCCTTACTAGTTCACAATTAGTTATTTTACATTTATTAGTATAAAAGTACAGGAAATAGTTGCCACTAAAATTACTGGACCTTTCTAAAGTTGCCTAATACTGCAAATCGAATTTAATGGAGTCAGTGAATTTTCCATGTGACAAGAGAAATGCTGAAGCTCTTGGTAGTTGAAACAATATTTTTGTAGAAAGGACAAACTAAAAATTTATGCTTTAGGAATATACGAGAAGATACTGCTACCTGTTGAACATGGATACGGTGTAATGATTCATTAAGTCCTTTTTCTGTTAAATTTCAGTCTTTTCAAAGTTGTTTCTAGTTGGGTGTACCCTATTATGGTCAGTTTTAGATGACTGAGAGATTTGGTGTGAATGTCCTCACTCTTGTTTTTCAGGTTTCTTGATAGAGCAACAATTAAAGATGAATTAGACTATGAGTGCAAAACAAGCCATAACTGGAGATTATGCACAGTCCAAGACATTGAAGAGGTGAAAGCTGTTCTTGGGTTGCTGCCAATTTGGATGTCATGTTTGATGTTTGGGGTTGTCTATGCACAAACTTTCACATTTTTCACAAAACAGGGAAGCACAATGGATAGAAAGATCAGAACACACTTCCAAATCCCTCCTGCAAGCTTACAATGTTTTATTAGCCTATCTATTGTTCTATTGGTGCTCGTCTATGACCGCATCTTTGTTCCAGTTGCAGAAAACTTGACAGGGAATGAACGGGGTATAACTCTGATTCACAGAATAGGCACTAGCATGTTTTTCTCCACTATGTCAATGATTGCTGCTGCATTGACAAAGATTAGAAGGATCAAAGTAGAAAAGGATAATGGGCTGATAGATATGCCCCATGCAACAATTCCATTGAGTATTTCTCTACTGCTTCCACAATACATGCTATTTGGCATAGCTGATGTATTTGTAATGGTAGGAATGCAAGAGTTCTTTTATGATCAGATGCCATACACTATGAAAATTCTGGGTATTGCTGTGTCTTTGAGTGTTCTAGGGGTTGGTAATTTTTTGAGCAGCATCCTTATTTCAGTTACTGAGAAGCTTAGTTGCAAAAACAAGGGGATTTGCTAGTTTGTAGACAACCTGAGGAATTGTGTGGATGCTCATACAGAGTCCAACTATGCTTTTATGATTCATCCCTCATGTGATGTAGATTATTTGAATAGTATTGATTCATCCCTGCAACTTTGTATTGAGCTTGCAATTAATGATTACCTGTGAGGAATTGTGTGGATGCTCATACAGAGTCCAACTATGCTTTTATGATTCATCCCTCCTGTGGTGTAGATGATTTGAAGAGTATTTATTCATGCCTGCAACTTTGTATTGAGTTTGAAATTAATGATTACCTATGGAATTGTGTGGATGATCATACAGAGTCCAACTATGCTTTTATGATTCATCCCTCCTATGGTGTATGATTCATCCCTCTTCTAGTGTAGATGATTTGAAGAGTATTGATTCATCCCTCCTATGGGATGGATGATTTGAAGAGTATTTCCAGTCACCGTGACAGCTATGAGTAAAATCTTAAGCAAGTGATTGACAGATTGAAGATTCACAAGTGACCAGCATGGATCTCCCTAAGGAGACTTATATTTGAGTCATGAGCTTATACAACTCCTAAAACAAAGACAGAATTGAATTAAAACTAAAACCCTTTTAAACATGTTTCATGTATTTTCTTCCTTTTCATGAATTCATTAAATGGAAAAATTACATGGTGAAATACATATATCTATAAATATATTTGAGAATAATTAGAGTTTTGGTAATTTAATATTGTTTTTGTTTCCATCATAATTTTGGGTCACACGGGCATTTTGGGTCAGATGAGAACATAAGCTTCCTTGGAGTTTTTGACGGTCATGGACCATATGGACACTTGGTTAGAAAAAGGGTTAGAGACTCTCTGCCTAGCTTGCTTATGAACCAGTGGGAAGAACTGCTTTTAGCTGATTGGCCTGGTCCTACAAATAGTAACGATTTTGAGGTCGTTGATTCAAACAAATTGTGTAATGATTTGGATGGGGATGTGCACAAAGAAGAGTCCAAGATGTTTGCAGCATGGAAGGAATCTCATCTATGAGCTTTCCAAATAATGGATAAGGAACTCAAGATGCATCCCATTTTGGATTGCTTCTGTAGTGGGACAATTTCCGTTACCATCCTCAAACAGGTATAAAAGCATTTATGCATTCTCAATTTCCATTTTCATATTTCAATAACTTGATCCATATATGGTTAGGGTCTTCCTTCACTTCAGGGCACATGAAGACAAAATGATCAGCTTTTAGCATTCATCCCTCTTCCTTTAGAGAAAGGTGACTTATATTGTTCCTAGGATTGAGCAAAACCATAAGTTGATGAACTATCATGATTGAAATTTCATAAGTTGCTGGTGCAGACCTATCAAGCCAAAACGAGAACTAAGGTGCCTAATGATGCAGATAAACTCTAATCTGCAACAATTTATTCTTCAGTATAGTCCACCGGTATGCATATGCTTTGTTTCCAGATATGGAGAGCAACCTCTTCAATACATCTTTAAACTTGCAAGAGTATTGGCAGTAAAACAAAGAAAACCAGATGGTGCAAACACTCTAAATATATATGACAGGCAACAAAATTATTCAGCTAGATGAAAATTTCATAAGAATATTCTTTATTCATTGCACACCAGATTATAGACAGTAACAGCCATAGAAACTACTCAAAATCTATCAGCGTCTGCACCTACTTTTCAATCAGCTGGAAAAATACCTCCCTGAGCCCACGCTACCACCTCCTCCCCTTTTTCCTAACCCCACTTCCTAAAATTATTAACTGCCCTCTTATTTGCTCTAACCCAAAAAGAGTAATTGAATAGAGGGCTATTTTTAGTAAAACAGGTCCCTATAAATACTGAGCATAAATAACAAACTACTGAAACATGGAAGAATTCTGTTAAGGAAGATGGTCCACATCACCTAATAAGCATGGGTTATGTTTGAACCTGGAACTTTGGCAACTCAAAATCAAAATTGAATCTTCATATTTAAATACAAAAACTCACTCCAAAGACAATACTTCATCATCCCTAGCCACTCCATCGGGATCATGTAGCTAGGCTTCTCATCCTTGGCCACTCCCTGGAGGATATCATCTGCCAGTGTATTGGAATTTTCACACTCATTGATGACTCCAATGAGAAGCATGTCTTGCAGTCACTTCAGCAGCTAGCTCCAACATGCCTTGACATCCTCTCTTTTGCTTAGCACCAAAACTCTTCAGTTTCTAGCAACTCTCTTGCGACTCCTTTGTACTTGCACCTCGTTTTATATCTTCTCTTAGCTAGAGTATTTAGCCTTTAGCTAGACACTTAGTTTAATATCTTTTTATGATGTTATTATTGATCTAGGAGTTTCTTTTGTACTCCCACTTTGTACTTACACTAGATGTAATATTTTAGACCCATTGACCAACTTTTGTGGTCATTTGTTGGACATTAATAAAATTAGCTATCTTATTTTATGTCCAATTTTGGCAGAGGCAGTAAGAGCCCCAAAGAAATGAATGTTATAGAGCTTTGCATCAATATTGGAATTGTTGCATATTTCAAAATGAATAATATTATCTTCATATTTAGTTTATAGTTTGAAATTTTTCCAGTGGCTTATCTTTGTAGTTGTCGTTTATTAGGGCCATGACCTTGTCATTGCAAATGTTGGAGGCTCTCGTGCTATTCTGGGAACAATGTCTGCTAATGGATGTTTGTCAGCCATTCAGTTGACAGTTGACTTGAAGCCAACCTTACCTAGTAAGCTCTCTATTTTTAAAAAAATCTCGCAAACAAATTTGTGAGATGTATTTAAATTTTACTAAATTATTCTGTGTGGATGTTATCTCTTGAGTAATTGCACAATTCCAACAATTATAGTGACAGCAATTTCATATTATTTGTTTTTAGAACTAATATGTATCACTTTAATCATAATGTCAACATTGTCTGAAGTCATGCAAAGAACAGATCCAAAGGCCCAAAGCCTCATTCTACAATAGTTTATTGTTTATGGGAAGTATTTGTAGGACAAGTTTTGCATACTGTTTGTTTTGTTCAATTTGTGTTTGTGAGTCTGAATTTGATTGTGGATTTACCTAAGATCTTAATTTCTACATTTGATTTAACTCATATCTGACCACCATATTGAATATAGATAGTTATGTAGCCATTTATTATTTCTACATTCCTGTGATATTATTTAAGGTCACTTTGTGGTTTAATCCTACAAGATGGTTAGTAACTTAGTGCAATACCTATTGTAAATGGGTAAAATGAATTTAGTAACTCTCCATTCTTGGGAAGGTAGGTTTAATCCTGCAATATGGTTAGTAACTTAGTGCAATACCTATTGTAAATGGGAAAAATGAATTTAGTAACTCTCTATTCTTAGGAAGGTAAATTTCTGAACATATTTTTGTTGTGGGTGGCTGATAATAAAGAAGACAAACAAGTAGACATTTAAATGTTTTCAAGGCCAAAGATGGTCCACAAGACCAATAATTGCATAACTACGAGTGTAAGATTGCAGGTTTTAAAATATCTCATTTCTCTCATCTCTTATGCCAATTAAAATGGAACCAGAATCATATAAGCATGTCAGATTAAAGGCACAAAACAAGAAAATAAGAATAAACACAGGATTATAGTGAAACTTCAGCAAAAACATGTGCTTGTATTGCAATGTTGAAGTGCTTGTGTAAGACTCAGCTATCTTGTCAAGGCATTTCCCTCAGAAGAGCACTTGTCTGCATGCCAGACAACTATATCTGATGATTGATCTCCTGGTTTGATTGTCTTTCAGTTTGTGAATGGTTGTGTTTAGTTTTAAGGCTTCATCATCTCAAACTATATTTCAATTTTATATCAAATATACTCCACCCTGTTTGTGTATCGTTTACTCTAATATACTGTTTATTTGTTTGAATGCTCTCCATATTTGCTGCTTCAGCAACACAATTGAGATTGGCAAGTTTTGTCCTCCTTTAGCTCTAGGGATATCTCATGAACTCTCCCCCTCTTTGAATTCTCGTAATAATATTAAACTTTAAACTTTTAGTTATTGCTGAACAGATGGATCTTTATTGACATGAAACACAAAATTAAAAATGAAAATTTTGTCAAGGACACTCACAAGGTCCTCTCTGGGTCTTTTGAGGTGCCATATTCTGTTTTTAAATATCTTGAAAATCACAGAAAATGTATATTCCTATAAATATCCTATATGCAGTATGTGAAGCCCAAGGTTTACACACTGAACTGTGGAATGGCCTTTGGCCAGGAAGCAAAGCTTCTGTCACTTGAAGCCAAGGGAAATCGTGCTCTTATGCCTAGCTCAACAAGTAAGTGTACTATGTGAGTCTCTACTTCATTCAGGCTTATGCAGTTTGTCAATAAGTTCAAGGGCACACTCATAGCTTGTTGCAATATGGTCTACTGGAACTTGAAAGTAAGATATCCTATCAAAATCCAAGGGTCACTCATATGCAAGTGTCAGAAACACAGTTGAAAATGTTAATAAGATTTTTTTTTTTATTTTTTTATTTTTTTATTTTATTTTTTTCTTCTGGTAATTTATGCAATCTTAGTAGGTTCATATATCTAGTCATTCTTTGTTAAAAAATATGCTGATGATCTGTCTTTTTTCTATCATAGCAAAACTGCACCTGCCAGTAGTGAATAAATCCAGTGGTTCTTCCATCGATATGTATATCAAGGTAATATTTTTCCCTTTTTTTAAGATGTTACTTAAGAAATCTCAAAAGTCGTTCTTAAGTAATAGGTAAATGCCCACTTAGCTCCTTTTAAAGGAGTGCTTAATACTTATTATAGGCCAGCTGATGAAATTATGTCTTCTTCAGGCAAAAGAGTTGGAAGTAAATACACAGTATTACATTGAACTACTAGCAAAAGGAATTGGAAAAACACAAGAAGAGACTACAAAGGATATTCAAAGATCAAGATAACTTTTCCCACAGGAAGCAATTGATTATGGTATTGCTGATAAGATCGTCCCAAAACAGGGTCTGGTCATGGAGAAAAGGGTAAGCATTAACCATTTTTAATTCATTTATACTAAATGTCTTGCCTTAAAATTTAACCTAGGTTTGCAGGATTGTTGCTGAACATATTCTACACTTCCTTCTCATTATGTTCTTTTCTTTTATTCTACATTGATAAATCTTTTCCTTCTATTTAATGACTTGCAGAACTATGATGAGATGCTTGCTCAATCAAAAGCTGCACGGATGAAATCTAGCAAGGCTAGTCCACTGGCTACTCCAGCAGGCAGGCCCTAGGTATAGATCATTGATGAGTTACCTTTTCCAGTTAGCATGATTTGTTCAGAGATTGCTACAGCTATCATTGTTGGAAGAATTTGTATAACCTGAAAGATGTATCTTAATACGACCCTTATCAATCTATGTTATTTTCTAGCATGCATACAGTGCTTTGTATATTGTCAAAATTGCAATGAGCTTCTGGAAAGGTTGTAAACAAACGTTCAGGGCAATAGGCTTAAATGCCTAATGAAAGCAAGCACTCTAGAAAATGTTTATCATGTATTTCATTGATCTTCTCTATGTCTGTGATCTGTTGTTTATATTGTCATATTTTGCTTAATTACACATCTTGTTTGTGTGTTTTGGATTTTACTGCATAAAAGATTTTAAGCCCTACATTTTATGTGAACTCTTCACCCATCATCAGGGAAACCAACTGTAAGATAGAAAGCAGTGTTGAGTGGGCTTGTATAAGGTAGGAGGGAAACTCAAGCTATATACAAGGTAGAAGGGAAAGGAGAGGAGGATACTGTCCTCCTCTCCTTTCCCTTCTACCTTATATATATTATATAGCCCATGACTTTCTGTCCTACCTTACACATAGCATATGAATTTCCCTCCTACCTTATATTAATAAATAGGTGCACTCCTCATCTGCAGCATTGCTTTCCAACTGATTGGTTTCCCTGATTATGAGTGAAGAGTTCATCTGAAACGTTGGGTTTAAAATATCTTATGCAGTAAAATCCAATAATCACATAAGCAATATGTACACTTGCAGATATCTGCATTCTAATACAATTATAGCCTATTGCAAGCCATTTTCCCTTTTTGCCATGAATCTTTTAGTTTGGAAACAATGTTCGTTGCTTGTTTATTCAGCAATCCTAACTCTTGAATAGAAAACCAATTTATTTGATGCAAAAAACTCTTTTCACTGAACTTGATACACTTGAAAACTTATGTGCATTCATGGGTTTGGGTTTCCTTTTCAATTATTAATGCTATTGGTGTAGAAAAGATAAAACTTAGCATTGTCTTGGGTATTTAGATCCACCCGACTATCATGAATGAAACAAGGTTGTAATATTTAATTTTGTTTGATCCACTCATACACATTGGGCTTAATCAAACTTTGGTTTTGGATATGATTAACCATATCACAAGATAAACTCCTTTTCTTTCCAAGAAAAGCCTCACAGGATTCTCCCTCTCTTCCCTGGAATATCTTGATGGAGGGCAGTTCAACAACTAGCTGCAATGGTGGTTGGTAACCTAGTCAGACTCAGTAGGACTTGAACCTCAGCCAGACTAGAAATGGAGACCTTACAGTGAACTCCACCTTGAAACAGTCTATTTGAACTGGTTGAGATAACCCATTGGGCTTCACAAGGTGAACCCTTTCCATATGGTCAAACAATATTGGTTGTCAGGTTCATTTACAAACTGAAAATGAAGTTGGTGAAGACGATTATGACTCTAATCCAACCACAAAAGTTTTAATGCCAAGTCTACAAGATAATTTTTGTACACTAGATTGGGTTATGTATCATAGTGCTTTTGAAAATACATTGTTGGAGATATTTTTATGTAGTTTGGTTGGTTGCTTTGTTAGAGTCACACCTCCAGAATTTGCCTTGAATCTATGTTGAAGAAAATTTGTTAGTTTGAAGACTAAATTTGAAATTGCTCATAATGTTACTGGTGTTCAGTTATTTGGCTCATATTTTTTAGTTGACTTTGCTTCTCCATCTTTTTGTTTATGTCTTATGACCAACTTGCTTGTTTGTCACAACCCTCGATTTTTTTTCTTTTCCCCGTAGATGATAAATAATTTGTTTGAGTAAAACTTAGCTAGGAACTTGGTGACGAGGTAGACATCTGAATTGGAAATACAATCTTCAACTGAAAGGTCTTCTATTTTGACATCATGAATTTATACTTTAAATGCTCACAAGTTCATTGGATAAATGGATGCAAGCTCGACTCGTCCATTCCTCTTGTTAAATTCATATTGCTTTTAATCTAAAAGGATTAACAGTATGCATTGAAGATTCCAAATCAATTTTGTTTCTGAAGTTGTACAATCTCCTAGATACCAAAATGGTGCTTGGATAAAAAGTCTGTGATGGAAAGAAGCAGTTATAAATGGTGTAAGTTTCATTTTTGAACCCTTCTTGGGGAAAACACACTACTGTTTGAGATTGGTACACATAAACCCTCTCTTTTTTGTTTTGACATCATGTGATACATTTTAATTCCTAATAAAGTGATTTGCCTAAGGGCGCCTATCAAGTGTCTCCCTTTCTTGTGTTTAGTTTTTTTTTCCTTAGGTAGAAATATAAAGGGGTATAAAAATGTAAATGAAAAAATGGATACATGCAATATATAGGGAAAATAGGGGTTTTTTAAAATCGGCAAGGCATATTGGGAGGGGGTTAAAAAAATGATTTTGGGAGGTATTTTCCAATATTTTTTGAAAATAGGGGTATTGTTTCATATGCCACGAACGAACGTGCTATGGCATGGTTTCACTAAGTGAAGACCCCATGTATTTTACCTTCTATAGTTTTCATAAGAGTTAATCACAAGTATGCTATTCCTTTCTATTTCAGATGTTTAATTAGATAGAGTACAATGTCATAACATAAACAAATCTGTCTCTAGGAAATATTGAAGGATATATATATATATATACTTAGTTTGTGCACTAAATTACACAGTGGATAATTTATTTACTGTAAGTTTATTATTATAGTAACCAAAAAGGCATTATAAAAATAGAAATTAAATAAACATGATTAAATTTAAGATAAAGTAAATAAGGCTAGAAAATTTACTAAGATAATTTCATCATTAGTCTAGGTAAATGAAACTAGAATAACGTTATAATCAAATATTAACTATGTATTAATTTAAAATTAATAAGGGTTATATAAATAAAACCTATATTGAATAAATTCTCAAAATCAAGAATATCATTACCTTCTCTTTTACTAGCAGAAGGATTTTACAATTTCACCCAAATTTAATTTAACGTATCAATTTCCTCATCTGTATAACCACAATTATCCATTATATTAATATACAAAATTTAATACATTTCCACACAAAACAGTATTAAAAACTGTTTGGTAAATATAACCTAAAAAGTAAATAAAAACCTTTCAACATATTTTAACCCAAAAAAATACAGTAAAGACTTAGGTTGTATAATCAACCTTTCTTCTATCTACTTACTGAAGTAATTGTTATTCACAGTAAAAATAAAATTATATTCTAGAAACCAACTGCCTAAATATTTCATTTCACTTTTAAACATAATCAAAACAAATATCAACTTACAGTAATAATAACTTTGTGTAGGTTAATTTAAAAAAAGAATTGAAGATAAACCAAAAGAGATAAAAATCTCTTAGCATGCCATCTTTTTCTTAAAAACCATAGTATATATATATATTATCAATTATATAAATTACAAACAATAAGCTTCCAATATTTTTCAAAATAGAAACAGTATCTAAACCCTAACCATTATTGTAACCACATTAGATAAGTCCTAATGGCCTTTTTACAACATAAGACATGGCTCATAATCCTGTATAAAAATGACTTCTTCTGTAACCAAAACTATGACCATGAAAACCCAAAATAATTCCATCATGATATAGCCACTAGGGCTTCAAAGTTTTCTTCACAACACATCACGGTCTCGGTCACATGTCCATCCAAAAAAAATAGACCACAATGTATCCATGGCAAAGCAAAACTCAAAAAACCAAGTGTCAATATCACTAAAACACCATACAACCAGTGCAAGAGAACCTCAGGTGAGACCGAGGCTTACCAATATGGATACAAATCTTGAAATTTATGCGTGGCATCTTTATGGCGTATTCTAGCATAGAGCATACACTTGAGAGCCTGCACAAGTTTAATAAAAACACTAAGTGAGAAATTCATACAAATGGAAAAGTAATAAGTTGTAAATTGTGTAAAATAGATACAAACTACAAGGAAAACTTCTCACCTGAAGGAATCAACCTCGGCCGTACTGGGTAGAAAGAACATACCTTACCCACCTGAAACAATTACGTTGAGAAACGATGCAAGCACTGTAAAAAAACTCTAACAAAAAATCCCAAATCAACACTGAAGTAAACTAAAAATTGATCTCATAGTACAAAGTTTTACCACTATGCCAGTGCCAAAGGATAACTCACACAGAGGCTTGGTAATGGCAGCAAAGACCATGCACTCACCGAGATAAAGAATACCAGTAAAAATCGCATATGTAGAGAATGGAAAGGAAGTTAAATATTCGCATAGGTAAAGGTAATCCATAGAAGCGAAGGTTCTCATTTGTAGCAAGAGAGAAACGGTGATTCCATGCAGCCCTCCCATTCCGGAGCAATGGAAAAAGTTAGGTAATGCGATTTTTAGGATTTGGAGAACTTATATGGTAAAACCCAAAGGTCAAAACCCTAACCAATGAACATCGACCACATGGCTTCAGATTTATTTGCAAAATGTGGGTTTTATGATATAGTTCGAGACCTATTGGAGCAGCCTGCACACATTTAACATTTTATAAAGGAACTATGGTTACAATACTTATCATAAATTTCAATATATTATAACCATAATCAGTATTGTAGGGAGGTAGAATTTATACTAAGGTTTATATCCATGTTTTGCAATCTTTGTAAATGGGTAAACAATCATGTAAGAATTTCTTCAACTTTATTTGCATAATGAACAATAATTTATGAGAAACCATAACATTGTAAAATACCTTGTAAAAGACTTAATCTTTTATGTATATGAGGTTGCAAGTATAGGAATATGTATAGTTTGGTTTTGTTAGTCTAGGTTTTAAACTTAGATTTATATATCCCCCTGTGAGATGTAGATCATAAAAAGGTTAAGATGGATAGATTTTTGTAGAAGGTAATCTTTTTATTTCTTTACCCAAATAGCACTAATGCTATTGTTTTTAAGATATAACATTTGTATTATTACATCTCCAATTGGTAAGTACTAGAACAGTTAGAAAAACTATCTTATGCACTAGGTTTTATTTCCATGTGTGAATATCAGTCAATGTACTTTATGACTATACCTATATCATAAAGTAATTTGTATTATTACATCTCCAATTGGTAAGTACTAGAACAGTTAGAAAAACCATCTTATGCACTAGGTTTTATTTCCATGTGTGAATATCAGTCAATGTACTTTATGACTATACCTATATCATAGATTTTCCTAAGTTTATTTAACTAGTTTATTGTTGAAAACAAATACTCTTGAATTACCTCAGCATCAAGTTAATAAATATAAAGGAATATGCTATACAATTACCTTTCACAAGAGTTACATATAGGAACTAAACTGATAATAGATTGATGAAAGTTAAATGCACAAGTTATAGTTATAGCGAATTGGAACAGAAACTGGACTATGTTCACTTTACTAAACATTTATGTTTACCAGAAACTATTTAGAACACAAATATACAGGTCAACGATACCTCATTCATGTGATCAAATATGTAAAATAAATAAATTTACTAGCATTATATTTTATGCTAGTTGAGATAATAAATCTCGATCTCGAAACTGGTTACACAAAGTCTTACCTATAAAAGACCTGTAAAAGAAGCATCATTTCACTGCATTAGCTAAAAATATAAGTAAGCCTCGATCTCAACTGAAATTCCTTCATATTTTCACAAAACAACAAAACAAAAATAGCACTTAGTAATTAAACAGAGGTTTCAATTCCTGTTGTTCCAAATCATAACTTGGTAAATCAAATCTTTAACAATGATTTATGAAAACAAACAAATAAGTATGAAGAACTAGAAATTAACAAAAGAATCAGTTCTAGTTTAAAACTATTAGGTTAACCGTTAATAGTTTAATGTTCCTCAGTAGTGACGACTGCAGACATTTTATGCCATATGACAAATTTTAAAT
>LPNX011116813.1:272343-341392 GCA_001517045.1 Pseudotsuga menziesii | reverse complement strand
ATATATATATATATATATTAAATTATTAATTTAAGATTGAATTATTAAGTTTGTACATGAGCCACTTATTAACTTCTTCAATTGTTTAAGGTCACACAGTTCATTAAATGCAAAATTTCACACATTAAATGACATCAGAATATTTTTAAAAAATATCATTGGGAATCTAACATAATATTGTACAATTTATTTTTTTACTACAAGTCAAAATTCACATGGCACAAGTGTTACCAATCTTCATGGAATTACCCTTATCTACCCATTCAAAATACCTCTATAGGATAATAATCTTGGCATCCATAAACTGTTTAATTTGTTTCTCAATCATAAGAAGTATTGGATTCCCTTATCTATTTTTTTGTTGTAATGGTTTCGCTCTTTCCTTCATAGGTATGTGATGCTCAATAATCAATGCTATCATAAGTTTTAAAATATTTGTAACTCCAAGTGATAATATCAATGTAATATTCTAACAAATCAATATATTTTTGCTTAAACTAAATAAGATTGGCCTTAGATATTTTTTACCATTTTAGGATGTTGAGGAGTACCTATATTTACCTTTCTATTTCTTCATCCTATTTTTAAAAAATAATCTTAATTACGACATCCTTTGGGTCAAATAAATCTCAAGTAGCATCAACCCTTGAGGGATGTAGTTATTTTTAAACTATACAGCTAGATGATTTGTGATCTTCTTCTGGAATATCTGAATTTGATTTTTTTAATATATAGAATTACCTTCAAATCAGCAAATTCATTGGTAATCTCTAAAAATCTCTTAATATGTTGATTATCTTAAAAAATATTCCAATGTTTTATAAGCTTTTGTAGTGAAAGATCTAGAAACTAAAACAAGTAGTAATATTATTCAAGTGAATAATTAAGTGACAAAATGATGACATTCATAAAAAAAACAAGAAGAGATACAAATATCTTTCATAAACATATTATTCCATTATATTCCATTAATTGTAAAAGAGTGAATCAATCGTTACATATTCGAAATTTGAATTGGAATTCATGAAAACATATTTAGGATTAACTAGAGCTTAAACTCCATATGCCATCCATGTAATATATCAGAGGTAATTTCACAACCCCATAACTAACCTAAGTGGACTCGAACACTTAAAAGTAAAAGAAAAGTGAATGATTTCCTCATGCATGGGAGGAATCTTGCTATAAAGACTCAAGGAGGGAAATACTAGATAAAAATAGTAAAGAGAGGTGCTTGGATGCCTTTACTAGTGGAGTAATTTGTAATGTACATTTCTTTGTGTAAGTCACACTATCTAGGAGACAAGCAAAATAAAGACTGGTTTTCCCCAACTGGATTTTAACACCTAGGAACATTTCTAAACTACCTCCCAAATAGCATAGGACTGTAATTATTTAAAATGAATATAAGAATGTAACTGCATGTATGAAAAATATTATTATATTGGTTTATAGTCCATACATACTACTGTGGGCACATTCTCTAGGTACATCACACCCGGGATGGTCCTAAGACCACGTAGTTTTAATCCGTGGGACTTCTGTGGAAACCTAATGGATCCTGGTGCTTCATCATATGTATATAGACTTATATTATAGTCATATAATTAGTCAAATACACTTGTTTTAGATTTTGGAATGGTATTTTGTGGTTTGGATGGATTTGGAAAAGGTTTGACAATTTAGGATTACGTAGTAAGGTGATTTCCAACTCGAATTTAAGAAATCATAAGGGTCACGAATATATATATTAAGGCTTGGAATATTTTAATATTGAACTTATATAGAAACAACAACTGACATATATCAAATTCTTGGATCAGAAGATAGTTAGCCAATTTATTTATGGAAAGTAGTCAAATTTCATTGAAATCTAGAGCATAGGAAGAAAATACATATGAATATAAAAAAATCATAAATGGAATTTATATATGAAATAAAATGTTTCATAGGCCTGGAATTACATCATATATTTTTCAATACTCCCTCCATGATAGTATTGATACATCACATTACTCAATACATCAAATATTCCAATGAATAGAGCATCAAACTCTGGAATTCAAACAAATTGGTTCAACAACTCTTCTCCATACTTTGAATGAACTACAATAGCATATGAAACTACAAAATAACTCACTGAGAATGGTTGGATCCATATCCTCAATATCTAACTGATAACTTATCTAGCATAAGAACAACATAATATTTTAAGAAGGAGAGGAGATACAAGGTTTCTATGGAGTTGATTTCTTCTTCTCAATGCTTAAATTCTCAATAATAAATTCGACCCAAGATTGAGATAAGATATGAAAATGACATTAAATACCTGAAATAAACCTAATAAAAGAGGTTGGATTCCTCCCTCCTCAAACTCTGGTTGATTCCTCAACTATATTGGTGACATTAGGGGTACATCTCCCAACTGGTGACAAGGGGAATATATCCCAAGTCATGAAAAGCATCAGATCTCTTCAATTTTGAAATTAACATTGGAAAAATATGTAATAGTGTGCACACAGCCTTATTTAATAGGCTCATTATATTCTTGGACAATATTCCTAATGGATAATATGCACTGCATCTCATCTAATGTTCCATCCTTAGTTATATTTGGGATGACAGCTTTATTATGATTTTATATTGATTTTTTCTCTTTCCTTCTTTTCTCTCTATTCTGCTTTTCCTATCACTTTCCTTATTTTCTCTAGATTTCTAGATTTCTTTTTAGTTTCTTTTGTTTCTCTGCCTTCTACTTTTATTGCCACTTTCATTCTTTTCCCACTTTCTTGCTTCTCCCTACCATGTTTATGCTTTTCAATACTTTTTTCTTTTACTATTTTTCTTCCAAATTATGTCTTTAGAAACATCTTGAAAGGTCCAAAAATCCCTTATGCGCCCCTCATGGACCCTCCTATGCATTTTAAAACTAGTAAATAAAATATTAATAAGTATTTATTCAACCATGGACTTTAATACTTCTATTGGGCCTAACTTTATTAATTGAAAATAAACATGGTAAATTTTTTCCCTAACTAAGTTATTGTATTCCCTCCTAAATCCATGGAACTGAATGGGATAGAGGATGTTCCCATGGTTCCATGAAAAAAAAAATAGGGACAATACATAAGCCCCCTAGATTCACTTCACAACTCTAAAAAGTAGTGTATGATCCTAAATTCATGGAATGAAGTCCTAAATGAACGAATTCACCCTCAACTACTAAAAATAGTGTTCAGGGTCACTTTCATGGTCCATAAATATCATATTACTCCCTTGAATATAGGGAGGAATCTCTACGGTGGATTTGATAATCAAATTGACTGGAATTTTGACTAGTTAAATAATCAGACCAATATTTAAGATCTTAAGTGAGATATTGATGACATGGATAGGGTAATTATGCTCTAACATCCCCCCCCCCCACATATGTCAAAATTGGTGCCTCATGTAATATGCCTACATTTGCTAATTTAATAGACTCACTTCTCAAAGAACAATATAAACTCAATAAAATGGGCTTCCCTAAGTCCTGAAAGGTGCATTCTGTTCTTTCCAATCAAGGAAACAAGAAGAAGATAAAGAAAAGAAAAATTCAAATGCAAGAAAGAACACAATCCAAAATTTGCATTGGAATATTCAGACTTTGGAGATGGAAAGAACAAGGAGCAGCATTTATGTTCATAATGCAGGAAGGCCCACATAGAGAATAGGATTACAACTGAAAGAGGTTCAATGAATAATAAAAAGAGGAGAAGCACAACAAGGTAGCTGAAACACCATAGAATTATATATTCTGTTACAATGTATCTGGTGTAATGTAATATTTGTATCCATATATTCTCAATAATTACTCCATTGAATAATCAACCAATGGAAAATAACTCCATTGAAAATATAAAATATAATAATGTATTAGATGATGATAATGATTACAAATGACACTCGCCTTTATAGAATTGAGCATGTAGAATGAAAGGTTACACCCTTTCATATAATAATTTACTAATCTAATTAATATTTTATTTTATATTTGTTACATATTCCATGTTCTTATATCAATTTCTACTTCAACTCCATCCTCATGGATCCTATACTTTGAATCTTTTAAACACTTGGCCTCACCCACTCTATATGCCAAACTAGGTGAAATAAATGTAAAAGAAAATTAAGTCCCAACAATTTTCAACCATGTTAGGTACTCGGTGCAAAACAATATTCTCTAACACCCCCCAATAAGCTAAAATTAGTGAAACTAATGGAAAAAAGAAATGGGTCTCGACAAGTTTTAGCCATGTTAGGTACCCATTGACAACATGACCCTCTTAATAAATGAGGAAAGAGGGAAAACCTTGTGGGAACCCTCCCCCTCAAAAAAAAAGAGAGAAGGTTGGTCGAGTAGATGAAATATCCTTCTTTGAAGATGATTCAATTCCAAGGAAGCTTGCAACAATGTGAACTACTTCTCATAGAAGGAATTTGTGAATATGTCTATAATATTTTGTGAACCCCTTCTTCTCTTTGATATAATTTGATCATATTCTTGAGATCCAAACACTTTAAAGTTCTTGAATATTGGTTGACCACTCCAATATTTGAATGGAGGAACTCATTTGAATCCTTTATGAGGAACTGTATGAAATATTGGAGAAAAAGATGTAGAAACTGAGGTAATTGAAGAGACATTTTTGAGATATTAATCAATAAGAACTTGAATTTTGACAAGTTATCCCTCAGTTGAGTGATATATTTGAACTGATGTATCATCTCCAATATCTTGATATATAAAAATTTCTCTAATACAAATTGAAAATATATCGATCACCTCTTCATTTGGATCTATAAAATATTATTTATTAGTTGAATGGATAATATGAACCGATGCATCTCCCAAAACAGCAGTGTTGTGAATGGATTAATGGAAGAAAACATGTCCTCGGATGAGGCCATGTGTTTGAAAGCTTCCAAACCTAGGACCCGTGAGGATGGCCAGTCGAACAAGAACACCTTAGTGACACTGATGGATAGTTGCATAGCTTCCCTAGAGCCACATATCCTTATCTTGAGGAAAACCTAGGTCCTATTGATATTGAGGATCACTCAAATTCTAAAGGAATGTTAAACCCACCCCAGAGTCTGAATTTCTTTCATAACTAAGATTCTGAGTTACACATCCCTAGAGTTAATAATACATAATATAAGTGGGATGGTATGAAGAGATTAGGAGAGATAATTGTTACTTGGGTAAATGCACCTGCGACCACTTCCAATATGCTAAGATAAGTAAACATTCATGTTTCATCCATGGTAGTATCCATATTGTTCTCACCATCCTCACTTATGCCTACCGAGGGAACTATTCCATCGAATGGCCCTCCTTTAAGCGAGGCTACATCCTTGGCATGGGGCACTAACCCCTTCTCCTTTGGGATGAAATTCCTAGGTTTTCAACTTGTTAATGATAATATGACTCCCATATCAATAAATATGGATTCCCTTCTGATTTCCTATCAGTTCCATACTATTCTTTCCCACCATATGGAAAACATATGCCCATGCCCACCCCTTCCACTATGACTACTGTAATTCTAGATTTTATCCAGCCTCAAATGAACATACCTTTACAAGGAATGGGAGGTTTGAACATAGATGCTCTGATAGGATTTAATGTTCCATAAGGCAATATGATAAATCCAGGAATAGGGGCATTAGTGTCGGATTCCCGTAGGGGATTAATATGCACTAAGTAAATATTTCTTCATCCCAAACATGAGTCTTAAACATGGTTAATCCTTTAAATTTTAATACATCACAAGGAATCCAACCATTTAATGGGGGTATGGGGGACCTAGAATTAATATCCTTCCATTCATGAAAACTCTATTTGAGTAGAATCAAAATTTTGGACAGAGTAGTCAACCTTTCACAAATCCTAGGAATTCGTATATATTGAGCCAATATTTTGGCAGTATGAACCAATGGGAAACAAATGTTCATAGATATTGGAATTATAGGGCACAAACAAATTTACCATTCTTGGATAATTTGAATTTTTCATATCTAACGAAGTCAACCAATGATATAGTGTTATATGATCTTAGATGGCCTCCCATCCCTACCACCAAATTCCCTCGGAGATTACAAATTTTGAAGGGAATCCTAAGGAAGATATGGTAAACCATGTGATGGAATTCCATCTTTTGTTTTCTTAGAACTGCTTGATGGATGATTATATTAGGTTGCATATATTCCAAAGTACCTTGAAATGGGTAGTAGCGAAGTGGTACAATGAGTTACCACTAATATAAATCCATCTTAAACCTGGATCTATCAAGCACCAAGAGGGATCCAATTTATTTAGGTGTAATTTGTTTTAATCTTAAGTTTTTTACATGTCCATAAAAAATTTACACCTGAAGAAATTTTATCCCTCTCGATGCTTGATAGATCTGGGTTTAAGATGGATGTATGTTGTTTTTTTTATTGAGTCAACATGAATTTTTTAATAACTTTTTATTTGTTTTAATTTTTATTTTATGACCCGACATTAATTTTTTAATTATTTTTTATTTTATGAGTCGAAATGAATTTTATTAATTACCTTTTATTTTTGGTACATATCACTATGTTACGTGACAACATCTCCCCCTTACTAAGTTGTAGAGCACCTTAATACTCTCAGTACAATGAGCTTCCTTTCAAAACTTCAATGTGATTACAATGACATTATTAAACCATTTCCACTTACTAGTCTGCTAGCACATAACTCTTGACTTCGTTTAAGAAGGAAAAGTCCACACACATCTTTGACCACATTCATGAATGGAGAAGGAGACATAGTTAAATAAAGGCACGAATTCCTGATGAATTATTAATTGATTGGTTTATAAAATAATTTCAAGGAAGTGTCCTTCTCTGGAACATAAGAGTAATCCATTATTAAGGACCAACAACTTGACTCGATGTATTCCTAGTCCATAATGTTTTCTGACATTCTTCCTCCTGCTTCGAAAGCATATATTGTTCCAACTAAACCAACCCTTGGACCTCATGTTGATGGTGTGATTGGTTCATCTGAGAATGCTATGGATTTTCAAGGTACCAAATAAAATGAACCTGTAGTTAAGAATAATAGTAATAAAAACCCCAATCCCAACCCTCCCACAGACATTTTGTTAGTACAAATGGCCAATGATAAATGAAATAAACAACCCAAATAGAAGAAGAATAAGAATATGAAAAATGGGAATACAGGAAATAATAATGGAAACAACAATATCAATGTTTGTGTGGGTAAGAAAGAGAAAAACAAGGCTAAGTTCCCATGCAACCTATGAATGGATGATCACTTGACCTACCTATTCCCTAAACTAGAAGTTGCAAAATGGTTATTGCTACAACAGGATGCTACCAAGAAACTAGTCATGCTAACTAATATTATCCCTTCACAACAAGAACAAATGGTTGCTACTACTAACCCAAACCATGCAACCTCATAAGGGGGAAACCAAGGAGCCTCCTTGAAAGGAGGAAATCCAAGACAAATTTAAGTGTTCATGTGTTACTAGGAAACAAAACCATAGACAAGGAATAGAAAGTATGAGCCAACCACATATGTATCAAGTGGAAAAGAGAGTCATGATACCGAAATAGTTAAACTATTGTACACAGATAAACTAGTGAATGATACAATGCTCAGAATACCAAAAGGTGTTATAAATAAGGCCACATATAGTCCACATGTACGTGTTTCTCAAAATTATGACATAGATATGTACTAAGATCTTTATGCAATGTCCACCCTCAAAGTCCTCTACAGTTGTCCTACTCAAAATAAGACCCTTCTTTCGGAAATAGGGTCCATGGATCCTTTGGAAAGTCAATTGTTGACATTTGATTTGGAAAATTGGAAGCCTAGCCTACCTCACTATACAAAATTTTAGATCCATGTGTCGACCAAAAGGTCAAACATCCACTCAACTATTGTAGATGAGGGAGAATACGCTTATGTAATGTCCTTATCATGTTGGAAATCCATTGGATTACCTGAATTTGTTCACCTAGGAACGATGTTAAAGGCATTCAATGGTCACTTGTTCCAACTCCATGGAATCATCTTGGCTCTCACAATAAAAATAGGGGAAAGAAATTTAATGTAGTAGTGTGGAATTTTTTGATGCTTCACTTGATTACAATCTATTACTAGGTAGAAGGTAGATTCACACCATGATGGACGTGGTACCTTCGATATTTTAAGTAATTAAATTTACCCATGAAGGAAAAATAGTCACCATTGATCAATTTTTGCTCCATAGAAATGATCCCACTCACAAATCCAGAACAAATGCCCCCCTAGTAAGACACTCCAGGTCAGATTGTGAAAATGTTGGTGTGGGAATGTGTCCTACCTTAATGGGAACATTCAATTTTGCTCCACTTAGCCTAGGTGACATTGCAGCTTGGATACACGTGATATCATCTATCACTATTACATCCACAAGAAAAATTTCTCTAATCATGACCTCCTATTTTTATAACCCATGGATAATACCTAAGACAACACAAGGAACTAAGTGCAGGATAGTTGTACTTGTTCTATCTATAGATGAGATATATTATTAAGCCATAGTTATAAGATATGCAGATGATGATTATCTATTTATCAAAATAGAAATTGATGATGATTAGTATTCAACACCCATGTATGCCATCCGTTCTTTAACATGTTATGACCCCTTAGACACTATCATTCCTTCATATGAGCCTATCATTAAGGATATGTCTTTAAGATAAAAGACCTTGGACAGATTGAGTACATAATTGTGCATCATTTCTTTGTGCTAATAAAAAGGTGAGGACTTATGAAAATGGAACTAATAAACTAGAGCCAATGGAGTGGTATGGAATCCCACTCATTACATCATAATTGTATGCAGAAGTGAACATGGCTAATATCTCTCTAACCATACTTATCAATATCTGTAAGAACCTAGGTGTAATTGGAAATGTTTTTATTGCTACATGTTTCTAACCATAAGATATAATAGTACATATTGTATTATTTAAAGAGTATAGAGACATTTTTTCTCGGTCATATGAATAAATTCTATGTATAGACCCATTTATTGTCAAACATGAGATAAAAACATATCATGGTGTTAAACCATATCACTAGAAGTTAATATCGATAAACCCTAGGAAAGTTGTTGTCATAAAAGTAGAAGAGAAACTTATCTAAGACAAATTTATCTATCTTGTCCCTCCAACTGAATGGGTGTCCAATCTTGTACTTGTGGATAAAAACCAAGGAAAAATTCAATTTTGTATTGATTTTCAAGATTTGAAATTAGCATGTCTTAAGGATAATTATCCCACCAAATTCATCGATCAAATAATCAATGAATGTGTTAGTAATGAGATATTCTCATTTATGAACGTTTTTTCAGGGTACAATAAGATTCAAATAAAACCTAAATATCAACACAAAATCATGTTTATATGCCCTTGGGGGACCTTTTCATATAGGAATATGTTGTTTTTCTTGAAGAATGATGGAGCAAATTTTCAATGTGCTATGTCATATGATTTTCATGACATGAAGAAAATTATGGAGGCCTATCTAGATGAACTAATGGGAAAGTTTAGGAATAGGGTGGATCACCCCAAGCACATTAGGGATATATTTGATAGATGTCATTACTAAAGGATTAAGTTGAATCCTCATAAATGTATTTTCTATTTCATTTAGGGTCGATTACTAGGTTTCATAGTTTTGAAGGATGGTATAATGGTATATCTATTCAAGGTTGAGGAAATAGTACAATTACTGTTAGAATAATCAACCCATAGTTAGCTACCTTAGACATTAATTAATCCATTTTTCTCTGATTTGCCTAGTTTCCAATATTCCACTCTATCCAAGTTGTCTTCCACATGTCCTAGAAGTCAAAATTGCTAAAATTGAGTCATGGAGTGCTTGGGAAACCTCCTGGAAACCATATTTAGCATATCTTCTTTATTCCAGATCCTCCCTAGTGCATATCTGAATTTTCTGCTAAGTTGCATGCTTTATTGAGATTTATGGCAAAAGGGAAAGTAAGACTAGGTGTAGTTGACTTGTTTTTTGACCTCATCATCCTCCATTATTTTATCCTAATAAAAGCATGTATGAGTTGTCTTTCCATCACTTATTATCTTGCCTACTTGAATTTTCCAATTCGTGAGCCTCTAGGTAGATTTGAAAACCGCTTTATGCACCTATGGGGGATTTGACTAGATCTAGTAATCCTACTTTTTGACTATTTCGAATGGAATCATTATGCATTATAATATCTCATGTAATTATATATTGTAGAAGCCTATGACTTCATAATTTTGTCTATTTTACACTTATTCAATACAGATTAGAGTTATGCTCCAATTTCAGTCTCCTTTGTTTGTAATTTTGCATGGTTGATTAGCAATTTTTGTGAGTGCAATTGTTCTATAACTTGGGTTCAATTTCCACATGGTATAAGAGCCTTTGTAGATCTATTTATCTCCTTCCATATTTCTATTACAGGCTCGACATCTTGACTGGGAGAAAATTCTACTGGTTGAAGGGCACAGTTCAGAGCTATGGATCAATCTCAGAAGATCATCTTGTCTCCATTTAATTTATTTGAATGGAAATAAGAGATGGAGATACTGTTGAGAGTGAAGGGTCTCTACAGGGTGACTATGGCAACTAAGGTAGAGCCCAATGCAGCTGTAGATAAAATTAAAGGGCACAACATGAGGGATGAGGCCTATGGTCTTCTATGTCTGAGCATATCCAAAAACCTCCTCTTCCATCTTGATGGATTGACATCACCTTATGAAGTGTGGAAGAAGCTTGTAGATATTTTTTGTAAGACAGATGAGATGAGAGGACATCAAATTAAGAATGAATTGATCCCTTTGAGTCACAGCATCTTTGAATCCCTGCAACTCTACTTTTCCAATTTTAAAGCCCTTGTTTTGCAGCTAAAACAGTGTGGAATTGAAAAGAAGGAGGAGAAACTAGTTTTGGCCATAATATTGAAGCTTGGCCCTAACTATTCAGTGGTTTTTTCAACCTTCCATACCACCAAGTTGACATCTCGATCCTGGAAGATGCCTAAGCTTGCAGAGTTCATGGAATCCCTCACACAAGAACAAGATAAACTGGTGATGATGGGCACAAAGACCAAGATTTGGTTGCTGGAGATTCGAGGGTGGATTCAAAAGGCAAGAAGAAAGCTAAGAATCCACTTGAGCAAAAGATAGATAAGAACAAGTCTCAAGAGGATCCCCAAGGCTCCAAGAAGAACTTCCAGAAGAAGAAGAACAAAGGAGAAATGAGCAAGTGTGCATACTGTAGTAAGGGCTATCATCCTAAAAGATCCTGCATGAAGAAGCAAATTGACATGTTGACCCAACTCCTAGAGAAGAATAACATCTCCCTTCCTTATTGCTCAAAGAAGAGGGAAGGAGGATCAAATTCAGAGGATAGAGAGAGAGTACATGCATTGGTTGCTGGTACATCAAGCTCACATAGCTTCATCATAGACTTTGGAGCTTCAAGACATATGGTTTAGACCAAGGAGGAATTCTCCTCTCTTGACATGTTGAAAGGTCCACCAATAGTGCTGGGAGATGACTCTCTCACTGATAGTTTGGGTAAAGGAAGGATTGATCTTGACCATGGTAAGTTCAATAATGTGTTGTATGTTCTAGGTCTTGCCTCTAACCTCTTGTCAATGTATCAGATGACCCACACAGGGTCTCCAAAGAAGTTCATATTCTCCCCTGATGATGTTTATATCACAGAGATCTCGAATGGTAAATTCATTGCAAAAGGTGTTGTAGATCACACTTCGAAGGTATACATGTTTTCACATTTTCTGCCCTAATAAAACCCCTCTGCTCTTCTGATTCATGCTAACGAGGCAAACAATATTTGGCATGAAATATTTGGCCATGTTAACTATAAGTATATTTCTGATATAAGTGAAAAATAAATGGTCATAGGGTTACCAAATATTAAATTTTCCAAGGGAGTCTATCAAGGTTGTATCCTAGGCAAACACCCAGAGCATAAATTTGAGAGAGCTAGTCATGAGAGAACCTCTGCACCTCTTGAGTTGATCCACAGTGATGTTGCTGGTTCATTTCCTCATATGTCAATGAGTCAAGACAAATATGCATTGACCTTCATAGATGAATCTTCCAGGTATTGTTGGGTTTACTTCCTGAAGCATAAGTTTGAAGTTTTTGGCCTCTTCAAAGACTTTAAGGCTTTGGTTGAAAACCAGTCTGGGAGGAGACTCAAGATCCTCAAATTTGACAATGGTGGTGAGTATGTCAAGTCTAATTTCATTTGGTATTGTGAAGATGTAGGTATTCAGATGCAGCATTCAATCCCTTACACACCACAACAAAATGGTGTTGATGAGAGAAAGAACAGATCACTGAAGGAGATGGCAACCTGTATGATGGAGGCTAAGACTTTGCCACCAAAGTCTTGGGCCGATGATATAAAATATGCATCCTATATCCAGAATATGGTTCCTAATAAACAACTTGGTTTTATGACTCCTTTCTAATCTTGGAGTGGGCACAAGCCAGATGTGACCCATTTCAGGATTTTTGGCTCAAAGGCTTGGGCTAGAATTCCAATAGAAAAGAGGAAGGATTTGCAGCCCCAAAGCCAAGGGTGTCTATTTGTTGGGTACTCTAAATATTCAAAAGGGTACAAGCTGATAAATTTGAGCAAAAACAAAGCCTTCATTGAAAGGAGTGTTCAGTTCCAAGAAGAGCCTTTAGCAGCAGTTGAAGTTGGAGAGTCTTCTTCACCACCAGAACCATTGAATGTAAGTGAAGAGACAAATGAGTTTGATTATTCTGATATGTCTGATAATGATGATTTAATTGCAGATCCTAATATTCCTACAATACCAAAATGGTAAGCAAAGATGATTCATGTAGCTAGGGAACTAGCTGGAAATCCTAGTGATCCTAGGAGGACTAGATCTCAGTTTAAGAGTTCCCTGTGTATGAAAGACCCTTTGTTTGCAAAGAAGTTCTATATGATGGTTGAATCAGACCCACATAAATAAGAATATTCATCACATGATCCAAGATGAAAAACATCCATGAAAGAAGAATTCAGCTCACTCTAGAAGAACAACACTTGGGAATTGGTTGATCTTCCCCCAGGGAGGAAGCTAGTTCAATGTAAGTGGGTTTTCAAAACTAAGTTTGCTGATGATGGTTCAACTTTTAAATATAATTCAATATTGGTATCCAAGGGCTACTCACATGTACATGGTATTGACTACAATGAGACCTTTTCACCAATGGCAAAGATGGTCTCCATCAGGCTAGCGTTAGCCATTGCAGCTTCGAAGCAGTGGGAGGTACATCACATGGATGTGAAGTGTGCTCTTTCATGAATGGAGATATTACTTAAGAGATTTACATGTAGCAGCCTCAAGGTTTTGTGTCTAATCCACCTTTTGTGTGCAGGTTAAAGAAATCATTGTATGGGCTTAAGCAAGCCCCGAGGGCTTGGTATGCCAAGATTGATGGATTTCTGCTGTCATTGAGTTTTGTTCGATGCAAGTATGATCCTAATGTTTATTTGAATCTGATTCATGGTTCTTTGATGATTATTGTCTTGTATGTGGATGACCTTCTGATTATAGGAAGTTCAAAGAAATAAATTGCCTCCTTGAAGGATGCAATGAACCATGCATTTTCTATGACTAATTTGGGGTTGTTGAGCCAATTATTGGGTCTCAAAATTGCTCAATCCTAACATGGAATAAAAGTACATCAGTCCAAGTATGCTTTATATTTTCTGAACAAGTTAAACATGAAATATTTCAAGCCAAGCAAGACTCCCTTCCTTTTAGGAGTTAAGCTTGAAGAAGCAAGTTTTTCTCCGATGGTAAATAATACACTGTATAGGCAATTGATTGGGTGTTTGTTGTACCTTACACACACTCAAACTGATATTTATTATGTAGTAAGTGTGGTCTCAAGATACATGGATCAGCCTCATGAGATCCATTGGAGAGTAGCCAAAAGGATCCTTAAAGCACATATTTCATTAAATTTGGAATTAAACAGTGGATCTAGAATTACAAAATAACAAAATAACTCAATTCTGGCATTGTTCTTGTAATCAAATATTTCCAAATTTAATGAAATATGTGTTTTAACTTTGTTCAGGGAACAAGAACTCATGGGATCTTCTACAAAGCTAAATCTGATCTTGATTTGATTGGGTTTACTGACAGTGATTGGGAAGGTGACAACATAGATCGAAAGTCAACATTAGGATATGTGTTCATGCTTGCTGAAAGACCAATCAGCTAGTCAAGAAATAAACAGAGTGCCATAGCACTCTCATCTACAGAAGCAGGGTACAAAGAAGTTGTAAATGTAGCAACTCAATGTTTATGGTTGCAGGGGATACTTGGTGAGTGTGGCTTCGAATCAGAGTTTTCAACTATTATCTATTGTTATAATCATAGCACCATTCAAATCTACAATGATCTAGTTTAGAGACAGAGAACCAAACACATTGAGATCCATATGCACTACATCAGACAGCTTGTGCATGATGGCACCATTCACCTACTCTTATGTGCATCTTCAGAACAAGTAGCAGAAATATTCACCAATGTTTTTTGTGAGAATACATTCAGCAATCTCAAATCACTACTGGGGATTTCTGATCATGTTGTGAAGCATGATTGATGACAAGATTTTCAAATTTTTTTTAACTGTCCATGTTTAAGGGAGGATTTTCCCACTGGGTTTTTTCCTCTTTCCTTGGTTAAATGGACATGCAGTATGTAAAGGGTGACTAAGCCTTGTTGCTAGGCCCTATATTTTTCTGATATTTACTCATAAATTCAGGCTTAAGGGGGGGTTTTATAATAATCAACCTATAGTTAGCTACCTTAGACATTAATTAATCCATTTTTGTCTTATTTGCCTAGTTTACAATATTCCACTCTATGCAAGTTGTCTTCCATATGTCCTAGAAGTAAAAATTGCTAAATATGAGTCATGTAGCACTTGGGAAACCTATTGGAATCCATATTTAGCATATCTTCTTTATTCTAGATCCTCCCTAGCGCATATCTACTTTTTCTGCTAAGTTGCCTACTTTATTGAGATTTGTGGCAAAAGGGAAAGTAAGACTAGATGTAGTTGACTTGTTTTTTGCCCTCATCATCCTCCATTATTTTCTCCTAATAAAAGCATGTATGATTTTTATTTCCATCACTTATTATCTTTCCTACTTTACTTTTCCAATTCGTGAGCCTCTAGGTAGATTTGGAAACTGCTTTATGCACCTATGGGGGATTTGACTAGATTTAGTAAGCCTGCGTTTTGAATATTTCGAATGGAATCCTTATGCATTTGAATATCTCATGTAATTATATATTTCAGAAGCCTATGAATTCATAAGGTTGGCTATTGTACACTTATTCAATATAGATTAGTGTTATGCTCCAATTTTAGTCTCCTTTGTTTGTAATTTTGCATGGTTGATTAGCAATTTTTGTGAGTGCAATTGTTCTATCACTTGGGTTCAATTTCCACAATTACCTCCCCCAGGTAATTTGCATTAGTTATCAATGTTGCAAGGGAAGGCCAATTTCTTGTGACGATTCATTGCTAACTATGTTTAAATCACAAAGGGTTTCATGATTTTTCTTAGGAAAGGAGTCTCATTTATATGGGATGATAATCCTCATAAATATTTTGATGCATTGAAAAATTATTTGATGCCTAACCCATTGATGCTTCAACTAGTCTATAGATAATATTTCCTCTTGTATCTGGAAGCATCTGAATAAACAATGGGAATGTTCTTGGTTTAGGAATATTATTCTCACTAGGAACATGTCATTTACTCACTAAGTAAGAACTTGGCAGGTCCTAAACTAATGTATTCTCATCTCGAAAATATGGAATTGGCTTTCACTCATGAGGTACAAAGTTTTATGCAATACATTATCCTTAGAAGAATCATTTTCATTATAGATGTAAATCTGGTTCAACACATCATATCCTAACAGATTGTTGGTGAAAAGTATAAGAATTGGATTGTTTTTATTTAGGAGTTTTATCTGGACTTCCCATCACCCAAATCTAATAATTCTTTATATTTTTCCAATATAATGTTAGAAATCCCTGAGATGGTGAACACACGGTGGAAAATGAGTCATTTCCTTATGATCATATTTTCCCTGTTAACTCGAAAGAGCCCTAGTATGGAAACATTTGATTTACCTATAAACCCAAAGGGTCCATACTCAATATTGTCATGAACAAATATGTAAAATACATAAACAAGAAAAACATTATGTCATAATTGGAGACACATTATAGCATCAAGGAATTGATACTATCCTAATACGTTCTCTAACTCATGATGAGGTAGAAAAAGTGCTTAGCGATGGCCATGGTGGAGCCTATGGTGTTCATATATTTTGTGTGTGGGTTATTTATGGACAACAATATTCAAAGACTATGTCGAAGGAGTTAATAAATTCCATCCCTCTCATACCTTTACCAATAAAATGTTTATGCATGCTGCTTTGATTTATCCAATGATCACCATTAGTCCCTTCACAAAACGGGGGATATATTTTAACACTTGTAAACTGGAATCGAAAAGTGTCCATAAGTACATTATTGCTACTTTTGACTACTTTAATAAGTGGGTTGAATCCATTCTTACCTTAAAATGTGAGAATGAAACTACAACACACTTTGTGTTTAATCAGATCATAGCCCATTTCAACATAACTTGAGATATTTTTACTAAGAATGGAAGCAACTTTTTAAACAAAATGATGACAGAGATGGATAAGAATCCCAATTTTCAGAAATATTTTTCCTCACCTTCATACCCTCAATCTAATGGAAAAGTAAAACAAATTAATAATTCCTTGAATACCATGATCCAAAGGATGGTGAGTAGGAACAAGAACAATTGGCATATAATTATTTACGCATGTATGTGAGCATATCGAACCTCTATCAAGACTGCATCGAAATTTACCCCTTTACAACTTCTACATGGAGTAGAGGTTATGTTACCCATTGAGTTTGAAATCTTTTCTTTGAATATATCTATCAATATCTTACCAAATACCACCCAGTTAGAATACTGTTTAGTACATATTTGGAACAGTTAGATGATCATAGAAGATATGAAACTACTTCTCATGAATCACATAAGAAACATGTGAAGGCTTAGTATGAAAATTATTTTCATCCTCGTGTCTTCATTAAAGGAGGCATGGCTCTTATCTACAGCTAGAAACATGAAAACATAAGTCTTGGTAAACTCAAGTCAATGTTTCTTGGTCCTTACATCATAAAATGAGTGTTAAATAATGAAGATTATGAGCCAGAATATTTCGAGGGGAACATTATGGGGACCAAAAATGGGATCTATCTAAAGAGGTATTATGCCTAGACCTTTGGGACTTGGCATAATTTGTTTGTACTAGTTGTATTATAAGTATCTTAGGCCACTTTTTACTTTTATTTTTTAATTAGTATTGGTCATCACTCATTGTGTTGTGTACTTAAATTGAAAAATGTCATTATATGCACCTATGTATGTTGGACATGCAAATTGAACTTGTTTCCACACTTGAAACTTAGCTTTCACAACTTGGGTAATCTATGATCCCATAGGTTATCTTGTTATCTCTAGTGGAGTGTCTCTAGGTTTGGCCACTAATTTTAATATTTTGGAATGCACATCATCACAAGATAGCTTATGAGTCATGTGAAATTCCAGCCTAGATCTAGATAGCAAAAACAATCTCACCTAGAATTATTTGCACAAATATACAACAAGAATACAAAATAAATATTGGATAAAACACTAGAGTAAAATCACTCCAGTGGGAATTTTTCTACTGTGATATTATTCATTACCATGACTAAAATATATAGAGGCTCCAAAGAGATTAAATAGAGAGGATTAGTGGTGAGTTGAGTAGCTCACATTAATGTTGGCATATCTTGACTAATTCCCTCAATCTATGACATTGTTCCAAGTGTAACTCCAATTAGGGGCCATAATGAGGTGAAATGAACCTATATGGACTGTGAAGTGGTTAGTCTAGTCAACAAGTGTGAAAGGAACCATCATGAGGGCTCTAGAGGTGGTTTAGTGGCTTGGTTTTGGACCATTAATGAGAAAATTTACCAAATCCTCAAGAGAGTGCACCCAGACCCCTTAGAAAATGGAAATGCAATAACTCCCTTGTAAATGTAGCATAGAGGGGTGCACTAACTCCATATAACAAGGAAAATAGAGGGTAAGTGGAAATACAATATTTTATGGGTTAACCACTAGTCTAAGTGAGTCAAATGTGGACAAACTAGGATCCAAAGACACTAGACTAGGAACTAGAACCATTTTTATATGGAACAACTTACACTAAACACTTGGAACCTTACGCAAATATTATTAACCAAGGTCTAGATGGGAAATAATTTTCAACGCCCCACCTTAAGCTAAAATGCTTGTGAGAAATTAGTGAGGGCCCAACCAACAAGGCTTATGGTCACCCTTTACATTATTGATCCATATGAATTGAGGAAAGAGGAAAAACCACATGGGGAAAATCCTACCTAAAAAATGGACATGAAAGAGAAACCAAAATCGATATACAGTCCAAACTAAATGAGTATGTCAAGAGGAATATTCTTCTTGGGAAGAACTAGAATGTGCTCAAACAACTTAGTAATGTGTACAAATGCATGATGAATCCTGGGACCATGTATAACAACTAAAATACATTGGTAGAAGAGTGAAGGTTTCTCTTCATACTTGAACTTCTAAGAAATATGGGTGTCATGTCCAAAATAGACTTGAATTTCTTGAGAATAAGTGACCCTAAGCGAAGCATATGAATATTGAATAATTAACTTCGAAAGAAGGTTGTAATCAACTCCAAGAAGGTGGAACAATAGTCCCAAATGTGAAATTGTGATGGCTAAGGAATCTCCATCTTTTATGCAACTCTAAAAATCATTGCTAGAAATCATATAGGAATACATCAGAAGCATCAATCCAAGGAGAGAGAATACAACATCTTCAAGCTTTGATCCTTCTTTCAAAACATCCAAGAGATCACTCTTTTTCACACTAGCTGAGTAAATAGAAGAATCATGGAAGAATAATGATGAGAGATGGAAGATATTCACTTCAATAGTATTGATGGAAGAAACTCATATGTTATCTTCATGAATAATAGCTTCATGGAAAAAAGAGGAAGCCATAGAGGAAGAAAGTTGAACTTGATCATTTGTTGAATCTTCTACCATTTCTTCATGTACCTGATTAGATTATATAGGATATTTATCTGAAAGAATAACAAGTACAATAAGATTCATAAGATATAAAATATACATGAGACACAAATATTTTCACTGGGGAAACCATAAAGGATAATACCCTGCAAACTTCTTTAGAATAGTAATATGATAAAAAACAATAATAAGAAGAATTCAATAGATATATATCTCTCCTCCTTTCTCTATCTCTCTCTCTCATGTGAACTTGAGAGTGTGAGGTGGGTATAAATTAGGGATAGCTCCTCCCTATTTATACCATTTCAATTCACTAACCAATTATAATACTGGGGCCCACATGTCTTCCCTAACAGGCTCGAATTCTCCCTGAGAGGCTCCAAATACACATTACATGATGTTACATTGGGGAATATTTACCTGACTTACAATGGAGGTTGTACCTTAAGGTTTAGACACAAGTAAGACATCTCTCAATGGGGTAAGACACATCCCCAATGGGGGTACAAAAACATACAATGACACTACACATCAGAATATCTTCTGAAGTTACAAATACATCGACACCCCCTCTTAAATAGGAAGGTATTCTCTCTCTTGACAGTCATCAACACATCTTCTCAGGTATTCATCTTAGATTCATGATCATGGAGTCATAGATTCATAATCATATATGCTTCCATCATCATCTTATTATTGATCATTCTACCATACTGTCATCAGAAGTCTCTACAGAGCCAACCCTTTTTCATGCTAGATGTAGGCCTAGTCCTTTGCTAGGTCTTCATCGCATCTTGAGCAAGCCATCATATAGGAACTGTCCATGACCTTCTCTACATTGCCACGGAAATAAATTATGTCTTCTACCTTATTCTTGTGATACCTAGATCATCTCTTTTGTCTTGCACAAGACAAAACAATAACAAACAAAGCATCCACGGTTGACCCGCGTTCTATTAGAGAACCTCCTAGGTGCACCTCTCGTTCTTCGTAACCTTATCATATTAACATGAGAATGCACATATGTATATATATGTAAGGATGGATTACAACCTTACAACTTGCTACATCAAGACCTTTTACGTTATCTGGTCAAACTCAAGGGATTACAACTGAATAACCTACGTCTAGGATCTTTTTCGTTCAGAAAACCTTCATGGATTATTACATCCTAGTAACCCATGTACCATGCCATGTCTCATTTTTACACTCAAACAACCCACAAGGCATATTACATTCGAATAAACTACGTACCATTCCAGGTCTCATTTTTAAATTCGGATAACCCGTCCAAGGACTAATTGAATCCAATAATAACCTGCAAGATTCACCAGGATTGATTACATCTGAGGGCAACCTACAAGAGTGATTGCGTTTGAGCATCCTGCTACACTAGGATTTTCCCACTCGGACAACCTATCTCATTTCTAATGTGAGATATTATGTTTCTGTATCATATCAGGATTGATTGCATCCAAGGATAAACTGTGAGCTTAGTTGGCACTGATTACATCCAAGGAAAACCTACAAGACTGATTGTCCAGGATTTTACACTTAGACAACCTGTCTCTATAGCTATTCTAGAACAAATCACTCCATCTTTCAACGGATATCGATTTGGATCACACTAAGTCTTCTCTAAAGTACTCAAAATTCACTCTAGCAAGAGGCTTAGTCAACACATCGGCTATCTGCTCCTCCATTGCCACATACTGGAGCTTCACTGCTCCTCTCTGCACTATATCCCCGATATAGTGGAACTTGATCTCAGTGTGCTTCGACTTGTCATGGAACACAATATTTTCGAATAGCTTCATGCAACTTTGATTGTTGCAGAAGATACAAGTCACATCCAACTGAAGATCAAACATATTAGACAATAGATTTCAAAGCCACACTACCTCGCAACTAACCAAGCAAGCAACAACATATTGTGCCTCATTTGTACTCAATGCCACACATGATTTCATCCTACTGAACTAGGAGATCATGCGAGATCCCAAACTAAAGCAACAACCTGATGTTCTCTTCCTGTTAGTGGAGCTACCTTCCCAATCTGAATCAACTTAAACATCTAGGTTAATATTCTGATTCATATCATATTTGAGCCCATAATCCACTATACATTTTTGGTATCTCATCATGTGCTTTGCATCTATCAGGTGAACATGTCTTGAATCCATTAGGAAATGGCTTAGGGTGTTCACCATAAAGCATATTTCTTTTCTCATATTCCTCATATACATCTATGGTCCAATCATCTGATGATACATTGTGGTATCGAGTCCCTTCTCGGATGAATTATCACTCATAAGCTTCAAGTTTGATGCAATAGGTGTGGCCATTTCCTTAAATTCCATCATTCTGGATCTCTTCAGAATCTCTACTTCATACTTTCCTTGACCAAGGAATATCACATATGCACTCTACCACACCTCCATGCCTAAGAATTAGTGCATTGTTCATGGTTATTTAATCTATAACTCTGTAGCAAGTCTCCTCTTTGCATATGTAATGAGTTCTTGTTCACATTTTAGAAACAAGTCATTGACATATAGCAGGATTATCATTGATATTCCATATTCCACCTTGTAGCAAAGGCTAGAATATGCTTTACTCTTGGTAAATCCCAAGCTCATCAGGAAGCTATCCATCCTGTTGTACCATGTCCTCGATACTTGTTTCAATCCATAAAATCCTTCTTTAATTTGCACACATGGATCTTCATATCATGTGTCTCGAATCCCAGTGGTTGTTACACATACACATCCTCCTCGACTACACCATTCAGGAAATCTATCTTGACATCCATCGGGTGTATTTTCCATTTCATAACTACTTCCAAAGCAGGTATGGTCCTAATGGAAGTGTACGTTGCTGCAGGTACAAATGTCTCTTCGCATTCTATGCCTTATTTATGTGAGAAGCCTCATGCTACAAATATCTCCTTATATATCTCAATTCTTCCATCTACAACATGCTTGATATGGTATATCCACTTTGAAGTCACGACATACTTCTTCTCTGATATCAGAACAATCTCCCAGACATCGTTCTTCATGATTGATTGATATTCTTCGATCATGAAATCCTTCCATTATCTCTTTTATGTAGCATATTCATAGGTGGAAGGATCTCTATCAATGATGTCACACAACAGGCCCACATAGCTATTTTAGGTCTTTTCCCTCTTTCTCTCTCTCTATGTATTCCCTCTTAAGAGCCACGCCTTTCAGCTTCTCATAAGAACTCCTGTGCCCATGTTGGTTTCCTTTATGGGAATTTTTATCAAGGAAAGTATCTACCATCTCTTGTGGTTTCTTCATGTCATGATATTCATGATCCTCTAAAATTGCTTCTCCAATTTTATTCTCTCATCACTTCAGGTTCCTCAACCTCCTGGATGGGTGTCCTCCTAGATCTGAAGCATTTTGAGTCTTCATCAAAGGTTGCGTCTCTACTGATGTTGATATTTTTGAATCATTGGAAGTATATTCGGTAGGCCTTTGATGTATCATTGTATCCTCGAATATACCCTTCCTAGTAGAAGGATCAAGCTTGGTCCTTTTCTCCTTTGGGATATGTATGTAACTAAGCATCCAAATATTCTCAAATGGATGACTTCCGGTTTCTCTCCTGATAAATTATCTTTAGGAGTCTTATTTTCAAGTACTCTATGAGGAGTATGGTTCTGTACATACACAGTTGTTCTTGCTACCTCTTCACAAAGGTGCATAGGAAGATCCGGATCATGCAGCATAGCTCTTGTTTCCTCGATGATGGTCCGGTTCTTTCATTCTGCCACCCCATTCTGTTGATGATTGTATGGAGTTCTCAACTCCCTCTTAATTCTAGAATCTCTATAGATTTCCTTGAATTCTTGTGAAGTGAACTCTTTCCATTACCTAACCATAGAGTCTTGATCTTCCTATAATTTTGGTTCTCATCCAAGGCTTTATATTCCTTGAAATTATTGAAAAATTCACTTTTCCCTTTCAAGAAATATATACAAGTCTTACATGAGAAATCATCTATAAAGGAAACATAGTACACATACCCGCTTAATGAACTAGAGTACATAGGTTCACATACATATAAGTGTACTATCTCCAGTATTCCTTTAGCCTTTCTCTCACTACTAGGGATTGTCTTCTTCGCATTATTTCCTTGTGCACATACTTTTCAAATTCCTTCATGCTTTTCTTGAATCTCTGGAAGTATTGAGACTACTTTTCTTGCCATTGGTAGTACCCAATAGTGCACATGTGCAAGCCTTATGTTCCATAGTTGACTTGATTCAATTGAATCATGAACCAGTGCTTATTCACGATGTCCCTTCATCTTGTACAAACCTCCATCTTCTTCTCCAATAACTGTTGCATCTTCTATTGTATTTCCTCTGGGCTACATCAGAACTTGTTTATCGAAAAAATAAAACCTTATCCCTTTTGCATCTAGTGCAGAAATGGAGAGAAGATTCTTTTGCAATCCTAGAACATAAAGCACATCCTTCATCTTCAAGGATTTCCTAGAGTTAATCTTATATAAAGCTTATCCACTCCCTTTTATGGGGTATTGATAGTCATCCCCAATTTTCACCTTGTGAGCTGAGTCATGTTCAGACATATGGATGAATGATTCCTTCTATCCCATCATATGTTTAGAATCTCCACTATCCACAAGCCAATCATTGCTTATGTGTGAAATAGTGTCAATAAGAGCTGAGATTAGCACATACTCTTCATCTGAATAATGCTTCTCTCATCTGAATATTTTGTTTGTTGGTTCATCATATTTGGAAACATGTGCATGGTGTCTCATTTTCCTGATGGGACAATCTCTTGCAAAGTGTCCCTTTTCCTCACAAGTATAGCATCAAACATTTGAAGTATCTCTTTTGGTATTCTTTGGTTTCTTGTCCTTCTTCTTCTTGTGATGAAATTTATCCTTCTTCTCCTTCTTGAAGTTCTTCCTAGTGTGAAGCGTGAGAGATTGATCATCAGTTTCTCCCATATTTTCTTCTCTTGTCACAAGTCTAGCTTCTTCTTGTTCACATTCTTTTTGAAGTCTGCTGAAAGAGATCGACTTCCTTCTTGTGAAAATCCCTTGAATGAATGAGTCCCATGATATAGGCATACCATTCAAGGTAGTCATTACAATCTCTCCTTATTCAAAATTTTATTCAATTGCTTCAAGTTGTTCATTTATTTAACAAACCCTTGTGAAGTAATACTAAATAGTCTCAGAGTTCTGTATCTTCACATTCTTTAGTTGGTTCCTTAAATTCATCTTCTGATTTATGTTCTTTCCTTTGAACTTCTTTGTCAAAGCATCATACACTTCTTTCAGTGTATTGAATGAAGAAACATGGGCAATGAGGTGATCCTTAATAGAATATGCAATGATTCTCTTAGAATTAGCCATGCTTCTCTTATGAGCAGCCTTAGCCTCATCTCCCTCTAGTTGTGGAACTTCTCCATTGATGAACTGATCCAAATCATTCTCTTCAAGGATCGGGGAGATTATGTACTTCCATGCTCGGAAGTTATCATCTCCTCCAATATTGTACTCAATATGAGTATTATGAGTCATCTTTTAGAATGAGAACCTCAAATGGAAATAGAAATTATTTATATCTTATCGATTTGAGGTGTCCAACTTGGTTCTAGAGTTGGTTCACCTAGGGTTTTTTAAAGAAACCCTAATTTTCCAAACTTGGAGTTTGGGAATTCTATTTGGATAGAAAGATGCACCTCCTTGAGGCAAGTTGTTCAGCTAGGTTACTTTCTGAAAACTTAGGTTGGAAGCCTCCAAAACTTGATTCCCTAGTTCCTCCCGGCACTAGTGGTAGGGTCAAGAATGAAACTTCAATTAAAAAAATATCTCCACCAAAATATGCACCCTAATGAGGCGATTTAGGTTATCCCTCTTTTCTTTATGATCTGTGGAGAGAACACCTTGAACTAGGAACCCCTAGCTTCCACAGCTGGACAATCCCTTCTTTTAGAGAGGCTCTGATCCATGTTAGTTTTTGCTTAGATATGATTATATTATATAGGATTTTTATCTAAAAGAATTACAAGTACAACAATATGCATAAGATATAAAAGATACATGAGACACAAATATTTTCACCAAAAATACCATAAAGGAGAAACCCCACAAACTTCTTCGAAATAGTAAGATGATAAAAAACACTAATAAGAAGTATTCAGTAGCTATCTATCTCTCCTCCTTTCTCTGTCTCTCTCTCTCTCATGTGAACATGAGAGTGTGAGGTGTGTATAAATAAGGGAGAGATCCTCCCTATTTTTTCCCTTTCAAATCACTGACCAAACATAAGAAATGGGCCCACGTGTCTGCCCTAAGAGGGTAGAATTATCCTAGAGAGGCTCCAAATACAGATTACATGATGTTACACTGGGGACTATTGCCCCAACTTACAATAGAGGTTGTACCTTAAGGTATAGACACAATTAATAAATCCCGCAAGGAGGTAAGACACATCCCCAATGGGGGTACAACAACATACAATGATAATACACATCAGAATATCTTTTGAAGTTACAAATACATCAATAATTTGAAATTCCTTACTTTAAAAGTATGCTTGAGACAGGCCAAAAGGAGAAACCAAATGACCAAAGGTAATAACTGGAAGCAACAATGGAAATTTTTTTGCATCAGACTAGATCTGATACCATGTAAGATTTTGGAATGCACAACATCACAACAAAATTTCTGAGTCATGTGACATTCCATCCTATATCTAGATAAAAAAAACCAATCTCACTTAGAATTATTTGCACAAAGAGATATCAAGAGTAGAGAAGAAATATTGGATAAAACACTAGCGAAAAATCAGTCCAGTGGGAAGTTTTCCACTTTGATATTATTCATTAACATGATTACAATATATAGATTATCTCAAGAGACAAAATAGATAGGCTTAGTGGTGAGTTGAGTATCTCACATTAATGTTGGCTTACCTTGACTAATTCCCCCAATCTATGACATTGTGCCAAGTGTAACTCCACTTAGTGGCCAATATGAGGTGAAATGAACCTAGATGGACCATGAAGTGGTTAGGCTAGTCAACAAGTGTAAAAGGAACCATCGTGAGGGTGCTAGAGGTGGTTTAGTGGCTTGGGTTTGGACCATTAATGAGCAAATTGACCAAGTCCTCAAGAGGGCATACCCAATCTCCTTAAAATAGGGAAATACAATAAATCCCTATTAAATGTTGCATAGAGGGGTGTATTGACTCTATAGAACAAGGAAAAGAGTGGGTAAGTGGAAATTTTTTTTTATGGCATAACCACTAGTATAAGTGGGTCAAATGTGGACAAACTGGGATCCAAGACACTAAACTAGGAACTAGAATAATTTTCACATGGAACAACTTACACTAAACACTTGGAACCTTATGCAAATATTATTAACCAGTTTCTAGATGGTAATTATGTTCCAACACTAATAATATCATTAAATATAGTGTTGTGATCGAGTTACTATTCAGGGAAAATTTATTTGAGATCCAACGATGAACTATATACTTAGACTCACAACTTGTGGTGTCATAGTTGAATGATGTTTACACATTCCAAGAAGAATTATTATATCTATAATGCATTATCTAACTATTTATTGGATAGATATTTGATACATAATTGAAAGAAAACACATTAAAATCACAAAGAGCATGTCACATTATAACTAGTCCGATAAGAGATTCTTTCATTAAAATAAAAGTAATGTCATCAAGTACAAAAAAAGTATGAGTCATAGTACAAAATAGGGACCTGTAGTCCTCAATGGTGAATATACATCGGATAAATACAAAAATCACACCATGGACTAAAATTACAAGAAAGAGAGAAGATTGCAATCACTCATGTGCTCATGTTTCTTTCTTGTAACATATGACACATGTATCCACCCACCTAATTAGTTTAATTCATTGTGAATATAACACTACCACTTACCACTACATAACCTCTAGTAGGCGCTCATTATGAGTAGAAAGGATACCATGGATAAGGACCTGAAGTTTCTACTCAATGGAATCTAGGTTAAAATTTGGTCCCTCCCCTACCTAGGACTCATGTTTTCATAGATACAAGTGACCAACATGTCACTTTCATCCAATATCTACACCATGGTAAAAAAAATTCATTAGGCTGGTACAAAAAAGTATTCCTTTTCAACTTTTAAATATTTCAAAAAATACAACAAAAAATAAATATATGAAAATGTATCACTCACCAATCCTACTCCATGAGGATCCAAGAGGAACCACTAGGTTAGGATCTCCCCTCAAATCAAGACCTGCATATGGAAACTCCTCGATGGTCGAGAGCTACCTTCCCCACAAATCAAGGAACTCATCATCAAAGATAGAATAGATTGACCCTCCTCCAAATATAATAATAAGCTCAGTCTATTGACACATATGAGGCTCCGTAGGATCTAAGGATGGGAGTGATATACATGGGATCATCGCACGAAGACACTCAAATAAGAATGATACCAAGATACTCCCATACCCAAATTTCTATCAAGTCTTGCAGTTGGTGAGTTGACTCTTCATATTGTTCAACAAACCACTGCACCAATCAAGCAGTGTGTATCAAAGGCACTCAACATCAATGTGCATTTTCCCTCGCAAGTCCAAATGTAATGCGCCAGATCCTGTCACTTTTGTGATCGTGTTCAAGATAACCTTTAGAGTGATGTTCACAATACCAACAATATGAACCTAGGTGTCTAAATTTTGAGTCTTTGGAACACAAAATGTATTCACACACTCTTTCATTATGAGGGAATTCTCCCCTCTAACTGAACCTTTGATGCTGATAGGGGCCCTTCTCTATGAGAGTCCATTAAAAAAGTATATGTCATATACTGTGATATCGAAAACCTCTCCCTTGATAATGAAGGCCCCCTGATTGGGATCCCAGTAACAGATAAGAACTTGTGGGAAATATTTTTGATCCCTCATGTATGAGACTCAAAACAATTCTAGCACTCTGCATTAGTGGGGGGGATTAAGAGTAAAAGGATCTCTCAGAGCATCAAAATTAAGGTATTCATGCTCATGTTCTCTCCATACAATATCCATCTATCTTCAAAACTTAGATGGACAAGAAGGTTGAGAAATGAGAAAATACTTGGAACTAGTAGAAGATCAATTAGTGACCCAATGACTTTGTAGTTAACAATTGAATAACTAGGGAACAAAAGCTCCAAAAAGGTAAAAAATGATGGTAAAAATGAATTGTAATTTGTTTATTTATATCAAAATTCTTAGACTCTTTTATATAATTTTTTAACCTAGGTTAAAAATGGTTAACCAATACTAATTCCATTTTTCCTAGTGTTTGACTAATTTGAATAGGAGAACAAAAAAAGAGGCTATTTTGTCCATTCGGTGGTTCAATTAAAAGGTTTGTGTCCCTAAACTGGCATATAGCGTAGGTAATCTCCATAATGCATAATTTTCATAAAAACTTCCATTAATTTCACACCTCAGGATCATAACACATGGAATTGCGACAATAGTCCTCTATCCTAAGAAAACTCATAATTTTCATATTAGATATTACCAACTCATGGGTACCATAGTTAAAGTCATGTTGTCCTTTGGTGACCATGCCAAAGTTTGTGTTAGTCTCAAGAGTCTCCAATTAGCCTCATGTGTCATTGAGATGAAGCATCATGACTCTCTCTTATCCTTATTAAGTTCGTTACCCAAGGGAATCTCAAACTTTTGGATTTTGTGATATTGCATTCACATACAACTGCTTGCACTTGTGAGTCTAATTCCAACTATAGTTTTCCATTATCCATTTACTACCAATGTGTTCTTCTAATAATTCTCTCCTTTTATACTTATCCCAGTCACATCTTTCTACCCTAACCAAAGAAGACTTTGCTTCAAGAGCGTCCACATCTTGCACATCCTTTTTTTGCATAAGTATGTTCTATGCGCTTGGAATGTAGTTGCACACAATGTGACACTCGTATTCTCCAATGTACTATAGCGTTCTTTTATTCCTTTTTAGGATTTATAATATAAAACGTCACTAAAAATTGAGTATTATAAAAAGAGAGAGGAGGGAATATCTCAAATGTCTATTATATGTAGAAGTAAGTCAAATCGTTCTTGAACATAACACTAGTAATGAGTCTCTCAACAACTTGGGTTCTATTTTTTTCCTTAGGATTTAAGCCTTGATATCAGAGATAATTTCTCCTCTTATTGGTTACTCTTCCAATTATATGGAGAATATGTAAATGTCTCCTACATTGCAAATTGTATCTTTGGTCCCTTTGTGTAAAAAGCTTCCAAGTCACTACTAAATAGTTCTCATTGTTTAAGTATATAACATATGTCATCCATTTTACAATTGTGTTAACCTCATGTGTCGGACATGCCCCGATGTTAGTCTATTCTCATCATGTATCATTGAAATCAGTGTCTAGACTCATGCTTGGGTGGAAGGTCCCCATTGAATTCTCATATGTGTGTTATGTCTCATTGATCATGACTCATATACTCTAAGAAAATAACATATAGTCATAGAAACCTATCCCTATTTACATCACTGATAGGTAACATTGCACTCAATAGGTGACAATTCATTATTGGTCGTTGATTGAGTAGCTTCCCATGATGTTCAATGCTAAGAAATATTTTCACATTTTGGTATTCTTGTTGTATATTGGTTTCCATTTTCATCATTGGTGGAATTCCTCTCCCCTCTCAATATATTTTATAATCAGTTGTTTTTTAGGGATTCTCATATGTTTGATATTTACATCTAGCGCATGGAAAAGACATACTCGATTTTCCTTGAAAAACATTATCCTCGACCCTCCCCAAAGTAAAATAAGTCCCTAATATTCCTCATTTTGGATGATGGGGTATGCCTTAATTCCTCCCTTCCAATAAGTATCTTCCGAACACCCATACTATAAACATGCACCATAGAAACCTAGCAACAGAAATTCACCTCATCATGTTATGGGAACAAAATCTAGATTCTCAGTAGTAAGTGAGGGCTTGCAGTCATAAGTGGCATGTTCCTCCTCTATTGGGAAGTGGGAAGTGGGAATACATCAATTTCTCCTACTTGATATATTCGACAAGTGTTTGATTCCAAGACATATATTCACACTTGCTAGAATTTACTAGGTACCTTGGTCGTCATCATCATCCCCAAAGGGTTGCCTCATGTTTGTTAACGGTATACATCAATGACTGGTAATTAAATGGTATCCTCTATGTTTGAGTTAAAATCATATATTCACGTGAGAAGGACTCATACCTATTGATGGTTTGGATGGAATACCTTGGTCCAATAGTAGAAACCTCATAATTTTGTATTACTAGAGTTGCGCAAGGTTGTACCACACCTCATATGACACTAGTACCATTGGGATAATCATTACTCAACTAAGCTATATTTTGTTTTGTTGATTCGTGATAGGACACAGATCCATTGTGTACTTATTCATGGTCATTATCTCTATATTTACTTATATCCATTGTATATCTATTTTTGTCTATGATCCCTTTATTTGCATGGATCCATTGTGTATCATTTTCATGGCCACGATCCACCTCTATATTTCACATGCATCCATTATGTATTATTTCATGGCCATGATGACTACATCATTTATATATGTCATGGATTGAAATTTTATACAATTTGGAAGCCATGATCTATAATTTCAAGCATGGACATATCCATCTCAATTAAAAGAATGTCTAACACATGATCTCTCTATTGTAGGTACTTTGTCGGAACTAGGAGTTTTGAGATATCGACCTTATATATTTTGCATCCCAGTTCACCACTTATTATAATGTATTTTGTCCATCATGTTCCATTTTTACCTCACACATTTGGGGGCATCTTTTATAGATCAAATTGACACTTCTGCATCTATGATGATAGTTCAAAATAAGACACTCATAAGTGTCATTATTTTCTCATAAAAAAATTACACTTATGGATGGAAGATCCTATGATTTTACCCTTATGGATAGCCCTGAGCATTGAAAATTAAGTCTCATCATCATCTCAATCATTTTTTAGAGTCGTAAACCCAAAAGAAGGGAAATCCCTTCCTTTCCCACTATTAGGGCATGCACCGTAATGAATAAAAAACTAACTATTTTCACTTTGAAAACTAACAAGGAGAAAAACATCCGCATGTGTCCTATTGGTTAGGTGTGAATTCCCCATAATTTCATGATAAAAATATAAAAATTCAAATCATGGGAGTTAAGGAAGTTTTACAAACCAATTTTCCAATTTTCATTTCCCCAAACCACCTAGTAACCATTAACAACTATTTCTCCAAGAATAAAAGGGAAAGGAAATGGACACCTAGATATTCAAAGTTATGATGGAGTAATCACTCACATGCCATTCATACCTTTCCATCAATAATCCATGTTGTTGAACCCCTTGTATCCATGAATTCTGAAGTATCGCCCTTAGGTTACTTAACCCCTCATATACAACTAGAGATCCAGAGTGGATCATTGGACTACATGAGTAGAGAGACATGAATCTTTACGTTAAATAAGGTGCCAAGCATTTAGAATGTACAAATTGTACTTATTTCATTGCTATAATCGAGATTTGATATCCTTCCCTCCCCCAATCTAGTGTTTGTGATTGTGGTTTCACATTAAGAATGTTTTGTCCCTTACATTCAATCAATTAGATAGTGAATGTTTTACTTATTTTCAATGCATTTACATTCTTTATTAAGTGTTAAATTTGCATTAGAAAGATTTGATTTTGGTTCTTCAAGTTAGAGTTGGGAATCAAGGAGAAAATATGGAGAAAGATAAAGGAGTATCTCGGATAAATTTCAAAAAATTTACACACCTATGTTCTCCCTAATTTTCCTATGAACATAGTCAATTAATTCAATCTCATTTGTTGCAGTACATTGGTGATCTTTCCCTAGTCAGATTGTTTATTCATGAACAACAACAACACCTTCATTCACATTAGAATTTCAAATCTTGATTTTCACTCAAAGTGATTGAAGGGAATAATGATTTTCTAGGGAGAAAGCTCCATTTCAACTGATGTGATTTTGATTGTGTATTCAACCTACAAATGTGTTCTTAAACCTGAAAATATTGTATTGACTTCTTTAGAATCTAATAATTCATTCTTCATGTAGGTGCAGTTTTTATTAAAGAAGAATTATGCATTTTGTAAAGAGTTTGATCTCAACATTTCGAACATTAATGCAGGTCCATCCTTAGCATATCAACATGTAAGGTTGGATTTAAGAATTGTGTTGAAAACCTCTTTGAGGAGGCTGATTGGTTTTTTTGTGATGTACGATAGGTTTCTAAGCTTCTTTTAATTTGAGACCATCATCTCGATTAACGTTGTTATCGAATATTTCGATATCCAAAGCCTCTCTTATTTTTTCGTTTGTAATAATGAATGATTTTTTCCATCACTTTCGAATCTTCCAAACAAATATGTTGCTTAGAGGCGTGAGAGTGTTCTGTGATGGCAGATTGTTTAATCCTTCCATGATGTATATTTGCATTGTGTTCTTTTAATCTTGTTTTTATTCAGAGGTATGTTTCCCCAATGTATACTTTTCCACAAGAGCAAGGTATTGTGTATAATCCTTGAATAATTTTTGGTTCAATGGGATCCTTGGAAAAATCTAGCATATTTCTTATGGAATTTGGAGGGGAGAAACATACTTTTAGGTTTCTTCTTCTTAATATTTTTTCAATTTTGTCAGTAGTACCCCGAATGTAAGGGAGACTGATTCCAAAAGTATTTTCTTCTGACCTACGATCTCCATTTCTAACTCATCCTAGGCTTCTTGATTGTTTCATCAATCATTTTTTCTTTGTAGCCATTGTTTAAGAGAGCTTTCTTTAGATGGGAAATTTCTTGATCTAGACGGTCTATATCAGAAACTCTTATGGCCCTATTCGCTAGAGTATTTGCAATACCGATATTTTGGGAAGGATGGTGATGGGAATCAGCATGTAGTTATCTGTCGGTGTGAGTGTCTTTCATGTATACTTGGTTTGTGAAAGATCCATCTTGTTTCCTCGTGGTCAAAACATCTAAGAAAGGGAGGCATTTGTTATCCTCTTTTTCCATGGTGAATTTTATGCTATGAGACTGGTTGTAGAGATGATTCATGAAATACTCTAGCTTACTATCACCATGTGGCCAATTACTAAATACATCATCAACATATCCCAACCACCACTTAGGTTTGTGGGTAAAAGAGTCTAATGTCTTTCTTTCAAAGTGCTCCATAAAGAGGTTGGTGACGACAGGTGATAGAGATGATCCCATTGCAACTCCCTCTATTTTTTCATATATTACCCCCGAAACGTGAAGTTAGTTGATATTAGATGTATATCTAAACAAGTGTAGCAATTTCGTCAATAATGTAATACTTCTATCTTTCCTTAGCGATCTTAACCTCTTCTTTCAAAATATTACTTCTTGGGGGTTTGGCATTTTTGAGAACAATGGTGCACTCTTGGCGTATATCTTTGGCTGTGTTTTCTGGCAGATTCTTTATCGTGTCTTCCATGATACAAACTATGTCTTCAAGTGGAATACTCTTTGGAGTGATAGCAAAGTTCAAGCCTTTTTCCAGCAGTTTCGTCATGGCTTCATCCATATCTAATCCTGCAATATTGATGACGTTGTTCTTCTTCTCACTGGAAACAGGTCGTTGCTTTCTTCTTAGGCCCTCAAATTTACAGATATGTTTCTCCTTTGCTGTGGCGTTGGCTCGTTCTTCTTTGAGAGCTATAACAGCTTCTATGATAATCCATAAATCTGTTCTCAAAGTTTCAGTGAGCATCATGTGGAGATCATAGGTATTTTTGGATAGCGTGTTCAAATCAGTTCTAGTGCACCTAATTTCTCCTTTGATCAGTGTGAGACTCAAATCTGTAAAAGCGTGGGAGTGTCTATTTTTTCTACGATGGTTCAGAACCACGAAGCTTGGAATTAGGTTATTGTCGCGACATCTCTTTAAGAATGCGAAATCAACAGATAGGTGAGAAATCTTGAATATTAGGTTTTGAAAGATCCATGTTCTTTAGAATCCCTGTTGTTCCAACAACATATAAGCTTTTGGAGCACGAGATTTAGAAAATAAACAAAGTAGTAATGCAATTTGAAAGTGATTAATTAAGTAATAAAATCATGTCATTAATCAACAAAGCAAATAAATCTCTTTCATAAACATATTAATCCATTGTATTCCATTAAATGTACAAGAGCGAAGAATTTGTTACATATAGGAAATTTGAATTAGTAAGCGAGGAAATTTGAATTGGAGTGTGTTACAACCAAGTTAGGATTAACTAGAGCTCAAATTCCATGTGTTATCCATGCAATATCTTAAAGGTGGGTTAACAAACTCAAAACTAAACTAAGTGGACTCTACACATAAAACTAAGGTACAATTGAATGATTAACTCATGCATATGAGGAATCTTGCTAACAGTACTCAAGGGGGATATATTGGCTCAAAATAGTAAACATTGGCACTAGGAATCCTTGATCGGTGACCCTAAATTCAGGGAAATAAGCCCTAAATGAAGGAATTCACCCTTTATTTCTAGAAATAGATGTTGACGATCACTTCCATGGTCTATAAATAAAATGTTACTCCATAATCTACGGATGAAGCTTTGTGGTGGATCGCATGGTCAAATTGACTAGAACTTGAACCAGTGTAATCATGATACCAAAATTTCTAACCTAATTAATATTGTCTTGAATGGATGGGAAGTGAAGGATTTCAATCTCATACTTTAGTCGGGGAATTTTTATGAGCGTAAAATACTAGTTAATTCATTAAGGAGTCATCATGTTGATTCAACTCCCTGGGAATCAAATAAAAGTATGCGGTAGAAAATAAATTGTCTACAAATTCCCAAACATTATGGATGTTTTGTCTAGCTTCAATATTTATTTGGTTAACAATAGCTCTGCATCACGAAAAACTAATATGCTCTAAATGTTCATCTTTCTTATATCTCTAATCATGTATTAGAGATTCATACTCAAGCACATTTTTAGTTTTTCAAAATTCAATTTGAAAAAACACGAGATTTTTCCTATATGGAAAATTCATAAAAAACACTTTCTCCAAAACCATCCCAGAAGAGGCACCACCAAAGTAAAGTTTACAAACCTTCTATTTAAAATCATATGAACTCTCTAACAGGTCTTGAATAGAACAAATTTTAGATTCTTCATCAATAGAAAGTACATAATTACAATTCATCGGTAGTAGCATACACATGATTATTTTTAAATTGGCCGAGTCACTAATAGTATAGGAAAATTTGGCTTCACAATACAATATTCTTGTTTGACCCCAAAATATTGGGATAGTTTCATATGGCATATGTAACTACAATGTTCCTCCCAACTTTTCTCCCAAAGTCCCAGACTCTAAATATTCCAAAACTAAATGGTACATTAATCAGAACTAGATGTGTCAAAATATTATCTGTAGGAATTTGTGCAAGATTCACTACCAAATATTTGATCATTCCCATGCATTTACTTCTTTATATCTGTAAGAGTATAATTATTTATAGGTGAAATTAATGTCAAGGATGATCTTTTCCATAATGGATTTGGGCATGAGATTATGAGATGCACCAAAATCTAGCATACAATTATGTAGCAAATGGTCATGGATTATCAAATTAATATAAAATGGATTCATTGCAATATTCTTATCTTCCAAGGGAGAGCCAACAATTACTTTAGGGTAATCATCCTAAAGATCAATTGTATCTAAATGAAATATAGGTTGTGTATTTCTCATGAGTTTGGATAAATCGTTTTGAAAAGAAGGAATTTTGGAAATCTCAAATAATGGAATAGGAATTTTAAGCTCAATAGTCAAAGAAAAGTAATTTTGATTTTGAACTCCGCCCTCACCAGTTTAATTTTGATTTATTCTCCCTCGTATTCATCTATGGGTTGCTATTTTTCATGTTTTCATTTTTATCTCTTGAAACTATAGTAACCCCTTGAGGTGATTTTTCTGGTTGATTCAGATTCACATTAGTCCTAAGATGAAGGTCATATTTATGACATAATTCTTCTCGAATTGCATCAATAAAGAGTTTGTACTAAGCATACCATGGATCATCATCTTGTAACTCCTTAGCCAATTGATTATGAATACCAAGATATTCTTGATAATCTTCATGATATAATTGTGAAAGACCATCATTAGCTCCCATCCTATTCATGGCTATAGGATTTTCATGATCATCAAACTCTTTAGTGTCAAGATGTAATGTCCTCATTTTTGGGATCCCATGTTCTACAGTTGGGGATAACTTCTTAGGTGTATGTCACCCTACACAGGAGGGTGATGCTATGTTATTGGTGAGATCAAAATATTTGGTGGAGTTATATGGGTCACAACTTAGTCCATTTACCATATTTAATCATTAGGAAACAATTTATACAACTCTCCATATAACCTTTTATAGAATTCATTTATTGGAAATACCATGGGATTATTTGAATGAGAAAATAAGAGCTCTGAAGAAGTATAAAAGGAGGGGAATTTCCTCACTTTGAATTATTTTTTTATTTGATCTCTTGATTGGATGCTCTTGTGAGTTCATTTTTTTTGTTAGGGGTTTTGGAAAAACATTTTCCATAATTGTCTGGTTTCAATGGTGCAAGATCCACCCTAGATAGACATAAGAGAAAATCCACCCATGAATTCCAATAGAGTTATTTTTGGCATTATTTCCTCATTATTTTACATTTTGTATTTGGTGATTGTACTGTAGTTGTTGTTGCACCCATCAGAGACTTGTGTGGTTTCCATCCATAATAAAATATTAATGTTTTGTCTCTTTCATTTTATATGCATATTTTATTACTTTCAATGTGTTTGATAAAATGAATTCTTGAGAATATATGCAAAGTATTTGAAGAAAGGCTTAGTAAATGCACACGCAAACTGTTTAATAAAATAACAAAACCAAACAACAAAATTTTCCTATAATTTCATTGGGGATGTTCCATAGGAGTTTCTTCCAAATAACAGCCATCAACCAAATTATAGTTATTATTAGAGGTGGTTGAATTGGTGATTCTTCAACTGCCCTATAACAAGCCAACAACCGAGGGTTAAATGGTCTTTTAAAACATGCTTAGTTTGGATTTATGGGAGGAAAATATTGATTTTACTTCCTTTGATTTGGAGCAATATTCTTAATAATTTTATTATCCAATTCAGGATTCATTATTTTATTTGCCAATGTGTGATAAAGTTTATTAATTTCTTCAAACTCATGTCTTGAGGATGAGAGGAATAGACATGCATGTGAGTTTCCTCTTTTTGGTTTTCATTTTCTTGAATTTTGGTTTTATCCTTCATCTTACCCAATGTTGTCAAGCTACTTTCAAATTCTAACCCAATATTTTGCATTGAATCGAGAGTAGTTGACCTCATTTATGTGAGAAACAATGCGAATGTTGGCTCATGGGCCACTGTATAGTTTACCTTAGTAGCAACTTGGGAAGGTATAACATCAACAGTAATGTAAAATCAAGTAATATTCTTTATCCTTTTTCTCACCCCGTTGATTCAAGAAAATGCTACAAAATCCCTCCACGATAGTAAGAGAACCAATAATGGTATATTACTAAATAATTTCGTAGCTTAACCTTCCAAACTTTGTGCAAACAATCTCAAATATACATCTTCATGTACGACTACAAGATTACTTGTGTAATATTGGAAAGAAGCAAGGAATCCTTCAAATGAAATTTGAATTTCTCTATAATGTCCCTAGGACTTAACCCTAGTTTAAAATGTAAATTTTGTAAACATTTTATGAATGCCTTGATGGAAAAACTCCATGTACGCTTTTAATTATTAATATAAAAGTCTGAGCTGGTTGTGGTTGAGTCATAGCGTTGAATGAATGGGGACTTGTGTATTCACACATGATAATGGTGGGGGGGGGCGGGGGGGGGTTGACATAGCTTAAATACTAAGCCTATGACCCTGTTTAACCATAAAAACAAAAAATAAAACAATTTTTACCTTTTGATTAATCCTTAATCTCATAATCTCATATTATCCTGTAAATACATGTTTAGGGATTAAAAGCTGGTTAAGTGGATATTAGTGAGAATTTTTGTAAACGTGTCACATGGATGTGAAATATCCATGCAAGGTTGAGAATTGATCTTGGGGAAAGAGGACCGAGCTTGTTGGGAGATAGTATGTTGGACTCTAAGAGGGAAGGAACATGCAACAAGTGTGAAGGAAAAATGCCATTCCAAGCCAGGGGAAGGGCGTTGAACTTAGTAGTGGAAGGATTTGATGCACATATGGAAGTTAAGGTACCAAAAAAATAGGTGTTGAGTGTGTGTTATATTTTTTTCATGTGTGTCTGGGTGTTCTCTTGTTAGTGGTGCACCTGCTGACCCCTTCACATAGTGCTCTATTATCTGCCTTGAGTTTGTTGCGCATAGCACTGGCTCAAGGAGGGTAATAAGGGTGTCATGTCAGCGACCTCCCCCTTCCATGAAGTGGATATCAGAAATGGTGTCCATTTTTGACCTCGGAAATGGTCGTGAGGTCTATCTCTCATCGCGAGTGGAGCGAGTGCAAAACTTTTTGGGTTGTTTTCGACATTTTTGGGGAATTTTCTAAATATATGTAACTTAATATCGGTTAATGGATTGGTGTCTATTTTTAATTTGGGTTAATGTATTAGGGTATTGGATGTTGCAGAATACCTATATTGTATTGTGAGTGATTCATAATGATAATGAGAAAATAGGAGGTGTGGCTCCAAGGTTTGTTGGTTTTCCCAGTTAAGGGTTTCCAGGGTAATTCTCTATGTTTTATGTGTGAATGTTTTGGTGTAATCTCTATTTTGCTTAAAATAATATATATGATTTTCTTCTCTACATAGGTTTAAAACTTACAATGGGAGAATTGAATCTTGCAACAGATTTTACAGATAAGGGTACTCTACTGCACAGGACGTGCTGAAGCACCATGCAAAGTAGAGTTGTTGATTGAACATGGTTGTAGAGGGTAGAGTACACTAACCCTAGAGTGTAGTATTTTGCAGCTAGATCATTCAACTGATAATCAAACTGTTTGGTCAGTTGGAACCTCTGGTGGAATAACCAACATGTCCAGATTCCAATTTGAGTTCCCATTTTTTTTTATTATAGGAAGAGGTGGTTGGGATGGTGATGAACCTTAGTGCCTGAACCAAATCCTAAAATCCTTAGTTGTTAAAAAAATTTGCTTGTTTTCCCTCTTGTAACTCTAGTGATATGGAAAGGATTGCATGAAGTGAGCTTAGTGGGATTCTAGGTATAGATGACAGTGAATCTTATCACTATTGTTCTAGTATAATGAAGTTGAGTTAATAAATTGCACAGTTTGACATGGAATTGGTTGAAAGCTAGTAAATCCTGGATGTCAAGTGTTTATCCCTAAAATAAATTGGGTTGGTGAGAAGTATGCAGTGAATGCATGAATCCCAGCTTAGGGGAGATCTATGATTGCTAAAATAATATGGGTTGGGAAAAGACCTATGGTTGGGTGGAGCTTGGATGCCACGAATCCAGTTCTAGACATTTAATTCTAGGGTAAGTACATGAATTTTGTTAATAAATTTTAAATGTATGTTTCTATAACTAGTTGTGATAGAGTAATGGTGTGTAATGCATTCAATGAATGTCACTTTCCCTATTTGATAATTGCTTGAAAGTATATAAGTCACCTTTTAATCCATTATTTATATGCCTGAGTTATGAGGGATGATATAAATGAAAACGTGAATTATGCCATAGTTAAACAGTGGCAGTATAGCCAATTAGGTCCAAAGGATGTTGTGTGTTCTTGTTTTACTGAATTTGAATGCTTAATTCATGCTTTAGATGGGCATTGGAAACCACACCAATAAGTTCCAAAGGTTGTAGGTATTTTTGTATTTGATGCATGGACAAACATATATGTTAACCAATTATATTAAATTGCTAAGTATGATGTGGATGTTGACATGAAATGGAAGTATGTCCTATTGTTTAAGAAAATGCTTATTGCAGTGTGATCGTGCATTGATTTTGTTAAGTGTATATTATGGGAATTGATGAATGCATGCTTGATGGGTTAAATGATGTATTGTTGGAACTGATGGATAAGGAATCCCCTCCTTAGTTATCATGTGGAGCCTATCAATGCCAATGGTTTTCTTGTTGATTTGCCAAATGTTTTGCACATTCTGAGTGTGTTTCATAGTTGTTAACAACTGGGTGTGTTGTGGATTGTTTTGTATCAATTTATTATTTAGCATAATTAATGGTTTCCTTGTTAGTTTGTTGAACCTTTTTACCTAATGAGGTGGTATACTGAGGCCATTTTTGATGTTTAATATGTGAAGGGTATTCCTTAAAGACTTCTTCATGTTTTCCTTGCATTTATGTGTCAAGCAAAGTAGTTTGATATGGGTTTTGTTTTTGGGAACAATTAGGTACCTAGCCATGGAGTAAAACCTATTATTTAGACTTGTTTCATGCCTTAGTCATTTTCACAAAAATGGGTAAGTGTTGAACTATGAGATCAAAGAAATCATGATAGTTGATTGTCATGCAGAGATGTAATATGGGTCATTGATTTAGTGCCATTGATCTGATTTCGACTCCCGATTTCTGGCATGCCGAATTTGGGAATCGAAAGTCAGGAGTGGTTTTTGCATTAGTCAATTATTTGTGTCAACCCTCGAGTTCCTATGTGTTGATGTCGAAAATTGAAAGTCGGAAGTTTTCATTGTAAATTTAATTGTTTGTGCCAACTCTGGATTGTTCATGATGGCAAAGTCGAATTTGGCATGGAAAATTCAGGATCAAAAGGGTTAGATGAGAAAGGCATATTTAGGCTGTCATTTTTTTTAGAAGTTTTTAATGTTATCAATTATTTGATTAATGATTTTTAATCTCTAATTAAGACTCGTTTAATATTTTTGAGATGGTTTTAATTATGCTTCATCTTAAGTGAGTCAACTAAGTCTCACGGTTAGGAATTTAATCTTTTGAATTTAATCTATTGTGATTTTTATAAAGCCTAAATAGTACTCATTGTATGTTATAGCTACGTATGAGTATCTAAGTAGCATTGTAATGTGTGAGTACATTATAGTGTGGTATCACAGCTAAGGTTTCGACGCTTAGCCTCTGAGAGTTATATCTATTCTAGGTTGTATTTTTTTAATATGTCAATGCTTGTATGAAGTGTTATATGTGGTTAATGTGAAATTCATTATGCATATGGAATTTTATTATGAACTAACAAATATAGTTAGTTCTCATATTGTTAGCACAATACAATTTCTAGTTAGGCCTTGTAGTTGCCAATTTCCAAGGTAGTGGGAAGGAAAAAATACAAATATGGTCGAGACTCTTAAAGTATCACAATTTGATGAAGAGGTGAGAATGGTAGACCAAAGGACATATTCCAATGGTCATCGGTAAAAAAATGGAACCCAAATAAGTGTTCTGGACATTGAAATATATCCAAGTTGGAAATGGAAAGATTATGCAATACATGGAGCAGTATAATTAGATTAATCAATAGATGATACAAATCCTAATGCAGATGCAAGGTAGGGTTCAGTAGGAACCTTCCGTGATATTAAAGGAAAGATAATAATCCTTGGAAAAATGAATTTCAAACAAGTACCAACTTTCTAGGGATAGGGATGAAAGTGAAAGGAAGGTACATTCTCAACACCACTCAGTTGGTAGTAATAATGGGATTAATATGCCTAAAATATAACATGATGTCTTTCCAAAAAGGAATCAGAAGAGAAAAATAGATGGGAATGATTTATAGGGTGATATTTGAAAGCTTAATCCTCCCACGTTTTATGGGGAGAAATCGGGTGAAGTTGCAGAGATGTGGCTTCTTGAGATGAGGAAGTATCTACAGCTTCATGAGTATTCAGACAACCAAGAATCCATAATTTCTATTTATAATCTCCAAGGCAAGGCCTGCCAATGGTGGAAACAACTGAAGTAGGTAGAAGGTATGGATGAAAGGTAAATTTCTTGGATAATAATCCAAAGGTAATCAAGCATGAATATATTTCTCAGTGGTATTATGACAAGATGCTCAAGTTATTTGAACTATGGTTGGGAAGCATGACCATGGATGAGTATGAAAATAGGTTCTTGGAAATATTAAGCTATGTGGGATTCATACAAGAGGAGAAGGTAAGGGTCCATCATTTCCACGGTAACTTACCAACATTTTATAAGGATAGTATAACCTATGATGAGCCTTGAACCCTGAAAGAATGCATAAGGATGACTAAATTATTATATGAATTAGGTAAGAGCATGTTTTTTTTTTTTTTAACAGAAACTATAAAAGGTTTTATATAAAACAGGTTGTGCACAACCATACATTACAAAAAATAAGAGGATACTGAGAGTTCTTGCAGTTCAAAAAAGGAGGAAACAAAACTGGTCCAAAAGGATGACCAAATAACTCCACATAGAGTTTTTACATAACTTCTAAGGCCTGAGGTAGTGTATACCCTAATAAAATACTGACTAAGAAACAGAAAAAAAACATGAGCTATTAAAACCATTAAATATTGCTTGGGTACTTCATGGGTTGGACAACCGATTCCTCCTCCATAGGGTGGGATGCAGCTGCTGGAGTTTCGAGAGCCTTACTGCCTTGATTCAAGCTAACCAAATGCTGGAGGTCTTCTTAAATTCTGTCCACCTTGCCCATGATTTCCTTGAGGTTGCTTTCAGTATCATCGATCCTAGAGTCATGATTACTTATCTGATATGAGGTGTAGCTGACCACGTCCCCCATATTTTTTACCTCTTGGGTAATTTCGTTGTTGTCCATAATGCCAATGGCCATCATTTCATACAAACGCCTAAGATTTTTCTTCAAGTCTACTAGCCCAGCATTCTTGTTTGCCTGATCCATTCTTCCTTGTCTAGGAGAAATTGCTATTCTAGAGAAATTGCTATGGAGAGCCTGAACTGCACCTACAAACTCTTGGGCCTGATCGTTAATAGAGAAACCACCAAGAACCGATTTAAGAGTGTTGAGTTCCTGCAGGAGGGAGTCATGATCTTTCTTGCTTCGATAGGAGATAGGGCCGACCACAACTTCTTTCCACCTTGAACAATTGCAACCCAGAATCGACTTGTTGCCTGCTATAAAGGACTAGTCGTCAATGGAGAGGCTGAGCCTAGAACCAGAGTTTGAGAACCACAGAGAAACACCAGCTTGTGAAGAGCATAAGAAAGTGAAGAAAGCGTTGAGAGCCAACCTTTCTTTTACAAATACCCTGGTGAGAGGTAGAGACTCCCATGGGATCTCCTGCAAAATTCCCTTGTCAACCCTTGTAATAATATCCAGCAGAATCCTCTCCAGAGAAATTGCATAACGAACGGAGTGCACACCATTGCTAAGAGGGGAATGAGGGTGAGGAAGGCTTCAGGGGGAAGACATATTGAGGAGGATGAAAAGACCCAGAGCGTGTGAGTTACGGGATAAATTAAGCCGAGGGAGATCGATAATAAAACCTTCAAGGATCGAGGAATGGCCAGTGCAGAGTGGGAGCCATGTGGCATAAGAGTGGGGAGGAATAGGACAACACGTTAAGGCAGGAGATCCTTCATGAAGATCCATCGGATTGAGGCTAGTGGTGAAAGGGGGGCACGCGGAGGCTAGTGGTAAAAGGGGGGCATGCGACAGTAAGGTGAGGAGGAGTAGAACAACAAGTTTTAGAGCCTTCACATAAATCCTTAGAGCCTTCACATAAAACATTAGTGCCTTCACATAAATCCTTGGAGGTAAGTTTGATGTGGTGGGGGTCTAGATTTACATCCCATAAATTCATTAAGGTATGGGTTTGGGGTGTGAGTTTTACTGTTTAGACAATAGTGACCTTGGGGTAAGGAGGCCCCCGTATTAGCCAAGGTGTCAGTAGCAACATTATTTGTGCGAAGAATGTGATAGAATTCATAGTGCTTAAATAAGAGAGGAGTGATTTTCTCATGCAGTTGATGACACTTTATAGAGCCTATGGTATATCCATTGATCATTTTAGATATGACATGTCGAGAATCTCCAAGTATCACAATCCTAGAGAGATCTTTGTTAGCTATTATTTTCATTCCCTGAAGGAGAGCCAACCACTCGGCCTCATTATTGGTCCTATAGAAAAGACCCCAAGCGAAGGTTTGTTTAACATGTCCTCTAGGATCCAGAAGGATCCCCCCCGCACCTACCACCCCTAAGGTAAGAGCATGTTGTTGATAATATGACAAGAATCATATTTTATAAATGTCAATTAATTTTTTGTCGGATCTCCGATAGACACATGGTCTTGTCAGATATCCGACATGTCATTGTTGGATATCCGACCACAAATATCTTAATATAGACATCCAATATGAGACACATGGGCGTTATATATCTGACCACAAATATCTTAATATAGAAATCGTATATGCGACACATAGGCGTTGGATATCCGAAAACATGTCCGCCAGATATTAGACTTCCAATACTTTACAGAAGGAATGATATCAGAAGACAAACCCGTCGGATAGAAGGCCCTGAATACTTTACGGATGTTCAAAAATATTACTAAATAACTGACACATACAAACAAAAAAGAGGAAAAGAGATGACATTTTCCATTGGTGGTATGGAATACTCATCGAATATTGTGGGAAGGGCCATCAGATATGCAACCACAATCAAGAATTTAAAAAAAATACCAGTTCTATGGTGTGTGGGGTGAATTATCATGCAGTGACTTTGTTAAAGTTAATTTTGAACTACATTCTTGATCCCATGTCACCTTGTTTTCTATAGTAAAGATTCAAATTGTGACAATGTGTTGTTGCATATAAGCATAATGGCTTTATGTGTTGAGCACGAGGTTGCAAAATGCTCTTTTAGCTAATGAATATGAGTTGATATTCATAAGAAGATATCATGGATATAAGTTGATATTAATGAGAAGAGTTCATTAATTATGGTGGTGCATACTTCATCTAGAAAGTTCAAAAAAACCCTCCTATAGGACGTCCTATTTTCTCCTACAATGGATTCGTGTTGGAACCCTTGTCCAAATATTTGATTCACAAACTTCTGAGTACTCTTTTGGAACAACCCAACCATCTTCCATATTCTCTCTATCTTCTTAAAGCTATTGAAACAAAACAATTTCCTATAGATTATTTGTTGGTCACTTTTGATGTAGAATCATTGTACCCTGGAATTCGTACTCGAGAAGGTCTTATTTCTCTTTGGGACATCCTTCAAAACAATACCTCTATTTTGTTTTCACCTGAGCATGTGGAATTTTTTGTTAGGGCTGTCGAGATTGTCCTTAAATGGAATTTTCTGGATCTTTTTATTAGCAAATCAAAGGCACTGCAATGGGCATCAATTTTGCAGTTGCTTACACCTATCTCTTTCTTTGTCACTTAGAAAAAGAACTTAATCACAGAATTCCTTCTCCAAAAATAAAATTATTCAAAAGGTTTATTGGTGATGGTTTCCTGGTTTGTTTTGTCTATCAAGATCGACTGTAGGCTTACCTCAAATGCTATGAGTCGATTTATCCTCATAACATTTGCATCACTTCTTGTATTTCATCTACAAGTGTAAACATACTAGATGTTGTTCTTTTCAAATGACTTGAATTTCAAACTTCTAGAAATATTTCTACCAAATGCTATCAGAAGCCACTAAATGCATATAAATACATTTCGTTCACTTCCCGGAATCCATGGAACCAAAAAGTTTCATTTGTAATCAATGAATTTAGGATATATTTTCTTCATGAAAGCAGATAACCTATTTTTCTTCAACTCAGAAGATTGTTTTAATTTCATCTTTTTTCTCAAGGATATACACCTAGTTATATGCAGGACTAATTTTCCCAAGTCCATTGGGATCAGACAGATACTTTACTACATCATGTTTATGCATGTGGGCCTCTTCTTTATTCAGGACTCAAGAGGGCCCCCTTTGTGTTAAAGCTAGATGATTGTGAATCTACTAGAGCTTTGAATCATGGGGGCACCATAAACCCTAAATTGCATGGAGACTTCCAGCATCATCCTCTGTTGCAGCGTATTCCTAGACCTTTGATTTGTTGGAGAAATCCATGTAAACTTGGAACTTTCATCATGAGCATCTCAGATCCTTGTTAACTTTCTTAGGAGCAGTTCAGTTTTTTGGATAAGTCCTTCTTTATGATTCTGAAACAAGCTATCTCCCCAAGGGAATGTCTTGGATATTTTTTAGCTATTTTTAGCAAGTTTCTATGCTATTTTTAGCCATTTTACATCAGAATCTTCTCCGACCTTATTTTTGGAATTTCGACTACATTTATTGTTGAACGTTTCTTTGTAACCATTTTCATTACTTCCCGTATTTTTTCCAAGGAAACTTCCGAATTCTTTGGAAACTTCCAGCTTTTATGCCTAATGGTTACAATTTCTGGATTGTTACACCCACTCCTAATTTCTTTATAAAGGGCACATTGTAAACAATTTATTTATCACTGATGATTCCATTTAAGGACCAAACTAGTTTGATCAATAAAGTTTTTGTTTCTCTAATATTATGTATGTTTTCTACTGTGTATATTTTACATAATATTTGTCCTTTATCTCTTTATTGATTTTTCTCCCCTTTCTGGTATCACTAGCCTTATTCTCTTTTCACTTTTAACCACAATCGAGAATTTTAAAAAATATCAGTTCTATGGTGTGTGGGGTGAATTCTCGTGTAGTAATGTTATTAAAGTTAATTATGAACTACATTCTTGATCCCATGTCACCCTATTTTTTATAGTCCATATTCAAATTGTGACCATGTGGTGTTTTATATAATCATAATGACTTTATGTGTTGAGCATGAGGTTGCAAAATTCTCTTTTGGATAATGAATATGAGCTGATATTAATAAGAAGAGATGATGGATATGAGTTGAGATTAATGAGAATATTTCATTGATTATGGTGGTGCATACTTGATTTTCACCTTGCATTACACACTAAACCCCTCCTTTATGCCTTGGTGAGATCTACACCTATGTGCTTTGTAGTTAAACTTGATATTTTCCACTTATGCCTCAATGGATTTAGCTTTTACTACCAAGTGATCTCTATTCCATGTGTGCCTGTGCACCTCTATATATTTTATGGTTTCTACACCTCCAACCTAGATTTGAGTTGCTAGACTTTTTGGGAATGAATGATGTAATGGATGGGTTTTGGAGTTTTTTTTAATATTCCTAAGTCAATTTTTATTTTGAGATGAGGCCTACATGGCTAAATAATTATAAGCATAAGCATTAGTTAGAATAAAATATATATAGGATATTAATTTTATGTGGGATGATCATATAGTAGTGTGTCTACGATACATGTTATTCATATATCTTAGATCAAGAATAGAGCCTATCTTCTTATATGTTTTAGCAGTGTCAATTTCAACATGGTGGTAACTGAGATGGTGACTAAATGTTTACAATAGGACCACAATCCTTTTGGATACTTTTTAAAATGGAGAATAGTGGCATGTTTCTTTTCAATGGGTTGGCTCTATAAGGGATATGCACTAGTATCAATTTTCCTAATATCCACAACATTTTCAATGAAATATTCCAAATATAGTGATTACAAAAAAATATGGACAACTAGTACAATATGTCATACATGTAGAGAAAGGGATGTCAGTTTCAAAAGTTATACAACATCACATTGATCATTACTTTTTGTAAGTTGTATAGTGACCTAGTCAAATAGGTCTCTATGACCATTTGTGCCAAGCTTAACACCCCCCAAGGATGAAGCTATATATGGGACCTTCCACACACCATACCAATATATATTATATATGTTCACATGAATATACTCATGTCCATAAGACAATGTGTTACTTTAAATAACATACCATTTTATCAAGTTACACTTATGCTTCTTATGCTTACAACTTATGTAGTATAAGTTTTTTATATCCTGCACTAAATACGAGTAATCATGGGAAATCAAGATAATAATAAGAATTGGAAAATCTCAAAAAATACCATCCTATTTGCAAGAAGGGGTGACATCTTGAACTTACCCTTACTTGTGCTTTTGTTAAACCTAGTGATTTATAGTTGGAATCATCTCTAGATTCTCTATTTGAATGGAACGACCTCATGCAGGGTCCCTCAAAACTAGATCATATTACAAATATTATTAGTACCATGAAAAATTATGATAAGAGATAGAACAGATATTCCAAAACTATAAAGGCTATATTATTTTGCTAAAAACTCATGAATTAAAAAACATCATCAATTCATTTATTGCCTTAGCTTGTAGAAAAAATAAGATGAAATACTCACGGAAACAACATAATAAGAAAACATTTTGACGTATTTAAATTGTACAATTACAATTAGGTATAATTGTTGCCCTGAGGCTGCTTTAGTCTGATCAACGTTAGGTTAGTTTCCTTGATCAACACTCTGCAACAAATATACAACTAAAATTATATAAACCAAACGAATATACTCATGAAAAAACACAGCATAAAAAAACTCTTTTTTCAAATTATATTTGTACTATAACAAAGATGCATACTTGCTGCCCCAAGGAAGTTGTACTCCTCTGACCAACTACTGGGGAGATGCCCTAATTATTCCCTTGAGAAGTAAATATAGAAAATTTAAACAAAATTATAACAATAGAGTAACGAAAAATTCTTAATTCGTTAAATTAATTAATAAAAGGTTGGGTAAATTGTTAGATGTACCACTCCCATAGTAACCGTGTTTGTATCTACTTGATTCACATTGTAAATAATAAGAAACTCTTCCCATGCATCTATTGATTTAATGGCACATACAAAAACACTGTTTCCTTCACACCCCTGAAATAGCAGCTAGGTTTCTTAATTGTAGACCCTGCTTGTGTACTGTTTATAAACCCCACAATATTCCCTGTGTCTTTTGGCCTTCCATTAACGTACAACATTGCTCCTTTATTTTGATCTTTGTCTTTCAATTGTAAATAATTTGTTGACAAACCATATTTTTACATACTTTGTGTGTATTGGACCAGGAGAATCCAATCTTTGTAGTTGTAACAGGGTCGAACATACTCCATCAATTATGTACATATGTTGTAACCGACCTTTATTCCATCCATGCAAAACAACCCCAAACCATGTAATGACGATGGTGCAATTTGATATATCCTATCATTCACACAAAAATATGTGTTTATTTGAGGAACATCCTTGGGTACCCATTGTTTAACTAGATGTTTGTACCTCAAGGGAACATCTATGTTGCATATTGTCTCATCATCATAGGAACATGACCCCCCTTCAGCGAGAAAAAATTCCATGTGTTTATGGAATTTTCTTTTGATATTTTGAAATACAGTTAATATAACTCTTGTAGACCTATTGGATGTCTCACTTTCATCTAGTATTACTGAAATACCCTCACTCGAGGAAGAAATATTTGACAAATGCCTATTTGGTTCTACCTGCACCTTGGGAAAAAAGTTCAGATATGACCTTGTTGGGTATGCATAATTCATATTATATTATTACCAATAAATTCTACAACAAATTCTTAGAATGACCAAGCACAAATCATGATAGAGCTCAAAAAAACAAATTCCCCCTCAACCAAAGTGTCTTAAGTACTCATCATCCTAAGTCATGTTAAGTGGTCCCAACTCTCGTATATTCGAGTGCTCTCCCTTATGATTCCCAATGCTATTCCTCACAAGGTATATCCACTCCCCATGCAAACAAGACCACATATGATAACCACCTCATAATGTAGTTTGCTACTTTAGCTCCAATTCCAGTGTTAAACAAAGATCTATATCCAACACTTGCTCCCAATCAAAGGAAATATCATTAAAGTAGATGGGAATAGTGTTGGGTATCCAAATGATAGAAGAAGGACAAAATCTCAATATTAGGATGAAAACCTTGCACTCTGCCATACATATCCACATCTTCTAGAGAGGTTCTTCATGATGATGGGGTCAAATCCACAATCCCATAAGGAGGCTTGGCATGATCCAAGATGGAAAAGAAACCATGGATGATGAGATTGATTGAATTCAAGAATAAAAAACTTGGATATATAAGACAAAGCTAGTAGTTGATGGAACCATAACCAAGTATAAGGCTCGTTAGTTACTATATTAACCTCACCTACTAAATAATCCTAAAATAAACTTCCTTACTGTAACATAGTGAAATCGCATGATGATGATTTTGAAATCACATGATGATGCTCAACCTTCCTCTCACTTCTTGCTAAGATGGTGTTTTGTCCAAAGGGAATTCTCAAAAAGCACCATCCGATATTTTGCAAATGTGCTTCTTTGTATGCAACACCACCTTGCATCATGCACATGGTGATCAATGTGGTCATTAACCCACCAATTCCTTTATGGTCACAAGTGTTTCCTAATTTTTATTGATGATTTTGAATAGGAATTTGGTTCATCTCGTTCTTTAAATATGATGATCAAGTGAGAGTATCCAACACTTTTTGATGCAATTTTAAATTGCATCATGACTCAAGTGAATGCTAGTTTGTATTAGCAATGAGTTCGTGATCTATTGCACATAGCTCATAAGGTACAACACCTTTCTTTTGTAGTTAGTGAATTTTGGTTTTTATTTCATTCCTTTTAAATAAATATAAAGAAAAAGCAGTAAACCCATTTTAGTGCAAGGTTAAATTGTCTCTCATGCCTCAAGTGAATGCTAGTTTGTACCAATGAATAGATGACAAATTGTTGTACATAAATAATACTCAGTTACATATTTCTTTTGTTTTTTGTCTAGTCTCTCACATTATGGAAGGTTTGCATAAGTAACTAGAAATAAAGAAAGGGGTTACTTCCTTTGTTTAAACTATCTAATTACCTCGGTATCTATAATGATCAATAGGTAACTAATGGTTATCATGTACACAATATTGGTCTAGTAAATCTTACTTGGGAGTGCATACAACATACCATTTTTATTTTTTCTACCATAGTAGGCTATACAGAAATTATCCATACATCTCAATGACCACTTTTCCTTAATTCTCATTACCCTCAACAACAACAACCATGTGTGAGGGTAGTTATTGAGGGAGGCATACATTGTCATTCTCCTCATGTAATTTTGATAATAGATAATAATAGTCTTCACTCTCTCTAAATTCCCTATTCCTAATCTATCCCTAGAAACCTAACCTAGCCATAGAAACCCTAGAAACCTAATCTAGTTCTAGAAACTCTAGAAACATAATATTTCCCAATAAAAACTAATCTAACCCTAAAAAGCTAATATAGAAAACTAAAAACCCAAGATAGGCCATAATCACTAATTTATATCCCTTTTTTCAAAATCCTGAATGATTTTTCCAAATTGATGTAAGGGATATAATCAATTTGAATCATTCTTTTCAGCAAGACCTAGGTGGAAATACAGAATTGTAGTTGATTATAAATATCAATAGAAATGTCGATAGCCCATTTAGTAGGAACAACTATTAATCAAGGTAAGGGGATTTTTAAAAATTGTCTTATAGGCCTCCTTTGTATGTAGTATTAGATTATACACCTATGGGAAGGGAAGACCATGATTGATGATTGTGCTCATATCTACGACGATTGAAAAAATAGGATTCATGAATAATTGAAGGAACAATTCACACAAAAATGTTGTCCAACCAATCTCTATAGAACATTTTGTCAAACTCATAAATTTCAAGTGAAGTAAGTTTGGGTACTAACTGATTTTGGAGGAATTTGGTCCTTTGTGGATTCTCAACCTCCTCAAAAACCAACTTGACTTCCTCTGTGACCTACTTAGCCTCCTAGACCTCCTATATGAACTCCTCAACCTCCTTAACCTTCTATGTGAACTCATCGACCTCCTTGACCTCTTTTTCGAACTTCATGGTGACCTCTGCAAACTCCTTAACCTCCCCAACCTGCTCTATGAACTGCTTGACCTCCTCATCCTCCTTTGTGAACTAATTTACCTCCTATGCTACCTCCTAGATTCACCTCTTATGTGAATTGTATGACCTCTATGAGATTTGGTGAGAGGGAAGCTAGAGTGTTGGAGCTCGATCTAAATCCTCCCAAAGAAAAGTGTTGTATCCCTATTAAACTCGACTTCTGGATAGGTATTGGAACCCCATGAGCACTAGATATGTGTGCATGGTGTTGGAATGGCATGCAATCTGTCAATAAAACCTGTGCTTAAACCTATAATACACATTATTATATAGTTCAATGAAATAAGCTTATAAAACCCTCTAATATTTATTAGTAACTAAGGGTTCATAGTTAAGTTGTATGGGTAGAGGTTAAAGGTTCATAGTTAGGGGGTATTGATAGAATTTAATGGTTCACAATTAGGGGGCATGGGTAGAGGTTAGGGGTTCACAACTAGGGTTATTTCTTAACTATATAACCCATAAACAATTAGGAATATACTATAAGAATGGATCTTAAGATAATATGACACAATATAGTAAAAAAGACATCTTATTTTCTATACATTTCATAAATAGATAGGTAGGGTTTTAAAATGAGATATATTACATGTAAATAGATATAGAGACTACATGGTTTTATTATTGGGTTGATGTGGTATGGAATTTAGGATAAGGGTTAATGGGCTTATGGTTAGACACTAGGTCTTCATAGTCATGGTTTTTTGTAGAACCCTCCAACCCCTAACCAACTATGATCTTAAAAGAGGAGTTTGTTCAGGGAGTTAGCTAGGGTTTTGGTTAGGTATAAGGGGTATGTAGTTAGGGATAAGGAGATAAAGGTTATGTACGTAGATATATAGGTTTGGGATCAGGGGGTGTGTACCTAGAGATACAGGTTTGGGATTATGGGGTACGTTTTTTCACTTATATGCATGCATGGGTTGGGTCCATGCATGTGACCCCATTGACCCGAATGAATTCAATTTAAAATTTAACCATAATAATAATATATAAAAAAATATGAATCCCTAACTCCTAACCCCCATGACATGACCAAAATCCATATCCTTTCACTTGATATAAAGTCCATACTCCTTACTATTAATTTTTTTTCCTAACTACATAACCATAATTATGAGACAACAAAAACGCATACTCCTTACCTTAACACGAACATTCCTACACCTAAATACATAAACCATAATCCCTTCCCTTCCTGTAACTTTGTACCTCATAAGTACCTTGTAAGAAAAAACTTGAAATGACTAGAATAAAAACTTCCTAGACAAATATTCCCTATTTATGTCACATGTGATTCCACATTGGCCCATAGTTAAGCTATAAAGAAAAATTTCATGACATAAATTGGTTTACATAAATATATTATGATAAAGATTTGTGGACTATGCTTTGTTAAACTTTAAAAGGGAACATTTGAAGAAGGGTGCAAAAGATAAAAACAAATAAAGCTTTGTGGATTGAGTTATGCTAGTTGGATTGTTTAACCTTTAATAAATACATAAATTTGTTTTAAAATATTATTTTAATAATATTAATTCAAGTAAAATGAGACATATTTGGTGTTGTAACCTTAGTAAATTATGAGCATATTGAAGAAGCTGCAATTCCTTTGGATCATTTATATTTCAGTTGTTAGTGTTTGTGTATTTGCATTGTCTAGTTCTATCATTTAAGTGGGATTGTTTTACAAAAAATTGGCTTGCACACTTTCTCCACTACTATATCAAATTACCTAAGATGGTAAGGGAATTCAAGAAAAACATATTGTGATCTAACAAGAAAGTAAATAAAATATAGGAGTATCATTACAAATATGAATAATGGTTCCACTATTATGAAACAAGACACTCTAAGGTTTTTCAGAGTTGAAATTCATACTAATTTTAATAATATTCCAAATATTTTATGTCAAACACATTATATATGTTAAATTGTTGAATTCACATTCCACATTCACATAATTGTTTTTAAACTGCAATTTATTTTTCCATATGTATAGTTTTAAATTCATACTAATTCTCCATAAAGTAATATATATTCCACAAGGTTATCTTAGACTTATTGATGTTGCAACAACTCAAGGTAATGTTAATTGGTCACAAAATGAATAGAACTTGACTAATGGATTTGAATATTTTATCATAGAGAGGAGTTGGAAACCAACCATAATTCTACACAACCAATAATTATACATGAGAAATGTGGAGAAAATGTAGAATGCAACTATTTAAAGAATGCATTAATATTGAAGGTTAATTTAAACCTTTAAAATTAGCACAAAACCAACTATCCACCAATAAAAAAATTAACATTCTAATGTTAATTTACCATGTTGAATTGTCATGCTACAAGGCCAACTATGCCTAAAAACTTAACCTTCCAAAACTTAGTCTACAAGATCTATTGTTATAAACAAAAACTAGAGAGAAGTGACTCAATCTTCTTTAGCATAGTTTTAATGGGGGTGTTGATAATTAGTTTGTGCATATATATATATATATATATATATATATATATCATATTTAGAATATAGGACCAAATTATTACATAATTGCTTTCCAAAATCTAGAACAATTACTAAAGTGTATTAATGGATTGTCTATAAAAGAAGCACTGCAAGCACAAATTTAAAAAAAATTCAACGTTGGCCCCGTGAAGCACATTAATTAATATATAGGTATGATTTTTGATGTTTGAATTTTTAGTGTAATTCATGTTTGAGTTTGGAAACCCTCCCATAATGCCATGGCATGCGTCTAGTCTAACCATGGCAAATTTCAGTCCATGCAAGCACAAATTAAAAAAAATTCAACGTTGGCCCCGTGCAACACATTAATTAATATATAGGTATGGTTTTTTAGTTTTGTTTGAGTCTAGAAACACTCCCACAATGTCAATTCATGTTTCTCATCCAACCATGCCAAATTTCAGTCCAAAAAAGCACAAATTAAAAAAAAAATCAACATTGGCCCCTTAGCACATTAATTAATCTATAGGTATGGTTTTTTATGCTTGAATTGTTATTGTTAGTCATATTTGAGTCTGGAAACTCTCTCATAGAGTCAATGTGTGTTCCTAGTCTAACCATGCCAAATTTCACTCCAAGCAAGCACAAATTTAACCATGAACCCATCCACTCAACCTACAATGCAATATCCTACACCATGGATGTCATGGTCATCATAGCCAAATCATTGGTCCCAAAACTGTAGAAACCCTTACCCACAGAATCAGTTCCCTCACCCATAATTTCAATAGCCACGACTGTAACTCCCTGCTATCCCTGCACCAATTAGTGTACCATTATGACCTCAGTTTCCTGCTATACCTAATCCTAACCCCAACAATAATGCAATCCAGCCAATTGAACCACTTAACATGCCCAGCTTATTCTATCACCCCTATCCCATGCAATGAATCACATTTACACTCTGGGAGGGTGGTGGAACCCATTATCATTGAGGATGTTCCATCCCCTATGAATGAAGAAACAAACCCTGAATGGGTGGAAAGCCCAATCGGTACAACAATCCACATTCTCAAGAATGTTGAAACACATGCTTAAAAACCTACTGAAAAAACTGTGGATACAAACATTAGGAATTTCAAGTCTGCGATAGTTGCCAAAGGATGGGTCAGCCTAATATATTGGATGAGATTCCACTTCAACCGCAATTGGTGGCTGAACCTTTCAACAGATGGGCCTTGCACTTTGTAGGTCTTATTAACCCTCCTTCAAAACAAAAATTTTGCATTCCGGTTTGCACAGACTACATGACTAAATGGGTGGAGGCCACTTCCCTAGGGAGAGCTACTGATCAAGCTCTTGTGGATTTCTTGTTTGAAGAATTTTTCACTCGCTTTGGGGTTCCCAAGGAAATAGTCACAGATGGGGGACCACAATTTGTATCTCATAAGTTGAATGCCTCTGAAAGATATATCATATCCATCATAGGATAACTTCACCATATCATCCATGGGCCAATGGTCAAGTGGAAAGTACTAATAAAGTGATTGAAGCTATTCTTACAAAAAATCTAAAGATTCGTCGTAGGAACTGGGATGAAAGACTTCTTGAAGTGCTATGGCCATATCGAACTTCATGGAGAAATACCACAAGGTTCTCTCCTTATGAATTAGTGTAAGGGAAAAGTGTTGTCTTCCCTGTTAAATTTGAGATTAAAACTTTGAGAATTGCTTTAGAATCAAACGTGGATTTAACAGAATCGCAAAATGACAGTTTGAATCAATTGAATGAGATTGATGAGAAATGTGTGGTTGTTGTACATCATACTTCAGTGATTCATAAACAATGCTCCAAGTGGCATGATAATTTTATCAAGAAAAATATGTTCCATGAAGGAGACTGGGCCTTATTATATGACTCACAGTTCAAGAGGGATTTGAAAGTGAATTTTTGCAATAGATGGTTGGGACGATACAAAGTAGACATGATATTTGATAATGAAACAGTGTGGTTGACCATGATTGATGAACAATAGATACCACTATTTTCGAATGGTCATCGTTTGCGACTCTACCATAAGCTGCTCTCAAGGATACATTTGCTTCTCATGTTTCTTCTGATGCAAATTATCAACTAGTACAAGCCTAAACGGGTCTCCTCCTGTTCCTAAACCTCTCTAATATTTTTCATATCTTCCATGAAGTTGTATATAAATAAATGTGTCATTTATCATCCTGTTTGTTTTTGTATAGTTTGATAGATGTCTCAATAAATTTTTAATGGGTCGGCATGATGGGTTTTGTGTAAGAATTGTGTGTAGAGACAGGTGCGAATAACCCAAGAAGAAAAGAAGCATTTGTAATGGACCAATCGATTGCAAAGATGATAAGTGGTCCTATGAATATTATTGGAAATGATTTGCAAGGGGAATTGTTGTGTTCAAACAAGGTTATTGAATTTCATTCGGGCATCACTTGATTCTGTTCCAGCTGAAACTCTTTCAATCTTACCACTTTTTTCAAAAACTCCACTAGCTTTTTTGCCAAAATTATGCCAACCCTTTGTTGAAACTCCTCTAATGTTACTACTTTATTTCAAAATTCCATAAATCTTTTCCATCGAAATTATGCCAATTTTTTGTTGAAACTCCACCAATCTTACCGCTCTTTGCGAAAGCTCCACCAGCTCTTTCCCTGAAATTTCACCAAATTTTTGCTGAAACTCTTCCATTCTTACCGCTTTTCTTCAAAACTCCACCATCTTTTTCACCAAAATTCTGCCAATGTTTTGCTGAAATGCCACCAATATTACCACTTTTTGTCGAAAATCCACCATCTTTTCTACCGAAATTCCGCCGAATTTTTTATGAAACTTCACCAATCTTGTTGTTCTTTGCTAAAACTCCACTAGATTTTCCACCAAATTTCCGCCGACTTTTTTATGAAACTCCGCCAATATCTTGGCTGAAACACTGTCAGTGTCTCCTCTCTCCCATCGCCATCTTTCCATTTTTTTCACTCATTCATGTAAACTGTCAAATTTCCTTAAGACCAATTAGAATGTGTGATTCTCAATGATCCAAGGGAGGTTTTAACGAGATTGGAAAGTGTTCTCACATTGTCAGTTTCAGCAGCTCTGCTACATTTTCAGAGAAAATGATCAAGGCGATAATTTGACAAAGTTCCCACCTACGAATTTGAAATAATTATGGTATGGATAGATTTGGTATTTCTGTTTAATGAAGGATTTTCAATTTTATTAATCCATGTGATCAGGGACATGATCATCGATGGATTTGATAGTCAAAGTAGTCCATTCAGAGCTGATTACGAGCAAATATGTCACCACCTTTCCAATCGAATGAATATGTCACCACATTTTTTTATTTATCGTCCTCCACCACCCCACCACTCCATGCATTAATTGATCATATGATATTGTGATGCATTAACCATGATTACATTATCTTTCCAGAAATAGCTAACAACACCCCACCGTTTCATTGTTGTTTATGCACACCGTAATCTTAACATATGAATTTGGAAGGGCATCTAATGGTTTGGCGATTAACTCGGCATGTAGCAACATGCGTGTAGAGGTTTGAATTTACACTATCTTTCCGGATGAATGTATGAATTAGGAACCTGTTCAGAAGCTTTCAACGAGTGGTGAAATTAGCATGGGAAATGCATTCCCCTTTCAAATTAGTACTTACTACCATCAGTTCATAGGAGGAAAGCGTATGGAGAATTCGAGCTGGATTCGGGATGCAAGGAATGATTTAGGAGTATTTATTAGGCATTGGAGGATAATATGGGATCCTAGGATGATGATATTTGGTATTTTACTCCTCGGCTCTGGTGGGATATTCAAACTCTAGTAACCTGGTTCTTCTTATGCTTTGTCTTATGTGACGTTCCCAAAAGTACCTTGTTGCGGAAATAGATAAAATGGGTAAGAAAAATTTTTATTTTCTTTAATAGAGCTTTAAACCATCCAAGTAAGTGCTTCGGAATTGAAAGACTGCAAAATATGTTTGTTAACCTATTTTATCGATAACCTTTAAACTGCATTCATACCGATATCATCATGAAAAGTAAGCATGCACAACATAAATACACAAAGGAAAAAACAAACATATTCACGTGGTTCACCTCGTCCACGAGGCTACATCCACCAAATTGTTAGTCGCTATATTAATTCTTCCATAAAAAGGGTACAATGACACAGCTTATCTATTACAGTTCGATTCAGCCTCGACTCTGCATCATCAGTTAGTTTTCAACCGATACCAGTTCTATGAGCTCACAGCCAAAACACCCTGAGTTAGCACTTGGCATGAAAGACAACTTAAGCTCTTACGACAGTAGGCTGCTATGTCTTTGATCCTTTCTAGATCTGAAAGAGTTACAATCTTTAAAACATAAAACATATAACTCTAAACATTTTAAAATTCCATCAAACTTATTATAGGATCTATCTTTTAGGATGTGAAAACATCTATACTAAGCTCCGTCTTCAACCCATTACTTCCAGTTTGAGCATGAACCCCAAACAGAGGCATTATTCACAACCTGGATCAGTACTGTTGCAAGAATTACCTTATGTACTCCATACAGAAGTAGATCGATGGCAGACGTAGGGAGCGACATGAATACCGAAAATCATAGATATAACTAATAAATCAAACTGTCACTCCACCATAGATAATAAAAAATTGCTCATGCATAAAGCAAAGGAAGATTTCGACAAGCACAAATTCAGTTATCAAAATACCAAGTATAAAATCAGTTACCAAAATGACAAATTGATTTTACAGAATAACCAGGCATTCAAACATTCAAAACGTTAAATCTCTGAATCGATATCTTGACATATACAAGACTAAGTAGAGGCAAGAGCAGATCCAAATCATGATTCAACCACTAGATCTAGATCATGGCACATATAAAACTCATTTCAGATGAAGCATAAAACAAGCTATTATTGACCACTAGATCTAAAATGGCACAAAGAAAATAAAGACAGATTTGCCCAGCATAAACCAGTTATCACTCAATCCAGCAGATCGTTCTTATTCCCTAAATCATGGGCATACAACAAAATCAAGCACAACATTTCAATGTTATCTCCAGACCGATGCTTACGAAATCGTGGGCATTAAAAACGGAGTTTTTAACCAAGCATAGCGAGCATACATATCAGGGTTTCCTACATAGCAAAAAATAAGGAGTTTAATTAACTTATCATTAAGTCTAACAGTAATTTTCTATAGGATTCGCATCTGCTGGATTCCAGATCCAATACTGATGATTTTCAGACAAATATAAAGTAACGGAAGCAGAGTTTAAACATGAACATCCAAGGCATACTAACAACGATTTAATGAAGCTCAGTCTTCAAAATTAAAACCCCGGATCGATGGAAAGCCTGGCCAACCTGAACAGTGTACAGACATGCATGACGCCAGCTATAAAGAAAACTTCAGGCGATGAGGATCATGGGGCAAATATTTTTAACAAAGGACGATGATATTCAAAACTACAGAAAAAATCGTGGCACCAAGATTTTTAATAGAGGATAAAATTCAAACTACTCCCTTTCCTCAAATCATGGCGCAGAGATTTTATATAAAGAATAATAATCAAAACTGCACATCGATGTGGCACAAACAAAGAATAAGAAACAAAATGCAGATCGACATCATTTCTCGGATCATGGCACAAACAGGGATTTATTAACCCAAATCGATCACAACCAGATATTTTTTTATAAAGAATAAAAATCAAAATGCTTGTCCTTCCTGAAATCGTGGCTCCAAAACAAATATATAAAGAAATATAACCCGATACCCAAATCGATAACTTGGCACAATAAACAGAGTTTTAAACAGCTCAAAGATCCAAATCGAACCCTTGATGAAAAACGTTGCATAATCAATCAGAGTTAAATAAAGAACAAACCTTAAAGTTGCAGATCGATTCTTTGCCAAAAACGTTGCACAAAATAGGGTTTAAATAGAAGAACAATTCTAAAACATCCAAATCGATCTTTTGCTCAATAAACAGAGAATTAAATAAAGAACGACTCATAAATCCAGATCGATTCCTTGCTAGATAATGTGGTACAAAGGCGCCGAGTGTTTTTAAAAGAATCATCATGCCTTTAAATCGATTTCTTTCTGGAAATTGTGGTGCAAGGATACATAGTTTATAAAGAATAAAAAAAAACAAGCATCCAAATCGATTTCTTTCTGGAAATCATAACCATAAAACACAATGTTCAAGCATTCACAAAAACAAGCTATAAAGCAATTTCAGATCCAGACTCCAAATCGTGAGCATTAATTAGCAATGGAAAGATCCGGACACAAATCATGGGCATCAACTAGCAACGTTTAAATAATAACAGATCGCCTTCACTAGAACCAAAATAACAACGTTTTCTTTTTTTAATAAGCATAGATCGAATTATCAAGCATACACCAGATCGTGAGCATAAATAACAACATTCAAACCATGAGCCAATCCAAGCTATAATGCCTTCATTGGATTAAAAATGAACAACAATTTTAAACAATAAATCCAATCCAAACCATAATGCATTCCTCAAATGGATGAGAATCATGAGCATAATAAAATAAATGCGGACAAACAGACAACCAAAAATGCAAAAAGATAAACACTGATCGATTCACTGGGAGATCACACCCCTTCCTGACAATGGACTTGGGTCCTTTTTTTCCTTTCAGGGTTACCCGAACCCTCTGTAATACTATAAACTCTATTTGAGATTATAAAACTTCGAAGGGCATGCCCCTTTCCTTTGTACTTCTCTCTCTTTTATAATGTGTAGGTCCCTCGTTTCCTTCTCCCAAGTGCATGTGGAATTAACAATTAACCTTTATGTTTAATATATTTCTTATTTTAAAAATACCTACTCATACTTGATAAGAATGTGCCAAAATAATTTCAATCTAACATTTTCCAGAGTCATTTTTACTCTAAGCACAAAAAAGGTCTTATAAAGGTTCTACGCCATGTAAATCTTTTGTTCTTTCCTTTTACCTCTAGGCACATATATATTTATAATATATGATTAATCTATGTTTATATGTAAGAGCCTTTTCTTTCATACATCTAAATTTACCAATAATAACCTTCTTGGTATAGAATATTTTTAATAGAAGGATTAACTCGCCATACTATAACAATGCATGGCTCCCTTGTTTTGTCAAATGAGTAGAGCGTTGTTTCTTAAACGACTCAGATTTAATATTCAAACGAACATTGTGTTAGTAAGTAATTATGACTCTTTATTCTCTAAACATTCACAACTATCATGATGTTGCCTAGTCATCATTCATCGGGTTCCCATGCCTTTACTTTTCCTGAACACCACTTCCCCCTAGGGGATCTGTTTCCCTATCGTTTGGTTGTAAAAAGTTTCACCCTCTAAGTTAAACAGTCGGATACCCAGCCCAGGATGTCAGACTCGTAGTTTCCTTTTTACTAGGCTTTGTGTGTGTGTGTGTGTGTGTGTGTGTGTGTGTGTGTGTGTGTGTGTATATATATATATATATATATATATATATTGGATGGGGTCGTGAAGGGACATTACATCCTTCCCCCCTTAGAGTTAACACCGTCCTCGGTGTTACCTATTTATTTATTGCTTTCTTTTATACTTCCTGCTCCCTCTTATTAATGGGATTGGGTCCTCATCTTGCATTTATAACCATACACATGCATATATATACTAGCATTGATATTAAAACAACGTATAACTCAGAAATCCTCATTATACAATTTCCATAATCCACAGTGGTTCCAATATACATGCCAGTTCTATTTTCCAAATAAATAGACGTATTACCTCATGGGTACAAGTCTACCTGTAATGCACATACCTCATTATTCTTTTCTTTGGATGTCCTCCATCCCAGCACTCCAGGTGCTAACAGTACTCCAAGTACCAATTCAAGCCACCCAACACAAGGATGATACCCTTCCTTAGGCGTATCTCCTTTTTGTGCTCTTCAGGGTGCTTCACCAAGCTGAGGCACTCCGTTCTCGTACACCCCCATAGTGCTTAGAGGTTATTCTCTTCACAGAGTCCCCCACTCTTGTGACAGTCCTCTCAATGTGTGTAGAACGAGTCTTAACCAAATGGCTTACATCTAGGCATCCCCAAAATGCATAGTGGTCCCTCGCTGGCCCGGGGGAAAACAAGGTAGCTTTCATCCACTACCTCCATCACCAATTCCTCGTGGTGACAACTTTATTCACATGAGACCTTTCTCATATCTTCTTAACTTATTACAATCCTAGAGCTTAGCCTTCCTCATGGCCACAATTTTCCCATGCCTGCAATCACTCCATAGGTGGTCAGTTTATCATAAAAAATAATTTTTTTTTTGCACAAGTCATGTCTTACTTCATCAAATAAGAGCCTTTATACTAGTGTACTCTTTTACCACTAAGGCATTTATGGATTTTAAGTACAAATCATTTTATTACTTACCTCGGATGTACTGTAACCCAAGTTCATAAGTAAATCCAATCTATGACTTTAAATATTTGTTGTCGCACCTCAGGTTTATGTCCATTTAGGACTCAATTCGTATGCTATTGATGTGCACACCTATAGGAGGAGCATCAAGGATCTGGTCCAGCCACCTTTGGAATCAAAAATTTATTCGACCTGTCGAGTAAGCCCAATCATCACAGTTGTCAGCAATTTGTTAATAAAACTTTAGTGTTTATGCATTTTAACACTTCCATTCGACACCATGTACTCTTTTCATTCAGATGTTGTGCAAAATACAAGTTAAGAAAATACTAAAACAACGTCTTTAAAGAAGTGCAGCAAACAATAGTTTTTAACAAACAAGCATTAAAGCATTTCCTTAATATGTAGCTGGTGGGTATTTAACTGAATCCCTTTGTCTGTAGGAGAATTAATATTAATACACCACTTGAATACCATTCTATGATTTCGAGAATCTAAATTGACTTTTCTTTTGTACTATTGTCACACATTTTGCTTTACAGTTTGGGTGCTAGACCTCGAACTCAAAACAACACCTATACTCTTTTCTAGGCCTAAGTCAGTGTTGCTTAAGAACAATGCCCATAATGAAATATAATCTATTTAGACTCCCAAAACTTGTTACAGGTCCTACTATAAGGTGTTCATTGCAGCATCCTAAGTGATGTAAGACACCATTTTAACTGGCCTTGGAAACTTCCAGGTACTGTTGCCAGCCCTGTTAAGAGCCTTAAAAAAAAAATTACTTTGTGCATTATCAATCAGTCTAGTTAATTATGCTCCTATACTACCTTTAGTACTTTTGTGTAGTGCTTGGAAGAAATACAAGTGAATTCCATTGCATAACACCACTTGACATTTGATCCTATGCCTCGTATATTCAACATGTCAAAACTCATTTCTACTCATGTTTTGAGGCAGAAGAGCAATGTCACCATTATAAAAGACCATGATAGCTGAAATCAAAATGTCGTGTGCTTATGTTCAATTGGGTGATGAAGGTAAAGCATATTGAAGTAAAATCAACCATTCAATTCTTAATAAAAATCAGCCATCCCTCTTATTCCTAAGATTCATAAAAAGTCCTTTAATTAATAATAACCCCAAATGAATTGGAATAGATTCTTAGAAGGAATGCGAAACTGTTTTTCTTTATATAAAGAAGATTTAGTTATACCAGTTGGATTAAGCTCATATTTTACGTCACTTATCCATAAAACATCCTTAAGGAGTACCAAAGATAATCACTATCATACATATTCTTATATCTTTATCATTTCCCATGTGATCCTCATTCTACATTGCAAACCTCCTAAACCAACTTAAGCCACAAGGACATTTCATATTTCAAACAAGGAATAGCAGTAGGCTATTTTTGCTACATCCACATACCTGTTGTAAAAACTTTCCAAGATTTTATTGCCAAATTCAATACTTGACTTTAGTAGAGGGAAAATCAATCTAAAATTGAGCTTAACAACTTCAATGCAACATGTTGGTTTTAGAAATTAGTTATATCAAGATGCAGTCAAGAAGACAACCCCTTCAATCAGATCTTAAACCTAAACATGATTTCATTACTTGTCATATATATATATGTGTGCCATCTACTTAAATATCATTAGTAAATTGCCCAGCAGTGTCTTCAATGAAGATTTCTAACTTAGGTGTAATATTGTTAATGGCAGTATAGCAAGTTGTTTTTTTCAGAATTTTTTCCAATTCTTCATATAAATAAATAGAGTGAGGTCTATGGCTCAATTTAACACAGCCCAGATGAGAACAACTACAATCATTGCTTTATTCAAGATTCATATAGGCCCAATTCAGTAAGGATTTGCATCTCCAAACATTGTATATACTGCTTAATGTAAGAGGAGTTGGGCAGTATTGTTCTCTTAACCAATAACCAGCAATATCATTGAATTAGCACTTGGGAAAAAGTATTTCTTAGTGATAAAACCAGGTCTATCTTTCATATCTAGATGGTGCCGATTTTGTGTATGATGGATGATTCTTCCTTTATAACATGGTTAGTGACATTAAGATGGAAAATTACGTTTGTTCTCAAAGGAAAGAGTAAAAAAAAAAATGTTTGACAATAATTCAAAATTACACCTGTCCTAAGACTATGAGTAAGATCTTCCAAGTCAGCACCCTTATCAACTTTAACTAACTTTGAGCATGACTCGCCATAGGAATAGCAGTACAGAAAGAAATTCCTTTATAATAGAAAATAGGTGTAAGGATAAAGGCTTCCATTTTTTGCCACTAAAATAATTTTGGAAAACATTCTAGCTCACTTTAAGAATGTGTCTATATTTATCTCTTTTGTATTTCTAGGAAAGATACCTTTATATTAGAGACCAATCATTCAGTATGCAAGGAAACTTAAATAAGTGTTTAGTTTGGTACTTATCTGGTTTCAATTCGACCATTGACAATTGTGTTGCAATTTCTTCTGAAGGTAATTCGACTTTCCTGCAAACTATCATGTTAGCCCAGTCTTAAGGGTCCAGTGTGGTAGCTGGCTCTGATACCATATGTGAAATCCCCAAAAGTACCTTGTTGCGGAAATAGATAAAACAGGTAAGAAAAAAAATTGTTTTCTTTAATAGAGCTTTAAACCATCCAAGTAAGTGCTTCGGAATTGAAAGACTGCAAAATATGTTTGTTAACCTATTTTATCGATAACCTTTAAACTGCATTCATACTGATATCATCATGAAAAGTAAACATGCACAACATAAATACACAAAGGAAAAAATAACAATATTCACGTGATTCACCTCATCCACGAGGCTACGTCCACCAAATTGTTAGTCATTATATTAATTCTTCCATAAAAAGGGTACAATGACGCGGCTTATCTATTACAGTTCGATTCAGCTTCGACTGTTGAAATATTGTAACTTCAAAGAATATTCTATATGTGTCTTTTGTGGTCCCCGATGGTCCTACCGGGAGAACCACTTGTATTATCTTGTACCCCAATGCTTCTAATTGGAAGAACTAATAAGATTCATGAGGTTGTCTCCTATAATTGCAAAGGTGGGTCATTAGCACCCCAGTGTGGTTACTTGAGCCTACATGTGTAACTTGAGCCTACATGATTAACTCAAGCCTATATGTCGGATGAGTTAATTGAAGTGAACGGATGAATATAAATAGAGGTGTAGCTCTCCTCATTTGAGCACACACTCTCACTTGAGTAGCGTACTTGTGGAGGAGAGAAGTAGCTGGAGAAGGAGGAGGATCAGGTTTTTGATCTCCTTGCTGGTTTTATCTTTTACCTTTTTGGGGCATCTATATTGAGGAAGCTTTTACTGGGTTTTTCCCTTTAGGGTTTTCCCAGGATAAATCTGTGTTGTTCTTGTGATGCTGTTTCTTTCAGTGATCCTGTGTATATGATTTTTTTATGAAAATGAAATGAAATATCGATGTCTTAGCTAAGCATATGAAAAGTTAACATGGTATCAGAGCTAACGTGAACATGACAACTTTCACAAGGAAAAATAGCCCTCTCTCTCTCCCCAGAAGAAATTAGGGCTTCTTGCAGAAGAAGAATTTTTGAGTGAGCCTAGAATAGGATTTATCTCCTCATGAAAATCAAATTTTAGAGACCTGGATCAATATTTTTGGTTGGGTGAAACTCCGGGAAATCCAAACCCTAGTTTGACCCCGAGCCAGAAAAACCCTAAATATTAAAACTGCTAAGATTTGGTACATGCGCTATATCCCAAGATTGGCGAAGGTTCAGGAGCTGAAAATTTTCAAGGAATAAGATAAAATACTGATGTACATTGTGTAAAAAATTAAGCTTCACATTCGATATATTCTGGGAGATATGATCCGTCCAAGTTATGGTTCCAGCCTCTTCCAGAATTCATCCCTAAATAGGACACCTGGAGAAAATCGCTATAGCTTGGGATACCTAGGTCCAAATTGAATTCCTGAATATGTTACAGAAACATAATGGACTTTAATGTATATGGTATGAATATTAGACTCAGAATATGAACCAGTGACACGTGGCATTTCGTACAACTTCGCTGTTCTGAACAGTCCTGTAACAGGTCACCCTGGGAAAATGATCATAAATCCAAATTGGTGAAACCAATTCTGATGAAACATATGGTGTTAGATCAGGAAAATTCGAGGTTACCTAAGTGTGAAATTTCAAACATAAATCAGTAGTAATTTCAGATATATCTAAAAAACAGTGACAGGCATTTCTGCAGAAGAAATTGGAAAACTAGGGCTTCCTGTTCCAGGAGCTTCCCTCCACTGTTTTCAGAAAAGGAGTACATTGGACAGACCCATTTGAAGAGATCTATATTTATATCCAATCATAACTGAAATATTCCAAGTTTTAAAAATTAGGTTTTCTCTGACAAGCCCTAGATCAGCCAGCTCTAAAAGCAGGACGGACACCTCAAATCGGTAAGATCTAATCTTTTGCTATTTTCATTTGAGGTTCTCATTTCAAAGTGATATATCACATCAGTTGAAAACTTCCAAGCATGGAAGTATTTGATCTCTCTGAAGAAAATGAATTGGACACCTACATGAGTAGAGAGGCTCCAGTTCCATACGAAGATGAGGCTCAAATCCTTACACAAGAAGAACTTGATCAAGGCCAAGAAGATCATTGTTGATTCAATCACAGATCAACTTATACCACAAGTGTCTTCCCTAAAGACACCGAAGATGTTTGATTCCTTGATCAAGCTATTTAAAGATAAGAACTTAAATCAGAAGATGGCTTTGAGAAAACAGTTGAAGAATGTGAAGATCTAGAATGCAGAACAACTTGAAGCGGTAAAAGAAGAATGTATGCCAGAAGTAAGTGATTACTTTCAGCTCAACTAATAAGAAGAGAAGAAGAAGATGGGAGCAATTGAAGATAAATCTCTCACCATTCAAAGAAGATCCCTCAAGCGATGAGGAATATGAAAAACTCAATTCTTGAAGAACCTCTTATTCATCTTATCATTTGGATAAGAAATGATGATTTCATGAATGAAGAAGATGATAAAGCAGAATGATCAAGATGGAGTCTACCCACAAAACAAATAAAAGATAAGTATTCAGTTGCCATTTCATGATATTGTTTTGTTATACATTTGATTATATTCAGTTGATGTGTCATGCATGATAGATTGTTTACATTAATACTACTAATATGCATGTGATGGGTAAATAGCTCATGGTGCTATACAAATCTCCAGTGCTACTTATCAAACCTCTTTGCTAACATATTGGATTAGTGCACAATCTCAATGATGTCATCGTAGAGATGGAAGGCATCTAGAAAGTTTCTGTGAGATATGGATGAATGTTGTATTGGCTAAATAGTTGCATGATGCATAATAATTTGTCGTTATGCATATGTTTCATGAAATAGTTCTAACCATGCAATTGGTGGATTTGAATTGTAGGAAAGGTCTTATACAACCTCCTCCAAGAAAAGAAGGATGAGACTTGTTTCGAAAAACAAGTGATGACAATTAA
>LPNX011116813.1:238956-272163 GCA_001517045.1 Pseudotsuga menziesii | reverse complement strand
CAAGAGTAAAGTGGGTTCCAACCTTCAAAGTTGAATGCAGAAGACTAGGATATGTTGATGATCTGACAAGATGAACTCATGATGAAAGAATACTAGAATGATGCATGGGATATAGTTTCCAAACCAGAAGGAAGGAGTATTGTATCCTCCAAAAGGATATACAAAATAGAGCATGCAGCTGACTGAAGTATCGAGAAGTATAAAGCAAGATTTGTGGCCAGAGGTTTCTTTCAGAAAGAGGGAATTTATTCTGAAGAGACACTTACTCCAGGAAGTAAGGTACACTTCATTCAGAACTACCATTGTAGTTTCTTCCATGGTGAAGTAAAGACAAGCCTTCCTTAATGGTATGATTGAGAAAGAGTTTTTTCAATGAATAGTCACAAGGATTTGAAGTTGAATCCAGATGGAATCATGTATGCAAGTTGAAGAAGGCCCTCTATGGCCTGAAGCAAGCTCCCAGAGCTTGGTATGGAAGAATAGACAGTTTCTTGTCGAGCATGGGATTTACCAAGGGTAAAGCTAATCCTAAAGGTTGTAGAAGATGAACTTGTCATCTTGTTATTATATTTCGATGACTTATCCTTGACAAGAAATGAGAAACAAGTCATGGAAAGTAAGAAGAAACTAGCAGAAGAATTTGAGATGAAAGACCTTGGGTTAATGCATTATTTCCTAGGTCTAGAAGTATGGAAAAGTTCAGAAGAAATCTTTCTCATCCAAGGAAAGTATGCGGTAGAGATATTGAAGAGATTCAATATGTTGGAATGCAAAGTCATGGCCACACCCATGGACTCCAACCTGAAGCTGCTAGCTGATGACTCATCAGAGTTAGTGGATATGACTCATTATAGACAGATCATTGGGTCGTTGATGTACTTAACAAATACCAGACCAGACATTTGTTTTGCTTTGAACACCTTAATTCAATATCTTGTTCAATCAATATGGGTTCACCTAGTAACTTCAAAACATGTGATGATATATCTGAAAGGGACTATAGACTTTGGTTTATATTATGATGGTAGCCATGAGTATAGATTGTGTGGCTACACAGATGTAGATTGGGCTGGAAGTATCTCATACAGGAAAAGCACATTAGGTAGATGCTTTTGTTTGGGGTCTGCTATGAGTTCATGGTTTAGCAGGAAACAGTCCAATGTTTCTCGTAGCATGGCTGAAGCAAGATACATAGCAGATTGCTATGCTAAGTTGTGAAGCCATATGGCTTCGGAAGCTGATATCAGGTCTCCTTGAACTGAAGATGGATACTACAATGATTCTATGTGATAACCAGAGTTGTGATGACAGAGAACCCTGTGTTCTGTCGTAACACATAGAAATCCGGTATTTCTACATACGAGATAAGATGTAGATGATGATGTTTCAGTATTCCCATACTGAATATATAGATGATGTTTTAGTATTTACATACTGTAGATGCAGATGATGGTGATTCCTTTTTTCTATACTGAATATAGAGATGATGATGCTTTCAGTATTTCTATACTGAAGATATAGATGATGATGCTTTCAGTATTCACATAGTGGAGATATAGATGGTGATAGTTCAGTATTCACATACTGAAGATGTAGATGATCATGGTTTGGTTGCTGATGTGCTAACGAAGCCTCTATCTCAAGTAAAGTTTGAACACTTTCGATACAAGCTTGGTGAGGTTCAGAAGAACCTTCCTCGAAAGGGGGAGTAGTGATGTTGCAGTGGGATTGTATCATCCATGGGCATCTGCCCTAAAGTGATCCGGTGACATCGGTCCTCGAGAATGAAGAGGGATTGTATCATCCCGAGATATCTGTCCAAAAGTGATTTGGTGACCTCGGTCCTTGAGAATGAAGAGGGATTGTATCATCCTGGGACATCTGTCCAAAATAGATCCAGTGACTTTTGTCTTCATGAATGTGGTGGGATTGCATCATCCTTGAACTTCGGTTCAAAATGTATCCGGAGGTCTCGGCCCCCATGAAAGTGGTGGATTGCATCATCCCTGAACCTCGGTTCAAAATGTATTCAGAGGTCTTGGCCCCCATGAAAGTGGTGGATTGCATCATCCCTGAACCTCGGTTCAAAATGTATTCGGAGGTCTCGGCCCCCGTGAAAGTGGTGGATTGCATCATCCTTGAACCTCGGTTCAAAATGTATCCGGAGGTCTTGGCCCCCATGAAAGTGGTAGGATTGCATCATCCCTAAACCTCGGTTCAAAATGTATCCGGAGATCTCAGTCCCCGTGAATGTGGTAGGATTGTATCATCCTTGAAGTTCGGTTCAGAACGGATCCAGTGACTTCGGTACTCGAGAACGTGTGTTGATCCCATAATTCCTAGAGGAAGGATTGTCTAAGTTCCACATCTATGTTGATCCCATAATTTTGAAAGGAAAGCTCATTAGTAACTCCGTAAAGACCTAAATCCTGTAATTCCAAAAGGAAGGATCATTGAATTGATCCCGTAATTCCAATAGGAAGGATTGTCTAAGTTCCACAGATGTGTTGATCCCGTAATTCCAATAGGAAGGATTGTCTAAGTTCCACAGATGTGTTGATCCCGTAATTCCAATAGGAAGGATTGTCTGAGTTCCACATCTATGTTGATCTTGTAATTCTGAAAGGAAGGATCATTAGTAACTTTGTAAAGACCTAAATCCCATAATTCCGAAAGGAAGGATCATTGAATTGATCCCATAATTCCAATAGGAAGGATTGTTTGAGTTCCACAGATGTATTGATCCTGTAATTCCAATAGGAAGGATTGTCTAAGTTCCACAAATGCGTTGATCCCGTAATTTTGAAAGGAAGGATCATTAGTAACTCCATAGAGACCTAAATTCCGTAATTCCAAAAGGAAGGATCATTAGTAACTTCGTAAAGACCTAAATCCCGTAATTCCGAAAGGAAGGATCATTGGTAACTCCGTAAAGACCTAAATCCCGTAATTCCGAAAGGAAGGATCATGTCGATGTTTTGATGATGTTGATGTTTTTATGATGATGATGATGTACTGATTGAAAGATCAGAGTGTGATGATGATGATATTTTGATGTTTTCATGATGATGATGTTTTTATGATGACGATGACGTACTGATCAAAAGATCAGTGTATGATGATGATGATGTACTGATCGAAAGATCAGAGTACGATGATGATTACGATGTACTGATCGAAAGATCAGAGTGTGATGATGATGATGTACTGATAAAAAGATCAGAGCATGATTATGATGTACTGATCAAAATATCAGAGTATGATGATGATGATGTACTGATCAGAGTATGACGATGATGATGTACTGATTGAAAGATCAGAGTATGATGATGATAACGTATTGATCAAATGATCAGTATGTGATGATGACGGCGTACTGATCAAAATATCAGAATATCATGATGATGATTTTGTTCGAGAATTGAAGTATGATTATGGTGTTGATCATGATGTTACTGATCAGGTTACTGATCAAAAGAACAAAATGCTGAAGAATTTGTTTCTGATAGAAAGATCAAAGTACTGAAGATGTTGCTGATCAAAAGGTCAAAGTGTTGAAGATGTTGCTGATCAAAAGGTCAAAAGATGCTGATGTTTATCAAAGAGTTGTTGTCGTTGAAAATTGAATACGAATACTATATGATGTTGAAAAGCTTCCAATGATTTATAGATGTATTACCCTGATGATGTTGATGATGTCCTCTATCTCTCTCCTACTATTGTTGCTGTTGATGTTGTTGTAGAATACCCTTCTCATTAAGGGGGAGTGTTGAAATATTGTAACTTCGAAGAAAATTCTATATGTATCTTTTGTGGTCCCCGATGGTCCTATCGGGAGAACCACTTGTATTATCTTGTACCCCGATGCTTCTAATCGAAAGAACTAATAAGATTCATGAGGTTGTCCCCTATAATTGTAAAGGTGGGTCATTAGCACCCCATTGTGGTTACTTGAGCCTACATGTGTAACTCGATCCTACATGATTAACTCGAGCCTACATGTCGGATGAGTTAATTGAAGTGAACGGATGAATATAAATAGAGGTGTATCTCTCCTCATTTGAGCACACACTCTCACTTGAGTAGTGCACTTGTGGAGGAGAGAAGTAGCTGGAGAAGGAGGAGGATCAGGCTTTTGATCTCCTTGTTGGTTTTATCTTTTACCTTTTTGGGGCATCTATATTGAGGAATATTTTGCTAGGTTTTTCCCTTTAGGGTTTTCCCAGGATAAATATGTGTTGTTCTTGTGATGTTGTTTCTTTCAGTGATCTTGTGTATATGCTTTTGTTATGAAAATGAAATGAAATACTGATGTCTTAGCTAAGCATATGAAAAGTTAACATCGAATCTGCATCATTAGTTAGTTTTCAACCCATACCGGTTCTATGAGCTCACGGCCAAAACACCCTGAATTAGCACTTGGCATGAAAGACAGATTAAGCTCTTACGACAACAGGCTACTATGTCTTTGATCCTTTCTAGATCTGAAAGAGTTACAATCTTTAAAACATAAAACATATAACTCTAAACATTTTAAAATTCCATCAAAATTATTACAGGATCTGTCTTTTAGGATGTGAAAACATCTAGACTAAGCTCCGTCTTCAACCCATTACTTCCAGTTTGAGCATTAACCCCAAAAAGAGGCATTATTCACAACCTGGATCAGTACTATTGCAATAATTACCTTATGTACTCCATACAGAAGTAGATCGATGGCAGACGTAGGGAGCGACATGAATACCAAAAATCACAGATATAACTAATAAATCAAAATGTCACTCCACCATAGATAAAAACTTTTTGCTCATGCATAAAGCAAAGGCAGAGTTCGACAAGCACAAATTCAGTTATCAAAATACCAAGTATAAAATCAGTTACCAAAATTCCAAATTGATTTTATAGAATAACCAAGCATTCAAACATTCAAAATGTTAAATCTCCGAATCAATATCTTGACATATACAAGACTGAGTAGAGGCAAGAGCAAATCCAAATCATGATTCAACCACCAGATCTGGATCATGGCACATATAAAACTCATTTCAGACTGAGCATAAAACAAGCTATTATTGACCACTAGATCTGAAATGGCACAAAGAAAATAAAGACAGAGTTTCCCAGCATAAATCAGTTATCACTCAATCCAGTAGATCGTTCTTATTCCCTAAATCATGGGCATACAACAAAATCAAGCACAACATTTCAATGTTATCTCCAGACCGATGCTTATGAAATCGTGGGCATTAAAAATAGAGTTTTTAACCAAGCATAGTGAGTAGACATAGCAGGGTTTCCCACATAACAAAAACTAAGGAATTTAATTAACTTAACATTAAGTCTAACAACAATTTTCTATAGGATTCGCATCTGCTGGATTCCAGATCCAATATTGATGATTTTCAGAAAAATATAAAGTAACACAAGTAGAGTTTAAACATGAACATCCAAGGCATACTAACAACAATTTAATGAAGCTCAGTCTTCAGAATTAAAACCCTGGATCGATGGAAATCCTAGCCAACCTGAACAGTGTACAGACATGCATGAAGATAGCTATAAAGAAAACTTCAGGTGATGAGGATCATGGGGCATAGATTTTAACAAAGGACGATGATATTCAAAACTATAGAAAAAATTGCGGCACCAATATTTTTAATAGAGGATAAAATTCAAACTACTCCCTTTCCTCAAATCATGGCACAGAGATTTTATATAAAGAATAATAATCAAAACTGCACATCGATGTGGCACAAACAGAGAATAAGAAACAAAATGCAGATCGACATCATTTCTCAGATCATGGCACAAACAGGGATTTATTAACCCAAATTGATCACAACCAGAGATTTTTTTATAAAGAATAAAAATCAAAATGCTTGTCCTTCCTGAAATCGTGGCTCCAAAACAGAGATATAAAGAAATATAACCCGATACCCAAATCGATAACTTGGCACAATAAACAGAGTTTTAAACAACTCAAATCAAACCCTTGCTGAAAAACGTTGCATAATCAATCAGAGTTAAATAAAGAACAAAACTTAAAGTTGCAGATCGATTCTTTGCAAAAACGTTGCACAAAATAGGGTTTAAATAGAGGAACAATTCTAAAACATCCAAATCGATCTTTTGCTCAATAAACAGAGTTTTAAATAAAGAACAACTCATAAATCCAGATTGATTCCTTGCTGGATAATGTGGTACAAAGGCGCCGAGTGTTTTTAAAATAATCATCATGCCTTTAAATCGATTTCTTTCCAGAAATTGTGGTGCAAGGATACATAGTTTATAAAGAATAAAAAAAACAAGCATCCAAATCGATTTCTTTCTAGAAATCGTAACCATAAAACACAGTGTTCAAGCATGTACAAAAACAAGCTATAAAGCAATTTCAGATCCAGACTCTAAATCGTGAGAATTAATTAGCAATGGACATATCCGGACACAAATCGTGGGCATCAACTAGCAACGTTTAAATAATAACAGATCGCCTTCACCAGAACCAAAATAACAGCATTTTCTTTTTTTGATAAGCATAGATCGAATTATCAAGCATACACTAGATCATGAGCATAAATAACAGCATTCAAACCATGAGCCAATCCAAGCTATAATTCCTTCACTGGATTTAAAATGAACAACGATTTTAAACAATAAATCCGATCCAAACCATAATGCATTCCTTAGATGGATGAGAATCATGAGCATAATAAAATAAATGCGGACAAACAGACAACCAAAAATGCAAAAAGATAAACACTGATCGATTCACTGGGAGATCGCACCCCTTCCTAACAATGGACTTGGGTCCTTTTTTTCCTTTCAGGGTTACTCGAACCCTCTGTAATACTATAAACTCTCTTTGAGATTATAAAACTTCGAAGGGCATGCCCCTTTCCTTTGTACTTCTCTCTCTTTTATAATGTGTAGGTCCCTCGTTTCCTTCTCCCGAGTGCATGTGGAATTAACAATTAACTTTTATGTTTAATATATTTCTTATTTTAAAAATACCTACTCATACTTGATGAGAATGTGCCAAAATAATTTCAATCTAACATTTTCCAGAGTCATTTTTACTCTAAGCACAAAAAAGGTCTTATAAAGGTTCTACGCCATGTAAATCTTTTGTTCTTTCCTTTTACCTCTAGGCACATATATATTTATAATATATGATTAATATATGTTTATATGTAAGAGCCTTTTCTTTCATACATCTAAATTTACCAATAATAACCTTCTTGGTATAGAATATTTTTAATAGAAGGATTAATTCGCCATACTATAACAATGCATGGCTCCCTTGTTTTGTCAAATGAGTAGAGCGTTGTTTCTTAAACGACTCAGATTTAATATTCAAACGAACATTGTGTTAGTAAGTAATTATGACTCTTTATTCTCTCAGCATTCACAACTATCATGATGTTGCCTAGTCATCATTCATCGGGTTCCCATGCCTTTACTTTTCTTGAACACCACTTTCCCCTAGGGGATCTGTTTTCCTATCATTTGGTTTTAACAAGTTTCACCCTCTAAGTTAAATAGTCAGATACCCAGCCCAGGATGTCAGACTCATAGTTGCCTTTTTACTAGGCTTTGTATTATATATATATATATATATATATATATATATATATATATATATATTGGATGGGGTCGTGAAGGGACATTACATCTTAGCTAATTTCATGGATTCTAGTTTTGAGTCAACTGGTCCTGGTCAATACTTGTATCATTGGTTGGAACTGGAAATACGAGAGATTCGTTGAAAGGTCCATCACTAGAATGGTTTGTGCAAAGACTCGTTGATGAAGGGGGTCGTCGGCTGACAAGGGTGGATGAATACATGTTGCATAATCGCGAGGACTTGTCAGTCTCCCTTGATCAGACAGAACAAGCCTTGATTACCAAGAATGCTAAATTGGAGTTTTGGTTTGACAAATTGGAGATCCAGGTAAACAGACTGTCTCTAGAAAGGAGGAATGCACGATGGCCTAGCCAACTTCTCCATCCCCTGCCCCTAGTCCTTTAGATAAGCAAAATCGTTAATTTTGGGTTCTATTTTTTTAATGTCTATAGCAATGGAAGTTTGTTTACATTTGCAACTATGTTAGCTGATAACTGTTATGTTTTATGTTTAGGCTTGTCTTTATGGCATACTCTCAGGTTTTGGACAAGTATATCTCATTAGTGTTTTGAAACTGTTGTATATAATTTGAAAAAACCTTTTGATGTAACTATCCATTTACATTTGTAGCTATGTTAGCTGATAACAATTATGTTTTATGTTTAGGATTGTCTCTATGGCAGAATTTCAGGTTTTGGACAGTTAGATCACATTGTCATTTTGAAACTGTTGTATGGCATGTAAAAAATCCTTTTGATGTAACTGTTCTAGTGGTTCCAAAAATGTTTCTTTAATATAAACAATATTCCTTTCTATCAAAAAAATATATATTAACTAGTACATAAAAATAAATGCAATTAAAGTGGAACTTATAATTACAAACCACAAAATTGGGTTAACCCTGGGGCATCATGTATTGTCCATACAAGCATTGCATGGAATGGAAATTTCCTTTGTTGTATTGGTCTAGAATATACGTCATACATAGTGATTCCATTCCATAACTTTAGTAGCTCGTCAATAAGAGGTTTGATATATACATTCATATCTTTAAGTTGGTACTTACCTAATTGATTTGAACATATAAAATATATAATTATTACAACCATTTATATATATAAACCATGCACAAGAGAAAAATAAAAAATATATATATGACATTATGCAATAAAATATGACAAATGAGATGCCACTACAATATTAAAAAACAATTGTAGACACATACCTCGAATAATCATTGACAACATTATTTGCTCCCTCGTTATTGACAACCATGGATGAATGTTATTGTTGATAACAAAAATATTCCACACCGAATAAATAAATCTCTTCACAGCATATGGATTGACACCATCTGCTACCAAAGAAAGCGTAACATTATGAGGTTCTTCTTTAAAGTGTGGTCATTTTTCCTCCATATCTCTAAATGATGAACCATCTGCATGCATTTGAAGAATGTCATCTTGAATTATATTATGTGCATGGTAATCCATAAATTGTTCTATGTTTTTTCACATGAACAGTCATTGCAAACGTGGAATATTAATGGGAATATAATGAAGATCCTTGCAAGGAACATTTTCCATTACTTAATATGTTCAATATCTACTCATATGACATTCTGGACATTCTGTTTCAAATTCATGTTTTTTATAATATATAATATGGGCATCAGGGCATGCATCAATTGCTTCATACTGCATTCCAATTTCTTTCATGATGATAGATAAATATCGATATGTGCAAGGTAAAATATTTGACGCTGGTAACAAAAATTAAACTATCAAGCTACAACAAATAAAAATAAAAAACTAGTTAATATAATATTTAAACAATATTAATGAAACATGTTTCATCCATATTAAATTGACTTATGAATTAACAATATTTTTTTAGACAGACAATTATAACCTTTAGCATGATCATATATATGTGATGGAATATATTGCATGTACCTTAAAATCTATGTGACTGATTTGTTTGAAATATCATTCATAACCTTCAAGTTCATTATCAACAATATAGCATAGAGAATATTTGTGTTGGAACCCTCATAAAGGGGTTTGTATGCCTTCTCAAGAAGAGGTAAACCATGAACACCATCAAAGTCATCATTTTCATGATCATCATCATCATCATCATCCATTCTTACATTAAATGTATCATGGATCAATGTATTTATACCTTCATCTTCAACTATGTTATCAGTATAATCATCTTCTGCTATATGATTATTAACTTGTTCTCCATTATTCAGAGCTCCATGTCCGTATGGTACTAGTTCTGAAAGAACGACCTCGAGACAATATTTTGTAGGATGTATTTCCTTTATAATTACATGAAACCATCAATAGATATTAGTTAATATAATAAATATTAAAATAATACATACATTTACAAAAGAAATCAATATAAAAACATATATAATGCAAAACTTACAAATGGACGATATTCATGTCCGCCTCAGCGTGTCCATGTTCCCTACATTTTTTTTGGGATGGTGTGATCTTATTCTTAGTAAATAATGAACACCATCAAAGTCATCATTTTCATGATCATCATCATCATCATCCATTCTTCCATTAAATGTATCATGGATCAATGTATTTATATCATCATCTTCAACTATGTTATCAGTATGATCATCTTCTACAATATGATTATTAACTTGTTCTCCATTATTCAGAGCTCCATGTCCGTATGGTACTTGTTCTAAAAGAACGTCCTCGAGACAATATTCCGTAGGATGTATTTCCTTTATAATTACATGAAACCATCAATAGATATTAGGTAATATAATAAATATTAAAATAATACATACATTTACAAAAGCAATCAATATAAAAACATATATAATGCAAAACTTACAAATGGACAATATTCATGTCCGCCTCAGCGTGTCCATGTTCCCTACATTTTTTTCTAGATGGTGCGATCTTTATTCTTATCCTTTTATCGCCCCTGCATTGACTACATGGAAAATAACATTTCCTATGACCCTTTCTTTTCAGTCCATCCCACAATCTAGCAAGAAATTATTGATTTTGTTCGTCTGGATCAAGAATATTTCTATTTTACATTTTCTCATAAATAACTTGAATGAATATTATCTATCTTAAAAAATCAAGATCCATAAACAATCATAACATGACATCGTCAGATATCTGATAGTATACTGACGGTTATCCATCAGTAGGCATTGGATTTTCAACGATCGTTGGATATCCAACAATGCCATGTATCAATTAAATTTTTTTTATCAAAATTTGTAATTTTAAAGGTGAAATCTGACGACAAAGACAATTTCGTCGGATTTTCTCATCGGATTTTGGGTTTAAATTTTGTTGTGGGAAGAAAGTTTCAACTAAGAAGCAATCATCACAACCTTGAGTATTTATTTGAACAACCTCAGATAAATGCCAGATAAGATAGGTGGGTTGAATTATCAAGTGGGCTCAAGGTAAAGAGAACATAGTGGTTGATCCACTAAGAAGAATAAGAATCCATCTAATGTAATTTTCAGCTATTAGTAAATGGAAATCATACATAAAATCCAAGTTGCATGAAACATTGAAGGAATATTATCATTATCTGTAGGTATCAGTAGCATTATAGTAAGGTATGACCCTTAAAATTTGTAAATTATTCATTCACTGAAGATGAACATATTCTTTTCCAAAGAAAAGTATATGTATTGGCTAAAGGTGACTTGAATAATATTATACTTCAAGAAATGCATAATATACCTATGTAGGTCATCCCAGTTATTAGAAAACTTTAGTAGCAGTGAAGAAATATTTTTATTGGTGAGGTATGAAGATGGACATATCAAGGTACATTGATCATTGCTTAGAATTCCATTTGGTAAAATCGAAGCATAAGCAATCTACTAGACTACTCCTTCCATTGCCAGTTCTAGAATGGAATTGGGATGTAGTAACCCTTGAATCCCTTATAAAATTTCCAAGGACGCGGAGGTATCATGATTTCATTATGGTTGTGGTTGATAAGTTAACAAATTCAGCCCACTTGGTACCTATAAAGTCAACCTTTAAGGAATCTAATATTGTAGATGTGTACATGAAGGAAATTTCTAGGTTGCATGGAATTCCTAAGTTCATAGTGTTGGTTTATTGGTCAATACTGAGATGGGGGGGTGAATCAATATTGTTATATTTTTATGAATTTAACCCATTTTTAAATATATCATTAAAAACACATAACAACAAGAATACACAGAACACAATTTTAACATGGAAGCCCAATAGGTTAAACAACCAATACGTCCTATTACTGCAAAAATTTTATTTACAAATAGTTTTTCCTGTTTCTATAGACAATGATGGTATTACAACCTATTTACCAGCAACTATTGGAAGGAGGCTATGACTCCCTGGTTTATCAGCTGCTACTAAGAGGATTCTACAACACCCTATTTACCAGCTACCACTGGAAGGAGGCTATGAACCTTTGGTTTATCAGCTATTACTGAAAGGGTGCTACAACACCCTATTTACCAACAACCACTGGAAAGAGGCTACGACCCCCTAGTTTATCAGCTAATACTAAAAGGATGTTACGATACCTTGTTTTGTGAGCTATGACTGATAGGATGCTCCTACACCCTATTTACCAGCTTTTGCTGGAAGGAGGAAACAACCCTCTGCAGTCTTGTTGCCTGCCCTAGTGCCACCCTGCCACCCTATTATGTTTTTTGTAATATGCTACATTTCTTTTCCCTCCATTCTTTGTCACACCCACTAGTCTTTATTTCTAATTTTCTTATGTAGACCCCAAGACACTTCTCTGACTCATACCTCAGTGTATAAGTACCTTCATGTTTCCTACGAATGCATCTCTCTATTCTGGAAACATACTCTTTCACAATCATTCCCTTTCAAATTTGATAGTCACACCTTTTCAACAATCTGTGATTAATGATTTTTAACTAAATAATTAATTAAAAACTTCTTGATCACTTTTGATCTACGAGCTCCCTTCTTCTCTAATCACAAGATTCGTCAAACCAATGCATGTGGACTTCCTCTCCTCTATCGGCAAGAATACTCTATATTCAAACCTTTGGGCTTCTCTTTTTCTCATGCATGTGGGATTCTTTTCCTCCTCTATGAGCTCTCTGCGGGCTATCCCCATCACAGGCTCATCTATACACATTTCTCTCACAAAACACGTGCTTCACCTTCCATCTATGAGTTTCATGTTGGACATTCTTCTTTACCATTTATGGACACACCTCATAATTCATTTTCATAGCTCAGCTTAATGTTTTCTGGTACTTTTGCAATATCCTTCTCCAGAATCAATCTATGTTGTTGATCTTATGTTTGAATCTCTCTGGACCATTAATCTACTCTACAGATTTCCTCTTGAAATTGTATTTCCACACTAGGATTCCGTTTCAACGATTCCCCACCATTGATCTCCATCAAGCTTCTCCATGAGGTCTATCTCCATATTGCGGGATGTGGAAATGTAAAATTTCATCAAATCGTATCTCGAATTTCCATAAGCTCCTTTCTGCACGATTCTTTCCGCAAGCTCCTTTTCGAAAGCTTTTTTCCACAATTTTTCTTCCGCACCGTCGATCTTTTGCAAAATATTTCCTAACCTTGATCTTATGGATTTTGGGTTGTGGATTATGGGTTCATATAATCTTTAAAAGTTGTTTTTTCAATTCCCTTTCCGCATTTTTTTTTACCCACTGTCGATCTCTTTTAGTGGAACTAATCTTAGACGTCTGATCTTGATCTTTTGCGGAACTTTGGATTTTCCACCAAAATGTCAGACTTAATCCGTAATCGTTGCATCTAGTGAGGGACTATTATAAGCCGTCCGATGTTGATTGTTGTAGAACTGATCCTTATTCGTTGGATCTCATGCAGGATGTTTCCTGACCATCAATTTTAGATCGAATGCGGTTCTCACCATGATTTTGTGGATCTGCACGATTTTTTTGTGAAAATCCTTTGTGACTATTTCTAACATTTTTAAAGATTTATATACACAAATAATTTTTTTATGCTGCTAATTATAAGGAATTTATAAACACTCTCACAGATATAGTTTCTTTGAAGAATTTATAAACACTCTCGTAGGTATAGTTTCTTTGTTCTTCGATTGTTACATATACTCTATCTCCCATTCATTTCACTCTTCTGTAGTTCCACTCTTCATTTGTCTAACGATCTTTGTCATTCATACTGCATCTCTACTTCCACACAACCTCTGTACTTTGTTTCATTAACCATTGTTTACATAATACTATCAACACTATCTTGGAAGTCTTCAGATTAGTCATTCATGTTGTCTTATCATCCATGTCCATCTCATCCATTTTATTTGATATAAATGAACTTTTATGGCATCATCATTAGGAAACCATCATATTCCATGTCATCATATGTGTCATGCCACATCCTCAACTATGTGATGCCATGCCATCACTACCTTAGTCTTTCACTGAGTTTGTCTTGTCATCATATCCATTGGTTATTCCTTTGTCATTCATGAACACCTTTGACGTCAATGACAACTATATACTCAACAATATCGCCCTTTGGCATTGATGGAAACCTCTAAACATTCTCCCCCTTTGACAACAATGACAAAGGATAAACTGTTATGCTAATGTTGTACCTAATTTGATATAGGATTTCTTGTCATTCTACTTTCTGACAACTCCCCCTATCATCATATATCCCCTTTGTTAACTGAACTATTTTATTTAATCAATTTATTATTATTTATCTTAACACTTCCTTTCTTGCAATAGGTTCTTGTATGATAGCTTAACTAACAAATCCATGTACTCCCCATGTCACTATACTTCTTCTCTTTTGTCAACATTTTTTTCACACTCTTCCATTTTTTGTCTAGAATACATTTTTTTTTTAACTTTGTTCTTGCTGCCATATCTAATGGTCTATTATTCCTATAAGTTAACTGGCTTCCACCTTTACCAAAATTCCTTAAGCCTGTGCATTTAGATCTTCATATAAAAAAACCTAGCATATACTTCTGGATTCTTTTGGATTTTATATCTATATTATCAATTGTCCAGAGACCCATAACTTCAGATCCTCAACATAGAGATTACTTCAGTTTATTACATAGTTTCTCTGGTCTCACTATCTTAGATGCAAAGACTCATAATCTCAACCTTTTCCTTTGTCAATGCTGAACTCATCCTGCTGCCTTATCAATAGACTAAATTTTTATTTTTTAGACTTGAGTTTTCTTCTACTATCAACAGTTTTTATGTGTCATGACTTAAAATACTAATTGAACATAATCACATTTATCTTCTATTTGATTGCAAATATCATGGTCTTCATGACTCTCACATTTTTTTGTTCTCATGCTACTTCATACCATCTCTTATGTCATCCATACACCAACCTTGATCAGCCATCATCTTTGAAGAAGATAGCTTTCAATATACTTCAACATTAGACACCAATTGAGTTTTTTCTTAGATACCGATTGGAATTTTGTGACTTTAACTCCGCCTGAGTATACGATTCCTTCTAATGTTATTTTCAAGGTTTTCTTTAAATCATGAGAGACTTTTTTTTAGAAAAGGACTCCACAGTCATCACTACATCCATCTTCATCACCTTAATATTTATTGGTGTATTATTTTTTATCTTCGTCTTTCTTTTCCTCGTAAAGGATTTCATCCTTATTTATATGTCTATTATGCTCATCGTTATCTTTGGAGACCTCACTGATGTTTGAAATATTTATTTCTTCTACATCTTTGGAGTATTCCTTTCTTCTCCACATATTTTGTTTGATGTTCTGAGATTTGTTTGCAACAGTATTCCTTGTAGGAGTCTTCAGTTTACAATCTCTTGCCATATGTCCATGGTTATTACACTTATAACATTCTATGTCATATTTTTGGAGTAGTGTAAAAACATTCTTATTTCCCTTCAATCTATTACTTGATGACTTCTTATTGTATTCAGAAGGCTTTCTTTTAGTTATGCAATTTAAGGATTTATGACCAAAATTATTACAAGAATAATAGTAACCTAAAAAGATCTGTAGATATCTAGTTGGTATTTTGGGTGCTATATCATTTCTATTTTTATCTTAAGAAATTAGGCCTGCTTTCTAGCTTCCTTCCTTTTTAGCTGGAGTCTTTAGTACATCAGCATAGCTTTTCTTAATTCCTTCTTGATTGGTTACTGGGAAACTCTCTGGCTTATTTTATTTAATGAACCCTAAACCAGATCTGTCACTGGATGATCTTTGGTTGTTCAGAATGTCATCTATAATCCTTGAGTTGTTCTCAAACTTTGATTTAATGGATTTTTCATCAACTCCTTCTCTAAGTTGAGTAATTTCTTTCTCAAGTTTTTCAGAATCTTGAATTCTCTTCCCAAGCAAAACTACTAGGTCTTCCTCAATCTTCTTAGCCTCTTGAAGTTGGTTTCTCAAATCAGTAATAATATGATTTGTCTCTTCTTGGTATTTAGACAATTTCTATTTCAAAACTTTGTTTATTTTCCTACATCTTTCAATTTCATCACAATAGCCATGTATTGAGCTTCTATGCCCACTTCTAATTCCTCATCTGAATTTGTTGTTCCTATAAATAGGATTTCATCATCTTCACTCATCTCCTCATCTTCACTTTCTTCCTTGGGACAGAATTTATTTATTTTCTTCTTAAACTTCTTCTTACCCTTATGACAACAAAAATCTTCATGGTCACTCTCCTCTTGTTTTGGGTAGGAATACTTATGGGAAAAATGTCCAATGCTTCCACAGTTAAAACATTTCAAAGGTATCTTACCTTTGTATTTCCCAGTTCCTTTTTTAAGTTTACTTACAAAGAGGGCTTCCTCATCATCTAGATTCTCTGATTGATTTTTGGAAGATACTTTAATGCTGCTTCTTTCTTTAAGGTTTCATTTAGTCCAGTTCTCATTTCATACGCAGTGAGAATTCCATGCAGCTCATCTACTGACACTATTTTAAGGTCATCTCGTTCCTCTAGGGTGGAAACCTTTGATTCATATCTCATTGGTAATGTTCTTAGTATATTGCCTACCACATCTTTTTCTTTCAATTTTCCTCCAAGACGTCTAATAGCATTAACCACCACATCTACACGAAGAAGGTTTCCCCAATATTCTCTTCTTCTCTCATTTTGAGGCTTTCAAATTGACTTTTATATGTCTATGGTTTGGATTCTTTGACCTTAGATGCTCCTTCATACATAATCTTCAACTTATCCCGGGCTTGTTTGGTAGAAGTGCATTGCATAACATTAGTAAAAATAGTGTTTGTTAATCCACTCAAGATTGCATTTAGGTCTTTGGAATTTCCTTCATATTGGCCTAGTTCTACTGTGTTCATAGGTTACGGGTTTGCTATAGTAACCTCCTTTTCAGTTGAAGCCCAAATCTTCCATCCAAGGGACATCAGATGGCACCTCATTCTTACACTCCAGTATGCATAGTTTTCTCATGTAAATAGTGGAGGTTTGTCAGTGGCCAAGCCTTCTTGTTGATCCATAGTGGTTTTATAAAGGATCTAACTTACAGTGGTTAAATTGTGCTAAAGGAACCTACTCTGATAACAATTGTTGGTTTATTGGTCAATACTGAGAGGAGGGGGGTGAATCAATATTGTTATCTTTTTACTAATTTAACCACTTTTTAAATATGTCATTAAAAACACATAACAACAAGAATACACAGAACACAATTTTAACATGGAATCCCAATAGGGTAAACCACCAATACGTCCTATTACTGTAAAATTGTTATTTTCAAATAGTTTTTCCTACTGCTATAGACAAGGATGGTATTACACCTTATTTACCAAAAATTACTGGAAGGAGGCTATGACCTCCTAGTTTATCAACTACTACTGAAAGGATTCTATGACACCCTATTTTGTCAGCTATGACTGACATGATAATCCTACACCCTATTTACCAGCTTCTGCTGGAAGGAGGAAGCAACCTCCTGCAGGCCTATTTCCTTCCCTAGCGCCACCCTCCCACCCTATTATGTTTTTTGTAATATGCTATACTTCTTTTCCCTCCATTCTCTGTCACACCCACTGGTCTCTGTTTCTAATTTTCTGATGTATACCCCAAGAAAATTCTCTCACTCATACCTCAGTGTATAAGTACCTTCATGTTTCCTACGGATGCATCTCTTTATTCTAGAAACATACCCTTTCATAGTCATGCCCTTTCAAATCTGATAGTCACACCTTTTCAACAAACTGTGATTAACGATTTTTAATTAAATAATTAGTTAAAAATTCTTGGTCACTTCTAATCTGTGAGCTCCCTTCTTCTATGATAACAGTATTCATCAAACCAATGCCTGTGGACTTCCTCTCCTCTATCAGCGGGAATACTCTATCTTTAGACCTTTGGGATTCTCTTTTTTCTCATTCCTGTGGTCTTCTTTTCCTCCTCTGTGAGCTCTCTATGGAATATCCTCATCATAGGCTCATCTATACACATTTCTCTCACAAAACAAAGGATTCACCTTCCATCTATGAGTTTCATGTTGGACATTCTTATTTACCATTTATGGATGCACCTTAGAATTCATTTTCGCATCTCATCTTAACGTTTTCTGGTGCTTTTGAAATCTCCTTCTCCATAATTAATCTAGGTCATTGATATTATGTTCGAATCTCTTAGGACAATTGATCTACTCTACATATTTCCTCTTGAAATCATATTTCCGTACCAAGTTTTTGTTTCAACGATTGCCCACTGTTGATCTCCATGAGCATCGATCTCCAGATTTCGGGATGCAGGATGTGAAAACATAACATTTCATCAAATCGTATCTCAACTTTCTGCAACATCCTTTCCACAAGCTCCTTTCCACAGGATTCTTTCTGCAAGATCCTTTCTGCAAGCTCCTTTCCACAAGCTCCTTTCCGCAAGCTTCTTTCTGCCATCTCCTTTCCACAAGCTCCCTTCTATAAGCTTCTTTCCGCAATTTTTCTTCCACATTGTCAATATTTTGTGGAGTCTTTCCTGAACTTCAATCTTCTGGATTGTGGGTTGTAGATTGCAAGTTCATAGAATCTTTAAACGTTATTTCCGTAATTCCCTTTCCTCATTTTTCCTTATGCACCATCGATCTCTTTTAGCGGAACTAATCTTAGTCATATGATATTAATCTTTTGTGGAACTTTGGATTTTTTGCCTAGCTGTCGAAATTATTCCTTAATCATCAGATCTAGTGTGGGACTAATATAATTTGTTCGATCTTTATTGTTGCGGAACTGATCCTTAATCGTCGAATATCATGTGAGATGCTTCCTAACCGTTGATTTTAGATCGAATGCAGATATCACCATGATTTTGTAGATCTACATGATTTCTTTGCAAAAATCCTTTGCGATTGTTTCTAATAGTTTTGAAGATTTATATAGACAGATAATTTCATCATGTTGTTGATTATAAGGAATTTATAAACACTCTCATAGATATAGTTTCTATGAAGAATTTATAAACACTCTCACATATATAGTTCCTCTGTTCTTCGATTGTTACATATACTCTATCTCTCGTTCATTTCACTTTTTTGCAGTTCCACTCTTCATTTGTCTAACCAGCTTTGTCATTCATACTGCATCTCTACTTCCACTCGACCTCTTTTCTTTGTTTCATTAACCATTGTTTACATCAAACTGTCGACACTGTCTTGCTATTCTTTATATTAGTCATTCATGTTGTCTTATCATCCATGTCCATCTCATCCATTTATTTGTTATAAATGAACTTTTATGACATCATCATTAGGACATCGTCATATTCCATGTCATCATATGTGTCATTCCACATTCTCAACTATGACATGCCATTCCATCACTATTTTATGACATCATCATTAGGACACCATCATATTCCATGTCATCATATGGGTCATGCCACATCCTCAACTATGCCATGCCATGCCATCACTACCTTAGTCTTTCACTGAGTTTGTCCTGTAATCATATCCACTAGTTATTCCTTTGTCATTCGTTAAAATCTTTGACATCAATGACAAATATATACTCAACATATAGTTTCATATTGGGACCCGTAGTTCACTTTGAACATTTGGAAGGGTTGTTCAAATAATTCAAAACCAATATCAACATTAAAATAGCCTATCATATGCACACAGATGGACATATTGAGTAGGAGAATCAAGTCATTTAGGACATGCTTAGAATGTACATAATAGACAAGCCGGTAAGTGGGAATATTATTTATATCTAGTGGAGAGTTCTTATAACAATGGTTGACAAGAATCATTGAATATGAGTCTAGCTAAAGCACTCTATGCAAAAATGCAGCATTCCGATGAATTGGGATAGGTCTATGGATAGGCAGGTTATTATTCCATAAATGCCTCAAGAGATGGAACAATAGGTAACCAAGATAAAACAAAATTTGAATATTTCTCAGGAAAAAAAAAATAGCTATGCAAACAAAGGAAGAATTCTTAGAGAGTTCCAAGTTTGGGACAAGGTTTTTCTTAAGGTTAATTAAAAGAAAAGTTAATTGTGGTTGGGTAGCTACACGAAATTGGCATGAATATTATGTGTACCCTTTGAAGTACTAATATACTTGGGTCAGTTTATTGTGATATTTCTCTTCCTCCTGTTAGTACTATATTTTTCATCCTATTTTTCTTCACAATTTTCCTTCCTAGTCCAGTTACTTTTGGGTTTATTTTCACCTCATTAATTTTACTAGTTCTAGAATATTTTGCATTACATTTCCATATTTAATGTTATATTTTGAAAATTTGTATGTCTTAAGTAATCATGCAAGCTTAAAATCAACCTAATAATTGAGTTTTAAATTCTTAAAAGGATATATTAATGTTTTGAACATTCCACCGGCGTGAAACATCATTATTCTTCACATATGCACTACTCTAAAAAAAGAATGATATGATAGAATGGGTTGAAATGCACTTCAAGTAATGATGGCATTGAAAAGCATTGAAAATGGATTGATTATTAAAAAGAGTGCCTTTTACTTGGTTTTAATATTTTATTATGGATTCATAGAACGTTTCATTTTGATTCATTATACTTATGTTATACATTGATCCTTGATTAGTGGCAAGATTGTGGGTTGCTATTGATAAGAATGTGCTAAGATTCGAATTGTACCTAATTTTTGTGTGTTTTTTCTCAAATTTTTAGTCCTTATTTACTTTTCATTTTGAGTTGGTTTTAAGTTTAATGATTTTAAATTCCTTTAGTTTTTTGTTTTTATTTTAGTTTATTTTATCTTTTTCTAAGTTTTTATTGAAGGGTCTTATTAAGTATTATATATTTTTCAAATGTCTACAAATGTTGATTTAAAATTCATTCCAAGGCTTATATATCCAAAGTATAACCCTTACTTTGAGTTTCTTTGTCAAATATTTTATGATGAGATATTCTCATAGCGCAAAATCCAAGATCTATACACTAGAGCACTGTAGGAATCATAAATCATTGGAAAGAGTGGTTGATTGATGATATAGCATGGCTCATTGCAGTCGAGGATGCTGGGAGGTTTTCATACACCTATTTAATATACCATGACACATGTACAAAGCCCTGTTCAATATATCATAACAAATGTATAAAGATGTGTGAATATCATTGAGGAAATCGTGGATTTGTACTGCCGCAATTTCTAGTCTGGGGTTATGAATCTCATGGCTGCAGACACGTAGTTTGAAAATTCTTGAAGTTCCCAAAAGAAGCGAATAATCCAAGTTACAATATATATATGGGAAAGAGTGGAAAGATTAACAGTTTTGAGCCTACAAACACCAGTTGGGCCACAACATTTTTAGAATGTGCAGCGTTGTTTAGAGCAACGGGGTGGTTTAGTTTTTTCAAGAAGACCATTGGTTTTAATACTGAAGTTTCACATCATTTTCCCATAATTTCATCAATGGCATTGTAACATTTAATACTCTCAAATTCAAGCTCACATAGGATTTAATAGCTGAAGCCATTGGTATCCCAATAGATGGAGAATCCTAGTTCAAGAAGATTCCTTTCAGTTTTGACCCTAATGATTTCTTAGTGCCAGGAAACGAAGCCCTAGACTAGAGAAAAAGGGTTCATTTAGAAAATTGTAAGGCAAATGGAGAGAAGCAATTGGTGTTATATAGATCTATATCACATGCGATAGTAGGTTCGCATCAGTATTTAAATATCATGTTAGATTTTTACAGGATTTGAATCGGCAATCCAGGATGAATTTTCCTTTGTTTCTTTTAAAAAGTCTCAAGACGATGTCGAATAGAATCAAGGTACATTTCGACCATACAAACCAATTAGTATTTCATCATGGTTTGATTAAATTCATCATTTGTACATTTTTGCAGAAGAAAAATAGGAGCTAGGATCACTTCTTATTCTGGTCAGGGTTTACCAATGAATAGGATGATCATGTAAAGAAAAGCTTGACCAATAAACAATTTGGTTTTGTTAAGAGATTTAAAAAAGAGGTGATTGAAGATTTAGTACAAGATAGCTTTCAAGAAGATAGTTCATGTCAAAGATTCATAGATCCTGGTAATGAAGATCAAGGGAAAGCGTTGAGAGATGAGTAAGAACACATTTTGGAGGATGAAAAAGGGGAGAAGACACTTGATTTGAATCCCAATGAAGATATTAGTTCAAAAGTACAGACACTAAATTCTATATGTGTACAGGAAAGCTCAAGTAAAGCTTCTTTTGCAGATGATTTGAAGGGTAATATTTCACAAGTTCCATATTTAAAGGTAGAGAATAAATCTCTTATGCAGCTGTAAAGATCGAAATGGGGGCCAAAGACTAGAGCCACAAATAAGCTCAGATTAAATATGAAAAAAAAATTAAACCCTAAACTAAAAAATGAGAAGATTACAGTCATTCAATATTCTTCAAGTGCGGAAACTAATGAAAGTGAAGAGAATTTGAGCCCACAACAAAATTACATTCAAGAAGATCATTTAATATCACTAGAGTCGGTTCAATAAAACCATGAAGTCTTAAAAGAGAAGATTATTCCTATTATAGAACAGGATATGACTTTAGGAGTCTCATTACAGAGGAAGCAATGAAGGATAGGAAGGAAGAAGATTTATTTTTTAAGAAGCTGAATATTCCATGGTTGTCAAACCAGGATTCGACATTGCCTAGAGAAGTGCATATGGATTCTGATGTGTAAAATCTTAGGAAAACTCTGCAACAACATAAATTACAATTTTTTTTCTTAATGAAGCTAATGACAAGCTGGTAATGACAAATAGGAGATTAAGAGAAGACCTGGAAGATATTAATGCACATTACCAAGAATTGATAGCAATGTCGAAAGAAGCATTGAAGAGGAAGAGAGAAATACAGAATCAAGTTGAAGATTTAACCAGGAAAATTCAGAATTTAAACAAGCAGAATGAAATTTTATCAAAAAGAGTTAAAATTCTGTAGATAGAGCAAGAACAAGCTAAGAAGAAGTCTCATGCATTAGAAGGGATTGTCGTGCAAGCAGTAGCAACCAAGCGGTTATGAGTGCCACCTAATGTCCAGTTGTTAAGTATTTTATTTTGTTATAATGCATACAATGGTGAAAATTTTGTTGTCTTTAAATATTTGAAGTTAACATGTAATTACTTTTTGTAAATTCCTCGATTTTAGACCTAAAAGACAATTATGAAATAGTAATGAAACTGCTCTAGTTTGTAAATGATAAAAGTAGGAAAGTTGAGTGGAGTAGGGTTCAATTTTTGTTTCAAGAAGGGCTATAGAGCTAAGGAATTTTGGATGTATATGCTGACTGATACTTATGAATCTCATGTAAGTGTTTGAATATTGAGACTGATTTAGATATACATATAAACCATTTTATCCTCTATATTGATTTTGTTTATGGCGAGTTTGACCACTCAACTTATGATTTCATTTCTTGATTAATGTTTTTATTCAAGTGAATGCTCATATGTTGTGGACAAAACCAGTACTGTGCTTATGAATGTTTATGGTTTATATTTATCTTTTATGCATTTATAGCTCATTTTTTCAATGCTATTTCATGATTCAGTGCCTGTATTAGTTTGTTAATTGTTTCCCTTCTTGTGAATGAACTTTCAAACCAAAAATTACAAAAAACCAATACCATTTTGCTTTTTGTTTTGAGATTGTACTAACTTGTTCCTTTTGTAGTCTAGGAATAATTTCTAGCACAAACATAATGTCTTATGTTTTATATTCAAATATTTGATCATAATGGTAATCATTGTCAAATATGACTCATACTTACATCATATTATCCAGTTTCCTCAGTACATACCTATAGAGATGAAAAGGGTAAGCAGTTTGAGTGGGAATTTGATGCGATTTGAACTAGAAAACATGGAATAGACTAAAGAGATTGCACATCTTGTTTAGAAGCTAAAAAATTCATGTTGTTTTTCCATGTGTGAGAGGATACGTGATCACAATGTTCAGGTCACAGAGCAGTTTTTCCTGAACTTTAAAGGTTCAGTCGTGGATTTCGATGGTTTTAAGTTTCAAGTGAACGAGGAGTCAATTTCAGTTGAAATTAGTGTAATTACAGAGGGTGAGAGGTGGTTTAAAAAAAACCATCTAACATAGACTATAATCAATCTAAAACCTAGACTGACCCGAGGAAGGGGATCTAGAGGATATTTCTTAAAGAAGAAAGGAGCGATGTTTTGGTGATTATTCAGCAGTATGTGACCTATGAGGGGAGTTTTTTCACACTCTATATGTATCATTTAATATTTATAATCCATATTTCATGTATTAAGAAGTTAAATTTACACTATTCCTTTCTTAAACGTATTTCCAAAATGGAGACTAGGGTTCAAAATGTTGGAGTCATTTACCCAACATACACACTTATTTGGTCAATTTTGGCCTAAGTACCCACTATCCTAAGTTAATTGACTCGAATTGGAATGATATGAGCACACCATGGCATCAGAATGAGAACATCCATGCCCTCCTTCAATTAGGGAGGCCAACTAAGCCTTCTGCTTCAATCAAGGAGGCTAACTGGGATTCCTCCTTCAATCAAGGAGTAATTCTGGGGTGATCTGGGTGTCATAAGTGCACCTAATAGCTAATTGAGTGTTGTTTCATCTAGCAATCAGTTAAGTTGAGTTGTAAAGGCACCTCCCTCATGTCATTGTCAATGGAGTGAGTTAATGCGCCTCCAACCACTTCTGATGACCAGTATCAGTGTAGTTCACTTCATCGGAGCTAATTGGAGTTACTGATGTGCACCCACATACTGATTGACATGTATATTGAGTTAAATTCAGTTAGACTCAGTCATTCATTGCACTCCAATTTGGTTAGGACTCGGTTGAATCAATTATGGATAGATTAGTGGTTAACTGGTGTGTTCAATGTGGCTAACATCCAATTAAGCTACACCCATCCATTCAATTCGAATGACCTCTAGTGAATTTTAATTGTCTCCATTCATGCAAGTTATGCATGAATATCTACTGTATTATTCATTCCATTATCGATTATACAGAGCTGTAACCTCCTATTGCAGTATCGTTATGTCATTTGATGTCTAATTTGTCTTGAATCTCTTGTAATTCGGTACTTTGTCTCAATATCACTATGAACGAATTAATATGGTATCATATCCACGGTGGAAAAAAGCTCATTCTTCAGAAAAACATCATTTCTGATGGATCTAGCATGAAAAATTGAGCAAAAGCTCAAATTCCAACACTGCACCAGAAGCTGAAGGTTTACCACTTAATACCTCAAGTAAAGGAATTGTTGATCAATCTTGCTTGATCAACTATGTTGGGTGTGATGAAAACTTGAAATGTACAGTCTATCCGATCTTACGGTGACTTTTTTGTGTTGATTGCAGGTTTTTACAGATTCTTCACTGCATTCACTACAACAAAAAAATGGATTCTTCCATGGATCTTCTTACTCCTTTAAATTACCACCAATGGAAAGGAGACATGGAGATCTAGGTACATGCTAAAGGACTGTACAGAGACACTATGAACACCAAGGAAGAGACAAATCATGTTGTGGAAAAGGATATATTTTGGAACAAGATGGATGAAGCTTTTGTGTTTTTGTGTCTCTCAATATCTAAGGACCTTTTATTCCGTCTCATGGGATTGAATACTTCGAAAGAAATTTGGGGCCAACATACCTCCCTGTATGAAAAATAGAATGATTTGAGGATTTATTAGCTAGAGAATGAGCTAATTTCTCTTCAACCTATCAATTTCAAAACTCTCAATTATTTCTTCACAAAATTCAAGTATCTAGTCCTTCAAATGAAGCAATGTGAGGTGAAGAAGGAGGATGATCAGCTTATTCTTGTCATTCTCTCCAAACTAGGTGCATATTACTCAGTATTTGTTTCCCCATTTCATTTTGAGAAGCTCACAACCCTGGGATGGAAGATTCCTTCTCTCAATGCCTTCATTGAGTCCCTCACAAATGAGCATGACAAGCGTGTGAAGATGGGGATCATCAGATCCTCCAAATATCAAGCATTTTTTTCTTCAGGGACCAAAGATTCAAAGGGAAAAGGGAAGAAGAATTAAAAGACTAAATTTGATGCTCCAAATCCTAAAGAAAATAACAAGAAGCAAAAAGAGTCTTTTGGCTTGAAGAAACACAAGAACAAAGGAAACCATGGCAAAGAGAAATTCAAGTGTTCCTATTGCGGGAAGGGATTCCACCCTTAATATGCCTGCATGAAGAAGAAGCTTGATGAGATGGCTTCTCTCCTTGAGAGAAACAATATCAATCTTGCGGAGAGTGTTCTAAGGAGAGATAACCAAGATCGGGATACCCAACAAGAAAGAGGACATGCTCTCATGGAAAGCACCTTGAATCCAAAATCTCTCGTCATAGACTTTGGAGCTTCAAATCACATGATGGAAAAAAGAAATTCTTTCTCATCCTTGGACACTGACAAAAGCATTCTCATCCACATGGGAGACGATTCTACCATCATTTCGAAAGGAAAAGGTATAGTAAATCTTGAACATGGAATTTTTTTTTATATTCTGTATGTACCCTCCTTGGCATCCAACCTCCTGAGTGTATATCAAATGACTCATATTGGAGTTCCCAAGAGAGTAACCTTCAACCCCAATTGAATAAATTTGATAAACAATCACACTATCTCATATAGGACTTTTATCAAACACTTGAATGCAAATCTGATTTATAACTTGTCTAAACTTAAAAATTCATGAAATGAATTTATCTGAAAGTCTTAGGTATAAAAACTAATGCATTCAACTTCAAACTAAATATAAAATGATAACACTGAAATTTATGGACAAGCCCAAGGAAAAAACCTCACCAGAGCAAAACCCAGAGAAAGAATTTTATTTATCATAGAAATTAGAAATTCTAATCATAGAAATTAGAAATTCAACAACTTAGAATTTCTACAGCACCAAAATAATTTCAGAAACCCTTATCTGAAAAACTACATTGAAAAATGTGCCAGAATACTCACATCCAACTCACATGTGCGAACTGTACAACATATTTCTCAAAAAATTTGCCAAGCATGGACTATATGTATTCTTCCACCATTAATTGCATAAATTTATGTCTCGTAATTGGTGCCTGTTAATATTCCTCGATTTCTATGCATGTACGCTTAGCAATAATGGATGTACGAATTTGGATGTACGGTCAATGAATTTAGATGTATTGAGAATCATGCCTTCAGATTGATGATCAGTTTCTCTCTCTCATAAATCAGAAATTTCCTTCTTGAAATTTATTTCTTTCGCTCTCCCTCTTTTCTTTTTCTTCTTCTAATTAGATGTTTTTCTTTTCCCTAGACATTCTTTTATACTTTATCTCACCCAAAACTACCCTAACTAACTCAACCAACTTAATCAAAGGATGAGATTAGATTTATCTGAGGGATCTCATTTAATGCAAATATTCACTTTATTAAATGCATTAAATGAAATTTTTGGGTCCCACGAATTAAACTCACTTTAAGTTTATAAACTACAAAGTCACTTTAATAATATAAAAGCACACTTTACATTAAAAAGTTCACTAGGAAAAATAAAACTTATGTCCCCCCCATGTGACATCAAAATCATGGGGAAGGACTAACTGAGTTATAAAAACTAACACTCCCTCTTAACGAGGGAGGTGCTTCTGACAATTCCTGTATCTCCACCACCTGGGTCTTTGTCCTCTGAAGAATCTCCCTCTTGCTCTGAAATGTGACCTGGAGATCCATGTTATGAAACAACTCTAGACTGAGAATTTTTGTGCCTCTGCTCACCACCTTCATAATGGCTGAGTCTCTTGCCAATACAAATCTGCTCATCTGAAGGTATCATCTGTGTATCTTCTGCCTCATCTTTAGATTCAGTCTAAGATAACCATCCCTTGGAAACATCACTTCTCCTTGTAGAAAATAAAGTGTGTTTCTTATATTCCCAAGTAAAATTGTGGTACCAACTAGGTTCTCTACCTGATATAGAAAAGTTTGTCCTATATTGACAAACAGTCCATACCCATCATCCTCCAATGATGACATAGAAAGTATGCTAACTTTCATTCCTGGAACAAGAAGTACCGTGTTTACTTCAAGAACATTTCCCAAATCTAGTTGGAATTTCACAGCTCCAATTCCTCTTATTTTTGCCTAAGGATTTCCAATATCTGTTTCAACAAAGTGTCCTAGAGTAATTTCTTCTATCCTCTGAAAAACTCCATACTTTTTTGTCATATGGCTAGTTGACCCGTTGTCAACTATCCACATGTCATGGTAATCCACTGACCTATTTATACTAGTCTCAACTGATGCCAAAGAAAATTCCTTTTCAAATTTGGCAGCAAAATCTAGCACTTCTGCTAGTGCTGCTCCCTCTTTGTCTTCATCCTTCTTCTTAGGACAGTGACTAGAATAATGACCAAAACTTTTTCAGTTATATCACCAAAACATACTGAGGTATTTCTCCCTTTTCTTCCCCCCTTTACCTTTCCCTTTTGTAAGAAGGGCTACGTTTTCTTTATTTCTCTAAGTGCCATTTTGGAAAGTCCCCTCCTGAATCTCTTCTTGAACAAATTCATCCCATAACCTTGTCCAATCAGGAAATTTATCTCTGGAAACTACTACTTGCACAAATGTGGCCATTTTGTAGTGAATCCATTAAGAGCATATCTAACAAGCTCTTCATCTTCCACTTTCTCACCAGCAGCACCAAGTTTATCTCTAACTTGAGAAATTTTTGTGAGATAAGTGGTTACTGTATCAAAATCATTCATCTTGGTATTCCTCAGTTTTTCTCTGAGAACCATCTTTCTATTTTGGTTCTTACTTTGATAAAGAGTACATAAATCTTTCCAAATATCAAAAGCATGTGTCTTACCTATGCCATGAGGTATCACATGATATTTTATAGAGTCCAAAAAGATTCTATGTGCTTTGATGTATTTCGTGTCAAAAGCAGTCTTCAAAGCAGCATCTATGTGAACTATGATGGTGTTTGGAGCACTAACACTATCCCATAGCTCCAACTCTTTGAACAATATGGTTATGTTCTCTTTCCAAGGGATGAAATTATCAGACCCATCCAGTCTGTCTTCATACCACAATCTTGTTGAGGTCATGACTTCAACATTTAAACTTTAACTGGCCCTTACTTGAATCTATTTTTCTCTGTATCACACAACTTAATATACTTTATTCAACAATCACGCTCTGATACCATGAAGAAATTTTATAAACAATCACACTATCTCATATAGGACTTTTATCAAACAGTTGAATGCAAATATGATTTATAACTTGTCTGAACTTAAAAATTCATGAAATGAATTTATCTAAAATTCTTAAGTATAAACACCAATGCATTCAACTTCAAACTGAATATAAAATGATAGCACTGAAATTTAGGGCCAAGCCCAGGGCAAAAACCTCACCAGAGGAAAACCCAGAGAAATAATTTTATTTATGAAAGAAATTAGAAATTCAACAACTCAGAATTTATACAGCACCAAAATAATTTCAGAAACCCTTATCTGAAAAACTGCATTGAAAAACATGCCAGAGTACTCACAACCAACTCACACGTGCAAACTGTACAACATATTTCTTGAAATTTTTGCCAAGTACGGACTGTACGGACTCTTCCAGCATTAATTGCAGAAATTTATGTCTCGTAATTCATGCATGTCAATCTGCCTCAATTTTTGTGCATGTATGCTCAACAATAATGCTTGTATGGAATTGGATGTACAGTCAATGAATTCAAATCTCTTGGGAATCACGCCTTTAGATTGACGATCAATTTCTGTCTCTCATAAATCAGAAATTTCCTTCTTGAAATTTCTTTCTTTCTCTCTCTCTCTCTCTTGTCTTTTTCTTCTTCTAATTAGATGTCTTTGTTTTCCCTAGACATTCGTTTATACTTTATCTCACCCAAAACTACCCTAACTAACTCAACCAACTTAATCAAAGGATGAGATTAGCTTTATCTGAGGGCTCTCATTTAATGCACATATTCACTTTATTAAATACATTAAATAAACTTTTCAGGTCCCACAAATTAAACTCACTTTAATTTTATAAAGTACAAAGTCACTTTAATAATATAAAAGCACACTTTACATTAAAAAGTTCACTAGGAAAAATACAACTTATATCCCCCCCATGTGACATCAAAATCATGGGGAAGGACCAACTGAGTTATAAAAACTAACACCAATGATGTAGAAATTACTGAAATTGCATCAGGGAAACTTGTTGCAACAGGCTTAGCAAACCATCATGCTAAGTCCTATGAGTTTACCCATTTTGTGGTGGATGTAAAGCCCACCGCTCTTTTCGCTCATGGAAATGAGGTCAGTAGACTATGGCATGAGAGATTTGGTCATTTAAACTTAAAGTACTTGCAACAAATTCAGAAAAAATCCCTGGTTGAAGGCTTCCAAGACATCAAAACTACCAAAGGAGTTTGCAAAGGTTGTATTGTGGGAAAACACCCTGAGCACAAGTTTGATCAGGGAAAGGCTAGACATGTATCAAGTATATTGGGGCTGATTCATTTTGATATCAGCGGACCTATGCCCACCACATCCATGAATGGATCTCGATATGTACTCACCTTCATAGATGATTTTTCTAGATACACTTGGGTTTTCTTCGTCAAGAAAAAATCTGAAGTTTTGGAGAAATTCATTGAGTTGAAAGCACTGGTTGAGAATGCCTCTCGGAGAAAGATTAAATATCTCAGATCTGATAATGGATGGGAGTATATAATTTCTGAATTGGTGCAAACATGTTCAGATAGTGGGATACATATCCAACATTCCATTCCCTACACTCCCCAACAGAATGGTGTAGCGAAGAGAAAGAATCGAGCTCTCAAGGAGATGACCGCCTGCATGCTGGAAGGCAAGAGTTTGGATGAAAATTTATGGGTTGAGGCCATGAATGTTGCTGCATACATTTAAAACATATTTCCTCACGCTTATGTGAAAGGAAATACTCCTTTCGATGTCTACTTTGGACACAAGTTGGATGTGTCAAATTTCAGGGTGTTTGGGTCCACTGCATGGGCTCGAATTCTGCATGACAAGAGGAAAGCTTTGCAACCGTAAAGTGTTGAATGTTTGTTCATTGGATATCAAGAATAATATAAGGGATTCAATCTACTGAATATCATAACCAAACAAATTTTCATTGAAATAAGTTTCAATTTGATGAACCTCTCCAAGAGGTAGAACTAGTCAAGGAGAAAACTGTTGAAATTCCCTCTTGTTCTGTTGATCATTCAGATGATGAAATTGGGAGTGATGGCTTTTATATTGCAGATATCATGTCTGATATCAGTGAGAAACATATATCAGGTTTAGAATTGTATTCTGAAGTGCAAACACATCTCCCAACTTGGGACAAGAAGACACTCTCTTCCGCTGGGGAAAACATTGGAAATCGTGTTAATCGTGCTGATTTTCAAAGAGAAGGTATTTATCTCTCTTGTCATGATTCATTGTTGTTTGAGACTTTTTATTTAATTATTGGGTCATATCCTAATTCCTAATACCATTCTCATAAATATACGATATGGAAAGCTGCTATGGACGAAGCGTTTAATTCTCTTCGAAAAAATGCTACTTGGGAGCTAGTTTCTCTTCCACCTGGGAGGAATTTAGTTCAATGAAAGTGGGTGTTTCAGAAAAATGTTGCTTCTGATGGAACAACCCAAAAAAATAAGCCAATTCTTGTTGCAAAATGTTTCTCCCAGGTCCAAGGAGTGGACTATCATGAGAGCTTTGCACCGGTGGCAAATATGGACTCCATCCACCTAGTTTGGTCATTGCCGCATCCAAGCACAGGGAGGTGCATCATATGGATGTCAAGAGTTCCTTTTTACATGGATAAATTCATGAGGATATATACATGAAAAATCCCTAGGGCTATATTTTATATCCTTCTTTGGTTTTCAAATTGCAGCATTCAATATGTGGGTTGAAACAGGCCACGAGATCATGGTATGCCAAGATGGATGCCTTTATGCTTTCACAAAACTTCGAAAGATGCAAATATGATCCAAATGTGTATTTGAAGAAATATTATGGTAATTTACTTATCATTTTTTTTATATCTTTATGCTATTTTGATTACAGGAAGCACACTTGCTTCCATTTCCTTCATTAAAACTACCCTTCATGATGCATTTGAGATGAGCAATTTGGGGCTCCTAAAGCAAATAATGGGGATTGAAATATCCCAAGAATTTGATGGGATAATGGTAAATCAGTATAAATACATTTTAGACATGTTAATTAAGTTTAACATGGCTTATTTCAAGGCTTCCCTATTTCCTTTCCTCTCAAGTATCAGCCTTGAAGAGGTAAAATTCACTCCACCCATGGATTGTACTATCTACCGCCAGCTGATTGGTAGTTTTCTTTACTTGAAAAATTCACGGCCTGATATTTGTTATTCCATGAATTTTGTATCAAGATACATGCAGCAGCCTCATGACCTCCATTTTAAGGAAACCAAGAGGATCCTTTAGTACATTCAGGAAACAAGATGCTATGGCATTCACTATGCTGCAGATTCTGAGCTATAGTTGGTTGGTTATATAGATTCAGATTGGGTAGAGGATTCCATAGATTGGAAGTCCAATTTTGGGTATGTATTCATGTTTGGTGGTGTACCCATTTTCTGGTATAGAAAAAGGAGGCTGCTATTGCATTGTCTTCGGTATAGGATGAGTACAGGGGAGCAGTGAATGCTTCCATCCAAGCTATTTGGTTGCAAGGGATTCTTTCAGAGTTTGAGATTGGTAGTTCTTTGTACATAGTCATATTTTGTGACAATAAAATTTCTATCAATATCTCCATAGATCCATTTTAGTGGAAGAGGAGAAAACATGTTGAGATTCACATACACTACATCAGGGGAGTTGGTGCATGATAGGACCATTGTTTTGCAATACTGCCCTATAGATGAGCAGATTGCAGATATCTTCACCAAGAAATTTATTGATAAAAAGTTCACTTAC
>LPNX011116813.1:140285-233390 GCA_001517045.1 Pseudotsuga menziesii | reverse complement strand
AGGAACCTTAATTAATTAATTGGGTCCACTAGTATCATTGGGTCCACTTGGCCTAATGGGGACACATGTACCAGTCACTGGAGTGTGGGGAACACTACTAGAGATTAACTTCCACTTATTGTAGGTGCATGCATCAGTTTGGGCACCTCCTATACCAATCCTTACATTTTAGGAACCACTGGGATACTTGGCACCAACCTACTTCAGTCAATTGGTGTTAGTACTAGTTAGTATTATTTATCCCCCAGTTACATTCAGTTACTTCACATTTCGTTAAGCTAGCGCTAGCAATGCATGGATAATGCATGGTTGCATGGGGAGGAGCACTTTTCCTACCTACCACACTCAGTTGCATTGAGTTAACTAGTTTTCAGTGATTGTTGCAGTTATTGGTCATCGAGGATTTTTCTATTTGGACTCCAATATTGATTGGGAGACCTTGAGTTAGAGATTCAGTTAGATATAGTAATATCCACTTGGGGGATTTGAATTCATATCCCATATATTTGAATTATACCTATGTAAACTATTATAACACCGGATATTATTATTGTGAATGATACTATAAATTCCTAAGCAATACTTGTTTGTTTCATGTGTGGTTTGTTTTGCTTAGTTTGTATCTTCATTCTCCATTCAATTGATGCAAACATTATTAGAACTCTCTACTTGAATATATAAATGGAATTCAAATTATAATATGGTATAAGAGCCTTCTCAGGCAGGTTTCATGCTTGTTTCTCCCCATTGAACATTAGAAGCAGCTGGGTTTCCACAAAATCCCCCTATGAAAATTTGGTAGATCTAGATTTATTCAGAGCAGTGAAGAGGGCATTAAGGACCTTGAAAACATGTTCATGCCAGGAGGAAAAGTATGATTCTAACAGTTCATATGTTTTAGTGTGTTATTGCAGTGAAATTGATAGGTGCTACATAGCTTGTGAGAATTATTTGCAGTCTTCCAGCCGGAGCAATTATGAGTTCTCAAACTCTTGAACCATGGAACCTCACAACTTTCAATTACCTTGATAGGAGGAATGTTATGCAGCTCTCCTTATGCAAGCATGGCTACCATAGGATCATACATGGATAGGAGGATGAGCTTCATCAACTAGTAGAGCGGAACAAGTTCCTAAACTATTGTGATGAAGCATTCGGGTACTTATGTACTTATATTTATAGAGATATCCTCTTTCATATAGAAAGATTGAGAACTCCCAGAGAATCCTAGGAGAATGAGTTGGTATCTTTACATAGCAGCAGTTTCGAGACTATTGATCAATTCTTCTCTAAATTCAAGTCTCTAGTGCTCCAATGCATACAATGTAGAATAGAGTGAAAGGATGAGCAAAATATCCTTTCCATACTTTGCAAACTAGGTCCTAAGTACTCTATATATGTATCTATGTTTCATTCCAAGTAGGAAATGTTTCCTAATTGGAAACTTCCTTCATTAGATTAATTTTCTGAGTCCTTAATTAAGGAGAAAAACAAATTAATTCGAATGGGAGTCATCCAGACCCCCAAAGATCAAGCTCTCTTAGTTACTGACTCTTCCAAAGCACAAGAAAAAAGGAAATCAAAGAATAAGGAGCCGAATTCGGTTGATTCGAAGACTAAACAAAATCAGCAAGCTTCTGAAAGGGCCTCTGGCTCTAACAAGAAGAAATTTGGGAAAAAATTATGTCCCTATTGTGAAAAAGGGTATCACCTTGAAGATCATTGTATGAGGAAGGAACTTGATGAAATGTCTCCTCTTCTCAAGCAGCATAACATTCAAAGAAAAAAATAGTCTAATAATGAACATGAAAGATTTCATGATTTGAAAGCAGGACCACCTCGGCCTACATCCTATTTGATTGATTCTGGAGCCTCCCACCACATGGTTTCTTCCAAGGATATACTATCCTCTCTCAGTTTCAAAGAAATGCCCACTACTCACATATGAGATGATTCCCAAATCCCAGCAGCAGGAAATGGCACCTTCAGAGCGAAGCATGGTGTGTTCAGAGATGTCATATATGTGCCTTCTCTTACAACTAATCTGTTGTTTGTTTATCAAATGACCCATACTGGCTCACCAAAGAAATTATTGTTTGGCCCTGACTCAGTAGAGATCACTAATATCTCAACTGGGGAGATTGTATTAGAAGGAATTGCTGATCATGCCTCCAAGGCATACTATTTCTCTCACTTCATGCCATTCTTAGTTCCAGCATAATCACAACTTCCATTCGAAGTTGATGAAGGTATAAACATTCCTTCACTTCCTATTGCAATTTTAGTTTCAAATCCTGACATTTCATATTCATATTCAGAAGAGGAGTCATCCTAGTATGATCCAAACATTGAGCTTAGAAATCAAAGGTATCTGGATCCAAATCCAGCATCTACCTCATTCCAGCAACCTAAATGGGCTAAGAAACTAGAGATGGTGTTGGGGAGCCAGATGACAAAAGAAAAAATAGGTCTCAGTATCAGAAGGAGAGTGTAGCATTGTCTCACACAGATCCTCTTATTGCTAAGAGGTGTTTTATGATGCTTGGGTCAGATCCTCAATCCTTTAGGGAGGATTTCCATGATCCTATATGGCAAGAAGCCATGGATGCGAAGTTTGATTCGCTACATGAAAACCAAACCTGGGAACTTGTCCCCTTACCTCCAGGAAGGAAGCAGGTACAGTGCAAATGGGTTTACAAAACCAAAATAGTTGTTGATGGGACCACAACCAAGTACAAGGCTTGGTTGGTGGAAAAAGGGTATTCTCAAGTCCAAGGCTTGGACTACAATTAGACATTCACTCCAATAGCTAGAATGGACTTCATCAGGATGATATTGGCCATTGTTTCTTCCAAGAGATGGGAAGTACACCACATGGATGTGAATAGTGCCTTCCTCCTTGGTGATTTAGAGGCGGATATCTATATGAAACAACCTGAGGGGTTTATTTATGATCCTTCCTTAGTCTGCAAACTGAGGAAATAACTGTATGGACTCAAACAAGCCCCAGGGGCATGGTACTCCATGATGGATTCCTTCCTCATATCTCAGAAGTTTGAATGGTGCAAATATGATTGCAATGTCTACATGAAGAAGAAGGAGGGGTTCTTGATTCTAGTTTTATTGTATGTGGATTATTTGCTCAGTACTAGCAGCTCTGTTGTTGGATTGAGCAGCATCAAGTCTGCTCTTAATAAAGCATTCGCTATGACTGACTTAGGACTGTTAAGACAGTTCATTGGTCTCAAAGTAAGTCAAAATACTTCAGGAATTATGATCAAACAATCCAAGTATTCATCAAAAATGCTTAAGAGGTTCCACATAGAGGATTGCAAGGAAGCCCCCTTCCCTTTTCTTTTAGGAATAAGGCTTGAAGAAGGTGGATCCACACCTTTGGTGGACAACACTCTCTACATACAGCTCATTGGAAGCCTTCTATATCTCACTCATTCGAGACCAGACATATCCTATGATGTGAGTGTTGCTTCCAGATATATGCAAGAGCCACATGAGCTGAACTGGAAGGAAGCAAAGATGATCTTGCACTATGCGCAGGGTACTATTGATTATGGGATCCACTATGCTGTTGGAGCATAGCTAGATCTCACGGGATTTATAGACTCATACTGGGAAGGAGATGGAAATGATAGGAAATCCACCTCAGGTTTTTTATTCATGATTGGATCTGGGCCAATTTGTTGGTCTGGCAAGAAGAAAGCATCCCTTGCACTTTATTCAAAAAAAGAAGAGTATCGGGGAGCTATGAATGCATTTATTCAGGAATTTTGGTCTCATGCCATCTTGAAAGAGTTTGAGATTTAGAATTCATCTATAGTAGATATTTATTGTGACAACTAAAGTACAATCAAGATCTCCAGTGATCTTGTTCAAAAGCAGAGGACAAATCACATAGAGGTTCACATGCACTACATTCGAGAGCTAGTGCATGATAGAACCATCACACTGCACTACTATCCAATAGAGGATCATATTGTAGATATTTTTACCAAGTATTTTACCAAAAAGAGATTTACCTTTCTCAGGTCTCTTTTGGGCATTAAGGCTTGGTTCTCAGTTCTTATTTTGAGGGGGGTTTTCCCAAGTGGTTTTCCTACCTCATTTGTATTGTGTGTCTTATATTGTATATTGGGTGACCTATGGTCTTGTTACCAGGTCCCATAGTTGGAAAAGTTAGGATTCAATGGGGGTGTTAGGATTATAAATCCTCTCTTGTTCATACTTTCTATTAAATTAATTATCCTAACTTAGGAACCTTAATTAATTAATTGGGTCCACTTGGCCTAATGGGGACACATGTACCAATCACTGGAGTGTGGGGAACACTACTAGAAGTTAACTGCCACTTACTGCATGTGCATGCATAAGTTTGGGCACCTCCTAGACCAATACATACATTTTAGGAGCCACTGGAAGTCCTGAAACCAACCTACTTCATTCAGTTGGTGTTAGTACTAGTTAGTCTTAGTTGGCTCCCAGTTACATTCAGTTACTTCACAGTCAGTTAAGCTAGCGCTACCAATGCATGGATAATGCATGGTTGCATGGGGAGGAGCACTTTTCCTACCTACCACACTCAGTTGCACTGAGTTAACTAGTTGTCAGTGATTGTTGGAGTTATTGGTCATCAGGGAGTTGTCTATTTGGACTCCGATATTGATTGGGAGACCTTGAGTTAGATATTCAGTTAGATATATTCATATCTACTTGGGGTATTCAAATTCATATCCCATGAATTCATATTCTACCTATGTAAACTATTGTAACACCGGATATTATTATTGTGAATGATACTGTAAATTCCTGAGAAATACTTGTCTGTTTCCTGTGTGGTTTTTTTTCTTAGTTTGTATCTTCATTCTCCATTCAATTGCTGCAAACATTATTAGAACTCTATGCTTGATGATCTAAATGGAATTCAAATTCTAATAACATTTCCCAATATTGACCACATCTTATAAAGAGTAGTAGGTTCCCAAAGAATATCTATGATTTATGGCTACTCTGGATATAATCATCATTGTTGTACATCCAGATGATAAACAAAAAACATCTTTTACTATGCCTTGTGGGACGTTCATGTATGAAAAAATTATATTTGGTCTCATGAACATGGGTGCAACTTTCCATAGGGCTATGGACACAGCCTTGTCAGCAAAATGGAAAGGTTTGTGGTAATTTATTTAGATTAAATCACTATTTTTTCTAAATCTAATGATGAGCATCTTAAACATTTAAGGAAAACTTTTCTCAAGTGCAGGAATTTTGGGTTACCTTTGAACCTAAAGAAGTCTCATTTCCCTATGCAACAAGGTAAAATTATAGACTATATAGTCTTAGTTGAAGGTATCAAAATTGATCTTGATAGTGTTAAGGCTATTTTAAGGATATGTATCCCAAGAAACAAAAAATAAATCCTATATTTCATTGGGAAATTTAACTTTTTAGGTGGTTCATTCCTAATTTTGCAAAGATCATTAAGAATATTACGAGAATGATGTAGAAGGATTAGGAGGTAAAATGGACAGTTAAATCCATATCATTATTTGAAAAAATAAAACAAGCCCTTACTGAAGGTCTAATGCTCATAAGTCCATAATTTTCTAAAGAATCCTTAACCTTTTATTTTGCATTCAAAGACATTGTAGTTGTGGTCCTTTTGCAAAAGAATTCAGAAGGTTATGGAACAACCCATTTTGTTCTTCAGTAAAACTCTTAGGGATTTAGAAATTAATTATAGCATAATTGATAAATAAGCTTATGTTTTAGTTAAATAACTTAAGTTATTTATAATTTACATTCTGCATTCAAATATCATAGCTTATGTTTTTAATGTTGCAGTCAAAGAGATTCTTGTACATGTTGATAGTGAGGGAAAAGGGGGGCATTGAATAGAAAATATTATGGAATATGATATGGAAATTAGGCCTAAAAACCTGGTTAAGAGTCAAGTCCTTTCCATGTTGCTAGTATATTCTAATTGTGAATCCTTGGGATTGAATTTTATCTTGAATCAATTAGCATAGTCAAAATTGCAGACAGAACATGACAAAGATCATATTTTTCACATGTATGGTTATTCCTCTTCGTACAGAGATATAGTTTATTTTGTATTATATTTTCAATTCCCATCAGATTTGGATAAGAGGAAATGTCGATAATTGAATTTAAAGGCTATGAAATACAATCTAGCATGTCATGATTTATATTGGAAAGACCATAGAGTAATTCCTCTCATGTGTGTGAATGAAGACGAGTATGATATGATAACAACATATTTGCATTGAGGGTCTTATGGAGGGAACCAGTATTGGAAAGACACTCCCTTCAAAATATTGATGGTATGTTATTATTGACCCTTGTTATTATCTGATGTTTATGCCTAGGTAAGAGCTTGTGTTGAATGTCAAAAGTTTACAGGTAGGAAAAAAATACTCTCTCTTCCTTTAAAACCTATTGTAGTAAATGCACCCTTTCAGGGTTAGATTTCATAGCTGAAATTAATCCTCCCTCAAGTGGGAAACATAAGTATATGTCAATGGATACTGATTTTTTTCATTAAATGGGTAGAGGAAATTCCTACTAGTAAAGCAACTGACAAAGTAATCATTAACTTCCTAGAAGAAAATATTCTAAGTATATTTGGAAGTCATAGAAAACTTGTAACTGAAAATGATGCAAACTTTAAATCTCGTGATATGGTGCAATTTTGTGAGAGATATAACATTATACTCAAGCATTCCACACCATCTTATCCACAAGATAATGGTTTGGTGAATTTAACACAAAAAAACTCATCGATAATATTAAAAAGATGTTATTTCATAATAAGAGAGCATGGGATACCATACTGCAATATTCTCTCTCAGAAGATTGGATAACAACCAAAAAAACTAACCAGACTGAAATATTCTCTCTGGGAAGTTCGGGTAACAACCAAAAAAAGTATTAGCACATATCCTTTCCAATTAGTTTATGGTACTAACATTGTTTTTCCATATCAATTGGGTTTACTAGTGATAAATTTTATATAGGATAATATGGAAGAACCAAATAAAGTTCATAGGTGAATTTATTAGTTGATTGAAGTGCAAAAGGAAAGGGAATTTCTGGAAGAAAAAGTATCAGATGCACAAAGACACGGTAAATCCAATCTTTGATAAATATACTAAAGAGGACACTTTTCTTCTTGGTGACATAGCTCTTAGGTGGGATGCACGAAAAGATGAAAAAATTAAACATAGAAATTTTGATTACTTTGGTTAGGTCCCTTCAGGATTGCAAAGGTTTTGGGAAATAACATGTTTTTTCTACATAACTTGGAAGGAGAAGAACTTGCAGGCCCATCCAATGGGAAATTTATTAAACATTTCCACATTTACTAAGGTTATGGGTGATCAAATCCCATTGTAAATATTGGTGAGGTTTTAGGTTTGTTAAATAAGACTCAATCCCAATGGATTTGTGGTTAAAATGATCATTTTCAGGTAGAATCAATAGTTCTAGTTTTATTAGGATGATAGTGATTGTGAATGGCACTTGGTATACTGTTCTTGGCATATCACAAGGATAATGCCACCCCTATATGGAGTGAAATGCTAATACTAGATATGTCATCCTTAGTCTACTATTATTGGCATCTCACAAGGAGATTTGCATGTTCTTGGAGCCTCACAAGGAGGACTCCATCCACATCCAGAGCCAAATTTTATTAATCAAATTCACCTTCTTAAAAATTTTGGTTAAGTTCCATCATTCCATAGCTTTGCAGAATGTGTAATTAGAGTAGTGCTAATGAACAGTCAAGTTGTCATTATATATGCGTCAATCATGCCCAACCTTTATCAACCTCAATCCCATCTATAGTATCATATGATTTTCGATTCAATTTGGGTATACCCTACCATAGTTGGTTGAAAGCACCACACCACCCTTTGCTAAATATTACCGCAAAGTTTTAGAATCTCATGGAATTATTATTATTTTAAATTAAATATATTTGATCTTTTATTAAAATAATAATTAGAAAAAAGTCCCTTATATTTACCTTTATGCAATTCATAAGATCTCTCGTGAGTAAGTGGATTTAAAAATGCATAAAGTTTTTTATGTAAAAAATAAGAATCCTTTAGTCCCGTTTGAACCCAATGTCAAAGCCCATCCTTTATACTTATAGCTTAGTGTCATCATACAAGTTCCAAAGCACACCCAAGAGAAGTCTATGAGTCAAGCAAGCTATACGCTTTGATAATGCATGTAAATGTTAACCAATATAAACAATTACAATAAGAGAAAACTTATGCATATGGGTAAAGTTTCCAATTTCAAATAGCTCATGCTCACACTACAACCAGATGTCAAGAGATGTTATTTAGTATCAATACAATGTTCTCAATGTGTTCCAATTGTTGATAGGGTTTTAAATGTCATTTGGTTTCATATTGTGCAGTACCATCAAATGCCATGTGAATGTTCAACATTGCCAATAAGAGGGTCTGAGGAATAAAGAGACCAATAGACAGAGAATTATTCCTGAATTCAGAACACATCTCACTCTATTAGATCCAGATGTTTAGGAAGGGAATTTTTCAACAGTTTTGAAGATTGGAAGGCTTGTAAATAGTGGATTTTCTCATGAATCTAGAAGGCAAACGCATTTAAAAATATTTTCATCTTCATCATGGCATATTTTAGGTATTCAAAAATCACGATCCATCTTTATTCTCTCATAAAATATTATCTAGATTTCCAGGGATATAAAATATCACAACAACAAAGTTTCTCAAAAACAAATAAGTTGGAACTTCATAAAGAATATGTTGAAAGAGGAGGAAACATACATATGGTAGTAATAATCTTGGAGATCCATATTTTCTGAAAAATTAGTATTCAAGGCATGATTTGAGGATTAAACAATGGATCAATTTCATATTTGAAGACGCAAACGTTGGTAGAACTCAAAGAAGCAAATCCAATTTTATTGCATAGTTTAAGTTTTTGAGGATTGCAAGTGGAAGAGTTTCGGTTAATAGTTGGAATGATGTATTTCTCTTATAAAAACTATAATCTATGTTGTAGTAGAGGGTTAAGTCTAGAAGCTCTAGAGATCCATAGGAGGCAAGAAGCATGTATGATTTCAATTGTAAGACATATGGCATGTTTATCATGTAATTATTTCTAACATTGAATATTCCAGGGACTATCTTATCAGGTTGTAACTTTTGTGCTCTCCATTTTAGATTTCTATCTTGCTTGAATAAATTTTTGACATTGAGGATCAATGGATATTCATGAATAATAGTTTCATGAGTGGTGAAGTTTTTGTTGTGACTGCATGTTATTTGCGATCTTTATTCAAGTACCTTCGAATACATTTTTCATAGATCCTCTCAGCCTGATGGATATTCTACCATTTTTACCCTCACCAGTATTGTATCCATCATCATATATACCTTTATATTATGTGTATTCCAAAGGAATTCAAACTACAAGGTGTTTCTGACACCATTTCCCAATGGTATTACACTATAATAGTTAGTTTTCTTCCTTTCCTTTTATGGACCCAATCTATGTGATCAACTACATTATAATAAAGTCATTTTAACTTAATATGTGCTAGTCATTCCCTCTCAGCAGTTGGAGTGCTCATTTCATAAAAACCATCATTTGGCGCCGTTGCCAAGGACGGAAGTGAGGATAATCTTCCCTGGGAAAATGAAAAATCATAGATCCATTATTTTATGGTGAGTAAGAGTTAGTTATAGAGTTTGGAATACAATTTTTCATCGGGTGGCTCCACGGAGGAAGGATCTATTGGAGACTCCACTGATTCAATATGTGAAAGACTACGGAAGCCATTTTGGCATAGAGGTTTTCACCTTTTAATTTTTCAGTTGTTCCAATTTTTCAAAATATAGTACCTATCATGGATGAGTGGGGAGAATTCCTTCCATGGTTTAGAGAGGGAAAAGATGGAAATCCAAAAACACATTTGTTGAGATTTCATGAAGTTATGTATCAAATGGGAATTCATCATGAGGATGTCCTCATGAAAATTCTCATGTATTCACTTGAAGGAGATGCTCGGGAGTGGTACTGATCTCTACCAGCTACTATTATGTCCTCACTAAATTAATTCCATGCATGTTTCTGGAAACATTGTAAGTATTTTTTCTCATTTGAACTCCTTTTGAAATATTGTTGCGAGTAGGATGATTTCCATATTACAACTTATTTATGTGACCCTAATTTTTTTTGAAATATTGTAACTTCGAAGAATATTCTATATGTATTTTTTGTGGTCCCCGATGTTCCTACCGGGAGAATCACTTGTATTTATTTATACCTTGATGTTTCTAACAGGGAGAACTAATAAGAGTTATGAGGAAGTCCCCTCCATTGTAAGTCGGGTCATTAGTACCCCAGTCGTGGTTACTCGAGCCTACAAGATTAAATTAGGGTTACTCGAGCCTACATAACTGAATTAATTATTAAGTGAACGAAAGAATATAAATAGAGGTGAGGTGCTTCTCATTTGATACACTCACACTCACTTGTGTAGTGCATTAGAGAGAGAGAGAGAGAGAAAGGGTTGTAGCTAGAGAAGGAGGAGGATTAGTCTTTTGGTTTTACCTTTTATCTTTTTTGGGGCATCTATATTGAGGAAGCTTTTGGTGGGTTTTTCCCTTTAGGGTTTTCCCAGGATAAATTTTTGTTGTTCTTGTGATACTGTTTCTTTCAGTGATCCTGTATATATGATTTTGTTATGAAATTGAAATTAAATGCTGATAATATAGGTTAGCATATGGAATTTTAACATGGTATCAAAGCTAGCCTGAATAGGACGACTTTCACAAGGTGGAAAAGTCGTCTCTCTCTTCGCGAAAGAAATTAGGGTTTCGAAAAAAGAAAAAAAATTGGAAAACTGCTTGCATAGAAATTTGTGCCCTTCTAGAGTGCATCTATTGAGCCTGGAATCGAGGTTTTTGGGTGAGTGATTCTCTGGGAAAGTCAAACCCTAGCTTGACAGCTGCACCAAAAAACTATTAAACCAGAAAACAACTAGAAGCTACAGAAGCTAAATATTGCAAGTCTGATTTGGAAGGTGAAGACTTGATATCTCTAGAAACCAAGCACACCAATCAACTCATCTCATCCAAGCGCATCTCCTAGTAAGTTCAGTTTCTCATTCCGCAAAATTTCAAACTTTTGTGATTTTTTGAGAAGATGGCCCCAAGCACTAAGCTTGAGAACAAGCTAGAAGGCATAGAGAATTTATGAGCATGCAAATACAGGATTGGTCTCATTCTCCAAGAGAATGAGCTTGATAAGTATATCAAAAAGGAAGTTGCAGAACCTGAAGAAGCTAAAGCTAAGGAGAAACACAAGAAGGATATGATTAGGGCACAAAGGATTATTGTTGACTCTATCAAGGATCACTTGATTCCTCAAGTGTCATCCAAGAAAACTCCAAAAATAAATGTATGATTCCCTATCCAAAATGTATGAGGGTAGAAACATCAACAAGAAAGATGAATCTAACAGCTCAACTGAAGAGAACCAAGATGAGTCATGGAGAATCCATCCAGGACTACTTCATAAGGGTTTCTTAGATAAAAGAACAACTAGAATCCATTGGAGACAAAATTGATGAATATGAGATGGTTATGATTTATCTCAATGGTCCCAGTAGACCGTGGGATTCATTCATTCAAATGATGTGTGCCAGGAAGGAAAGCATGAAGTTTAATGTGGTATGGGAAGACTGCATTCAATAGGATACTAGAGTGGAAAATAGAGAATCCTTACTAAAGTAGGAGGATCAAGCCCTAGCCACTCATACCAAGAGAAGAAGAAATAAACCCAACTTCAAGAAGGGAAACCACAAGGAGCATCAACCTCCTAGAAGATTCCAAAGATCAAGAGAAAGTCTATCAAATAAGGACTACTCTAGCTTTCAATGTTTCCATTGTGACAAGATAGGACACATTGCCATAAAATGTCCTATGAAGAAACAAGAATATAAGAAGAGGATCAACAACAACAAAAAGAAACCATGCTCATCTAGCTTAAGATGAGGATGAAGAAGAAGAAGAGGAAGGACCTCCAAGAAAGCAAGCAAGAGAAGAAGATGCAGAAGAGTATGTACTATTCTCTACTCTCTCTGGGTCTGTAACACTTGGAGAAGACACTTGGATTATTGATAGTGGTGCTTCAAAGCACATGACAGGACAAAATAAAACTCTTTCCAAAATTGAAGAAAAGAAGTCTCCTCAGAAAGTATCCCTAGGAGATGACTATCAATATCCAATCAAAGGAGTTGGTGAAGCAAGCTACAAGCTTGATTCAGGAAATCCCCTGAAGATGAAGGAAGTATTGTATGTACCATGTAAAAAGAAGAATCTACTTTCTATCTCATCCTTAGATAATAAAGGATTCAGATTTGCATTCATAGATGGTCAAGTACTCATGTGTCCCAAAGGAAAGAAAATTGAAGATGTAGTTGTTATCGGTGAAGAAGAAGGGGGTCTGTATAAACTCAAGGCACATTCAGAAACAACCCTTGTTCATGAGTCCACTGATCCTAATGAACTATGGCATAGAAGGATTTCTCACATCAATTAGAAAGCACTACCTCATGTGAACAAAGTAGTGACAGGATTACCAGGCATGAATATAAAACATGAAGGCATTGCAAAGGATGTGTGAAATAAAAGAACATCAAGAATCCATTTCCGAAGAGCGAAACAAAAAAAAAGGTACATTGGAATTGATTCATTCAGATGTGTGTGGTCCAATGTCTTTCAAATCCCTAAGTGGATTTGAATATTATATCACATTTATTTAGGAATATTCAAGAAAGACTTGGATATAGTTCTTGAAAGAAAAGAGTAAAGCGTTTGAGAAATTCAAAGAATTCAAAGCCTTTATAGAGAATCTTTTAGACAAGAAAATAAAGACACTCCAATCAGACAATGGCGGAAAATATACTTCAGAAGAGTTTGAAGCATTTTGCAAAGATGTTGGAATCAAGAGGGAACTAACTACTCCCTACAATCCTCAACAGAATGGGGTTGCGGAAAGAAAGAACAGAACCATCATGGAGGCAGTGAAGATAATGATATATGATTAAGATCTTCCAATGCATCTATGGGAAGAAGCAACAAGAACTGTTGTATATGTACAGAATAGAATATCTCACAGTGCTCTTGGATTCAAGACTCCAGAAGAGATGTTCATGGGAAAGAAGCCTGAGGTAATTCACCTCAAAATATTTGGTTGTCTAGTATATATTCATATACCAAAAGAGAAAAGAACCAAGTTAGACCCTTACGGAAAGAAGGGGATATTTGTTGGATACTGTGAAGTATCCAAGGCATTCAGAATTTACATTCCTAGATTCCATCACATGGAAATCAATAGAGATGTAACCATTGATGAAGAAGCATCTCTCAAGAGATCCAAAAAATGCCAACATGAAGAAGTGTATGAGGAAGATGCACCTCCCAGAAATGTAGAGACTACATTCCTCCCTGAAGATGAAGCTCCTGAAGAACATGACATGACAGAACCACAAGAGCCTCCTACGATGGAGATATCATGAAAGAGAAATCCTGCTTGGGAAAGAGAGATTCTACAATAAGCAAAAAGGTATGGAGCTCCTAAAGTCTCCACAAGGGTAAGTAAGAAGCCTAAGACTTTTTCGAACTATGTAGCTTTGATGTGTGATCCTGTAGATCAAGAACCTACAAACTACAAAGAAGCGGCACAGAAGAAAAAATGGGTAGAAGCAATGACTGAAGAATACCAGCCAATAATGAAGAATGATGTATGGGATATAGTTCCAAAACCAAAAGGAAAGAGTGTAGTATCCTCCAAATGGATCTATAATATAAAGCATGCAGTTGACGAAAGTATCAAGAAGTATAAAGCAAGATTTGTGGCCATAGGTTTCTCTCAGAAAGAGGGAATTGATTATGAAGAGACATTTTCCATGGTAGCACAGTATACTTTGATTAGAGCTATCATGGAAATTGCATCCATGACGAAGTGGGACTTACACCAGATGGATGTGAAAAGAGCCTTCCTAAATGGTGTGATTTAAGAAGAAGTATACATAGAACAGCCACAAGGATTTGAAGTTGAAGACAAACGAACTCATGTATGTAAGTGTCTCAGACAAGAAAAGCATATTAGGTGGATGTTATAGTATGGGATCTGCTATGATTTCATGGTTTCATAGGAAACAATCTATTGTTGCTCTTAGCACAGCCGAAGCAGAATGTATAGCAGCTTGCTCTACTAGTTGTGAAGACATATGGCTTCGGAAGCTGATGTCAGGGTTATTCAACCTAGAGTTGGATACTACAGTGATTCTATGTGATAACCAAATTTGTATAAAGATGACAGAGAACCCAGTGTTCCAAGACAGATCAAAGCACATAGAAATCCAGTATTTCTACATTCGAGATATGATATAGAAGGGAGCCATAAAGCTCCAGTATGTGAGTACTGATGAACAAGTTGCTGATGTGTTGATGAAGCCTCTGTCTCAGGTAAAATTAGAATACTTTTGTGACAAGCTTGGTGTTGTTTGGAAAGACCTTCCTCGAAAGGGGGAGCAATGATGTAGCAGTGGGATTGTATCATCCTTGGACATTTGTCCTAAAGTTATTCGGTGACTTCGGTCCTCGAGAATGAAGAGGGATTGTATCATCCCAGGACATTTTTCCAAAAATGATCTAGTGACTTCAGTCCTCGAGAATGTGGTGGGATTGCATCATTCCTGAACTTCTGTTCAAAATGTATCTGGAGGCTTCGATCCCCATGAATGTTGTGGGATTGCATCATCACTGAAATTTTGTTCAAAATGTATCCAGAGGATTTGATCCTCATGAATGTGCTGGGATTGCATCAGCCCTGGAGTTCTGTTCAAAATGTATCTAGAGACTTCAGTCCTTGTGAATGTGGTGGGATTGCATCATCCTTAAACTTCTGTTCAAAATGTATTCGGAGGCTTCGGTCCCCGTGAATGTGGTGGGATTGCATCATCCCTGAAATTTTGTTCAAAATGTATCCGAAGATTTTGGTCCCTGTGAATGTGGTGGGATTGCATCATCCCTGAACATTTTTTCAAAATGTATTCGGAGATTTCAGTCCTTGTGAATGTGGTAGGATTGCATCATCCTTGGACATAGTCCTAAAGTGATAGGGAGTGACTATCCTGTAATTGTATCTGGTGGCATTGACTATCAAGAATGTGGTAGGATTGTATCATCCCTATATTTTAAGTCCAAAAGTGATCCAAAGACTTTCGTCTTCGTATTGTGGATTGCAAGTTGTTGCTGCTGATGATGATATTACTAATCAAAAGATTAGAGTGTGATGATGATGATGCTATTGATCAAAAGTTCAAAGTGTTGATGATGATGTTACTGATCGAAATATCAAAGTGCTGATGATGATGTTATTGATCAAAAGATCAGAGTGTGATGATGATGATGTTACTGATAGAAATATCAGAGTGTGATGATGATGATGTTGATGATTGAAAGATCAGAGTGTGATGATGATGATGTTGCTGATCGAAAGATCAGAGTGTGATGATGATGATGATGTTGCTCGAAATTTTAGAGTATAATGATGATGATGATGATGCCAATTGAAATTTTAGAATATGATGATGATGATGCTAATAGAAAGTTTAGAATATGATGATGATGATGTTGCTTATCTAAAGGATAAATTGTTGATGATGACGTTGCTGATCGAAAGGTCAAAGTGATGATGATGACGAAGATGTTGCTGATAAATCGAGAAGTCAAAGTGTTGCTGCCACTGAAGATTGAAGATGAAGAATATATGATGAAAAGATTCCAATGATTTATAGATGTGTCACCCTAATGATGTTGATGATGTCCTCTCTCTCCTATTGTTGTTGTAGAATACCCTTCTCGTTAAGGGGGAGTGTTGAAATATTGTAACTTTGAAGAACATTCTATATGTATTTTTTGTGGTCCCCGATGTTCCTACCGAGAGAATAACTTGTATTTCTTTATACCTTGATGTTTCTAATTGATAGAACTAATAAGAGTCATGAGGAAGTCCCCTCCATTGTAAGTCCGGTCATTAGTACCCCAGTAGTGGTTACTCGAGCCTACAATATTAAATTAGGATTACTCGAGCCTAGATAATTGAATTAATTATTAAGTGAACGAAAGAATATAAATAGAGGTGAGGTGCTTCTCATTTGAGACACTCAAAATCACGTGTGTAGTTCATTAGAAAGAGAGAGAGAGAGAAAGAGTTGTAGCTGGAGAAGGAGGAGGACCAGTCTTTTGGTTTTACCTTTTATCTTTTTTGGGGCATCTATATTGAGGAAGATTTTGCTGGGTTTTTCCCTTTAGGGTTTTCCCAGGATAAATTTGTGTTGTTCTTATGATACTTTTTCTTTCAGTGATCCTGTCTATATTCTTTTGTTATGAAATTGAAATTAAATGCTAATAATCTAGCTTAGCATATGGAATTTTAACAAAATTCATGATGATGAATGTAATCAAGGATGCCAAACATGTCATAAAGAAGTTGTGGATTCATAATTTGCTAAAGTTAAAGAGGAAAAATTTTCAATTTATGTTGTTAAGGAAGAATATCATAATCATTATGACATCCAAGGTGTTGTTTTTAGTCATGTTGAAAATGATTTTAGTGATGATATCAATGAATATAGTTTGGAATGTTATCATAATTCTTTTAACATTATTGATGACCATCTAAATGCTCATACTGTCAATGTTCCTTATGAAGATCAATATTTTGTTGAACAAACTATTGCAAATATTTTTTATGTTGAAGATTAGCCTTGTAACGACGAAATTACTATAGAAGTGTTTGGCTCAAATGACTCTAAAAAATATTCTAGTTATTTTCATGGTGATATGTTGCTATAAATATTTTCCAGGATCTATTAGATGAAGAAAAACATAGTCCTTCATTATCATCATTGGAAGTTTATAAAAATTCTCTAGTTTATGATGAATATGATGATGGCATTGAAGTTCTACATAGGGACACTATAACAAAATACCCTTTTGGGGGCAGTTTTGGCTTGCGACGATTTTACTAACCCCCCCCCCCCCCCCCCCCAAAAAAAAAATTAGGTATTTGGAGGCAGTTCATAAAACCCCCCTCAAAAGTTCCGAAAATTTGGATTTTGGGGGTGGTTTTAAACACCCCCCCCCAAAAGTGCAATTCGCAGGACTTTTGGGGGTGTTTTTTTAACAACCCCCCCCCCAAAAGTCCAATTCCAAAATTCCGATTATCAATATTTTTTGGGGTAGTTTCTTAAACACCCCCTCCCAAAAGTCCATTTCTCAATAGTTTTGGAGGTGGTTTTTAAACCCTCCCCCCCCTCAAAAAAAAATTCTAATTTTGAGGACTTTTGGGGGTGATTTTAGAAAGACCCCCCTAAATGTGGCCTGTGGCGGTTTTGTTAAACCCCCCTATAAAAGGTTTTGAAGATATTTGGTGGAAGTCCTTAAAAATGCCCCTCAAAAGTCTAATTCTCAGGACTTTTGGGGGGGTTTAGAAAGACCCCCCCTAAATGTGGCTTGCGACGATTTTGCTAAACTTCCCCCAAAAGGTTTTTAAGGTATTTGGGGGTGGTCCTTCAAAACCCCCCTCAAAAGTCTGATTCTCAGGACTTTTGGGGGGGGTTTTAGAAAGACCCCCCTAAAGGTGGCTTGCGGCGGGTTTTCTAACCCCCCCCCCCAAAAAAAAAGGTTTTTTTTTCGGTATTTGGAGGGTGGTCCTTAAAAAACCTCGTCCAAATTCTAATTGTTAGGACTTTTGGGGGCATTTAGAAAGACCAGGTGTCTTGTGGCGGTTTTGCTAAACCCACACCAAAATAAAATTTCGGTATTTTGAGGAGGTCCTTAAAAACCCACCTCAAAATTCCTGAGAATTTGACTTTTCGGGGTGGTTTTTAAACCCCCCTTGAAAAAAGGACTTTTGGGAGGATTTGGAAAGACCCCTCCAAAACTCGCACGATTTATATTTTTCCTCAGCATCACGAAATTCTTTAGGGCCCTCCACATTGAACGATGAGGATTAAAAAGAGGTAGAGATCTCAAACCGTGAAGGATTTCATGATGAGAACATGCATACAGGATAGAATAGATGTGTATCATAGAATCTGGTAGGAGACACACTAGTGAACAATCTAGATTCACTGTAGATTCGGATCTATGGATGAAATTTTTTTCGTGATGCAAAGATGCAAGGGAGAGAAAGAATATGGAGCTTGCGAAAGGTGAATAAAAGGATAACTAGATGAATGATCCATATATGATTGCGTAAGGATATACGGCCTAAAACCTCTTCACAAACAAAATATTCCCACTCTAAAGGTGCATTTCAAATCGTGGAATCAGTAAGGAAACAAGAAATCGACGATTAAAAAGGATCCATAACTAGATCAATGGTTGAGATATAATTTCAGAATGTGAGCTACATAGAAGTTAAGGACAACAAAAAAATTGAGCGAGAATAACGAAATCTAAATAGCACAGAAGATTAATGGTGCAAAACAGATTGGGGAGAAATGGAAGGCTGAGAAAAGTTTCAGTCACCAAAGATGCAAGAGAAAAGTTTCTATTGTAATTGGTTTTTCTTTTCAAATAAATTTTTCATTATATATGAAATTTGTAAGTTTGAAATGATAATATACATTTCCTAGCATGTGGGTTATTGTGAAGATGCTTCTATACTATCTTCAAACTATCCCAAAAACCTCTTATTATAGCCTTCTAGATATGGTTGGATGCACCATACAACACTCTAGAGATCCACACTCTCATAATATTTTGATCGTCATCCTATGAGATGTGGTGGGAATTTCCCTAAGTCCAGTTATGCATATTTTACCAATAATTCCATACTTGAACAATTTTTTATCTTCTCCTAGGCTTGGTCTAATTTCCCTAAACCACATTTTTGGCGGGTCCATAAATTATTTTTCAGGGTCTCTTTAGACAAACTGAGACCATGGTTGAGTAGGAAAAAAATAGCATACAATATCCCCATGTGGTGCAGGCATTTTCCTCAACACACAATTTGTGGTGGGAATCCTCTTAAGGATACTTGGACTAATATTCCCATACTTAATCAATTTCTTGATTTTCACTAATTTATCATATTTCTCTAGAACGGTGTCACAATGCAACAATGATTTCAAATTCATGCCACATCATCATCTATGACATGCCATGCCATGCGGGAATCATCCTTAGTGCAGGAATCTACCTTAATGCAAGCATCACTTAGCCCCTTTGCAACACTAAGCCATTTTTTCTTTGTCTTTAGTATGCAAAATAACATTTTTGTTCTATTTTGGTAGGTTGATATTTTCCTTATCTGATTGCCATAAGAAAAACCAAGAGCATGGCTATATATCCATTTCAAAAATGAATAAGACCATATCATCTAATGAATTTTATCATTAAAGCAACAACCCCTTGTGGGAATTTCCAAATGGTCTCTCAAACTCTTTGTCTAACATGTAACCAGTTCTTTTCAAACCCTAGGTCACCAAGGTGATTTCATTTTTCCTTTAAATTTGGAAAGTGAGATACCCAATGGGTAGAGGAAAACAAGGTGAATCCCACAAGACCATTTTCATCTTCTGGATCTTCTTTTTCTCCCTTTGGTGGGCATTTTTCTGGAGCAGTACAAATATGGCTGAGAGGCACTTTTGGCAGATTGATATCTTCTTATTGAAATAATTTTTGGTCAGTTTAATGCTATGGTTGGATGCACCATACAACACTCTAGAGATCCACACCCTCAGAATTTTTTTATCATCATCCTATGAGCTGTGGCGAGCATTTACCTAAGGCCATTTAGGTAGATTGTACTTGAATAATTCCATACTTGGACAATTTTTTATCTTCTCCTAGGCTTGGTCTAATTTCCCTAAACCATAGTTTTTGTAGGTCCATAAATTCTTCTTCAAGGCCTATTTCAACAAAATGAGACCATGTTTGAGAAGAAAAAACAACAGCCTACAATATCCCTATGTGACGCGGGAATTTTGTTCAACACACAATTTGTGTCGGGCATCCCCTTAAGGCTACTTGGACCAATTTTCCTATACTTAACCAATTTCTTGATTTCACTAATTTTTCGTATTTCTCCATAATGATGTCATAATGCAAAAATGATTTCAACTTCATGCCACATCATCATCTATGTCATGCCATGCCATGTCAGCATCATCCTTAGTGTGGGCATCAACCTTAATGCGGGCATCACTTAGCCATTTTTTCTTTGTCTTTAGTATGCAAAATAACATTTTTATTTTATTTTGGTATGTTGATAGTTTCCTTTTTTGATCACCATAAGAAAAACCAACAACATGGCTAGATAGCCATTTCAACCATGAATAAGACCATATCATCTGATGAATTTTATCATCAAAGGAACACCCCCTTAGGGGCATTTCCAAATGGCCTCTCAAACTCTTTGGGTAACACTTAACCAGTTCTCTTCAAACCCTAGGTCACCAAGGTGATTTCATTTTTTCTTCAAACTTGGAAAGTGAGATACCCAATGGGTAGAGGCCAACAAGGTGAATCCATCAATACCACTTTCATCTTCTGGAGCTTCTTTCTCTCTCCTTGACGAGAATTTTTCTGGAGTAGTGCAATTATGGGTGAGAGGCACTTTTGGTAGATTGATATCAATTGTTATTTTGGATGACTTGTATTTTACTATAGATCATACAATTTACAGAAGTTAGTACAATAGTTTGTAGAAAGGGTTGGTATGCCTATGTTATAGTGCAATTTATTCAATATAACATGAAATGCAGGCTAATGTGTGAATTTTCTTGAGGCACTCAACTGTGATTTTACCATGTGGAAAACACATAAATTTGGAGTTTCGTTGCAGACCATCAGTTTTTATGTCTAAAACTTCAACTTTGAAAGCTTATTTAGGTTTTTTATGCCTAAAGAGACACTATGTGGTTTGAATCAGTCAATTTGGCTCTGTAATGCTTTTTAGTAAAGTAATCCAAAATTGACTTGCTTCAGTAAAATGCATGCACGTGCCTGATTTCTTTGTCAAATTCAATGAATAAAATAGGAGAGTCTTTTTTATTATTATTCCTCTTTTATCATTTTAATATGTCCACATTTTTACCTGATACCTTCTCGTTTATAAATTTTTTAAACTTCTAGCCCTAATATTGAATTATTTTTTCTCTAGGACAATGTGTGTATTTCATCGAGGTAATCAACCTGATTTATAGTTTACAGTTTTGATAGTCATCTAATTTTCTAAAATTCTAATTGGAGGTTTTTCGTTTTCCCATACCTCAACCTGTCAAACACGTGTTGAACTAATTGGGTGTCAAATACTTCAATTAATCTTGTAAACTTGTAAATGGTGGTTTTTGCTTTTCCATACCTGTCATATTATGAATTTTCAACTAAGTGTAAAATATGTCACTTAACAAGGAAATAATGTTCTACATAGTACAAACCATCAAATTCTATGATTTGATGAATCCAAATCGAGTTGGATTCTGACGGCATTGAGAATGATTGCATCACCTAGATGTGAACTCAGCATTTCTTCGTGATCAACCTTTTTTCCCACCTTTCAATTATTCAAAGAGCCAACACAGTACACATATCCATATTTGGCCTAAACCCATGGATTCCTTCCTAGCAGCTACAATCAATTACCAATCATGATGCTTCTTATTGAACATTGATAAATAGGGTCATTTTTATCAGTAGGCTATGTATTGACTCCATTATCTATGTTTGTTAATTTTTGTCTAGTATGGCCGCAGATGTGCACAAATTTGATTTCACTAAGTGTATGAGTGAAATGGGTAGAATTGTAGATAGTCTCATCCGGGTTTGATGGCTTTAACTGAAACTTCCATTCCATCTTATCTTTTTTATGTTCGTTTGGAAGTCCTTTCCCATCACTCATTGAAGTCTTTCCTGCATTAAGTCAACACCCTGTCCCTCTTCAAGAACTCGAGCATTCCCTCTCAGTGGCATAGCAGGATTGATTTATTCAATTCCAGTTATTAATTTCTCCATACTAGATGGGTATTGCATGTTGTTTTCCATTGAGCCATTTTTGTCTCAGCATTTCTCTCTTCCTTATCATTTTCTAACTCCATTGGAATTTCCCTTTTTTTTGTGAGACCTCTCACGCAATGTGTATCACTATTATAATTCTTCTCTGCTCGCATCTCCCATCTAGATAACTGCAATGCAACTTCCTCTTTGACTCCCTTTCTACCCCTGTTGTTGAAACTTGTCCACTTCAACCCGGTTTTTCCCATTGTGTTGCACTGTCGTGTTAGCCTTGTTCCACAGTAGTTGATATCTTCATTTGAATCTAGGAAAGTACAATAGAGGAATGTGAGACCTCTCACGCAATGTGTATCACTGTTATAATTCTTCTATGTTCGCATCTCCCATCTAGATAACTGCAATGCAACTTCCTCTTTGACTCCCTTTCTACCCCTGTTGTTGAAACTTGTCCACTTCAACCCCGTTTTTCCCATTGTGTTGCACTGTCGTGTTAGCCTTGTTCCACAGTAGTTGATATCTTCATTTGAATCTAGGAAAGTACAATAGAGGAAGGTTTGGCTCAAGGGTTAATCAGCATTTAATTTTCACTCTAATGAAATCCACTTGTAACATGGTCGATCCGACCCTTCAAGTCTATAAATAGAATGTAATAGGTAGTAGGGACAGTTATTATTGAAGGAGTTTGATGCTACTAATTCAACTATAAACTAGCCCTCTTCTCTGTAATGAAAGCATAATATAATAAAAAATTCTCTTGGGCCCCTTTTAAAACTTTCTTGAGTATGGATCTGGTTATATTTTTTCATTATCTCTTTTTTTTCTTGGGAATGTATTATATCTGTTATGTTCTCATTTATTTATTCTGTAAGGAAGTATGCTGATTTATATTGTAATAAAAAATATATAGATGATACAAACTTGCAGATCCATGAGATTGGTTTTCAAACAACTATCCAATTCAACCTATTTTCTAAGTTGTCCTTGTCATTCCAAAATTATATAAATATAAGATTTACTAGAGAAACTATGATTCCCGTGAATAAGAAACCAACATTTACAGTTGTTATGTTCTCATTTCATATGTTGGATGCATTCTTATTTCACAATAGAATCTTTTATGTCTGAAATTAAAACTATACTAGTCTAATTAGGTTTTTGCATGCAAACTTCCAAATTTCATACCTGGAGTGTACTTTGATTGGAATTGGTGTGCATTTTTAGTTATGGCGCCCATGAAAAATTGGAAAATACTATCAATTGTTGTTTTAGATAACATGGATTTTACTGTAGATCATACAATTTAAAGAAACGAGTACAAGCGATTGTAGAAAATGTTGGTATGTCTATGTTATAGTGCAATTTATTCAATATAACATGAAATGTAGGCCAATGTGTGCATTTCCTCGAGGGACTCAACCCTGTTTTTTACAATGTGGAAATCACATAAATTTGGAGTTTCCTTGCAGAGAATAAGATTTTATGTCTAAAATTTAAACATTGAAATCTTATTTAGGTTTTTTATGCCTGAAGAGACACTCTATGGTTTGAATTAGTGAATTTGGCTTTGTAATACAGGTTGGGCATGTATTTGAGTGAAGCTATCCAAAATTTCCTTGCTTCAATAAAATGCACACACATGCCTAATTTCTTTGTCAAATTCAATGAATAAAATAGGAGAGTATTTTTTATTATTATTTCTCTCCTTTTAGCATTTTAATCATTCCAAATTTTTACCTAATACTTTCTCCTTTAGAAATATTTTTAGTGTCACGCAGACCAAGTGTTAATTTTTCATAACCTCAAGTGAACAAATTTCAAGGGCTAGTTTTAATCCCATTTTGAAGGGAATTTTTTTATGTATTGCATTGAAGATGATGATCTGTCAATTCATTTGTAGAATATATTTCAAGAATATTTCATATGTCAATTCATTTGTAGAATATATTACAAAGAATATATTTCATCATTTGTAGTTTCATACACACTTCTCAATATGGGTTGCACATTAAAATATCATAGATATAGGGAAAATACACATATGGATTAAACATTACACTTGTATTACACATTAGAAATACATTAACTATATCAAAATATATGCATTTCAGAGAAATACTTACAATTTATATTACAACAATATTAGTTTGTACATAGACATCAAATGTACACCATATTATTCTAGAACTATAGGCTGCTTGGGAGGTTTTTGTAATTCCTCCTTTTTAGAATCAGAAAATTCTCTATAGCTTCTCTTGCCTTTTCCAGAACCCTCCAGTTTCACAAAAGCTTCATCATCCATATGTTTTAATGGTTTTTCTTTCTATTTCACTTTGCTTGCAAGACTTATCACTTTTGTATGCAATCTATCTTTTTCTTCTAGTAATTTCTTCAACATCTCTACATTTTTATTTTTTTGCTTTGAGTGCTCATCTTCCTTTATTTTAAGATCATCCTTTTTCCACTTCAGTTCAGATTGAACTCCACAAAATTTTTTCTTGAACTGTTGTACCTCCTTCTCGAGCTCTTGTTCCCTCAAATCTGTATCACATGGAGTATACAAAATTGCTTCTGCCACAGGTTTATTTTTCAAATATTTAATTTGGGATTTCAAATCTTATATCTCACTATCACATCCAAAATGTAGTGCTTTTCCCTTCTCCAATAATTTTTGGTGAAGGTCTCTAATTTCAGCCTCCTTCTCCTCTATCTTCTTCTTCAATGTTGGATATGATGAGCCAAATGTTAACTCTACAACATGGATTATTGAAGTAGCTTCATTCAAGGTCTTATCTCATTGTTGCAAGGACTTCTAAAACTGGAGTAAGTTCTCCATAGTTACCTCACCAAGTTTTGTACTACCAAAAAGTTTTGGTGCGCTGAAATTTTTACCCTTGACTTTGGATTCTTTTGGTGTGCTGACATTTTTACCCTTGATTGTTGATTCTTTTGGTGTGAAGACCTATTTACCCTTGACTGTTGATTCTTTTGGTGACCAGACCTATTTACCCTTGACTGTTGATTCTTTTCCTCTTCCAACTCTTTTAGCCTCAAGAGTTGCCGAAATCCTTTGAATTATCTTAGTTTTTAGCAACTCATTATTTTTAGTTGTTTTATTCAATTTTTCCCATCTTGTTTCATATTTTGTAGTATCATTTTTTTGTTTAATGATCATTTCTCTCATTTTAGTTTCAAACTCAACCATAAAACCTATAATAAATGTTTCTTTGTACTTCAATTCTTGTTGAAGTTCTGCTTCCTTACAAAATACAGTCTTCAGTGGTGGCATGTTCAAAACTTGAGGCCTATTTTTCAGCTCATTTAAAGTCTCCCTATAGTTTCCTCATATTTTTTTATTTCCATCCTGAAACATGTCTCTCAATCTATCAAGGTCAGAAATTGATCATTATAGAACTATGCTAAATGTAGAACATTGATCCTTAATAAGTTTATTCTTCTGGCCAATTATTTTTTCAGTTCCCACTTTTTTTTTCTCTAAACCTGTAACACGATGTACCAAATCAAGAATTTGGACATCCTTAGTTCTACAAAATTCATCGCTTACTATGAAGGAATCCTCCCACATGGTAGATTGTTCTTTGAAATGGACCATTTTATCAAATAAAGAAAAAACAAATCTACCATCAAAAAAATATTTGCCATGAATTAGGTCTTCATCACTAGTCGGTGAACAATCCATATCATTGTTTACAAATTCCTCCCATTGATCTACATTTTCATTTCCATGCATTCCAGCCAAATTTGTGGCACCAACATCTTCTTTAGGGGAAATTGGAGGGATGTCGTTTCCCACAGATTCCATATTGTCCTCAAAAGTTTGTCCATGTACTGTTGATGTAGTGACATTACAAACTCCTTCTACATTGTTCTTTAAATACGGTTGAGGTAATTCCTCATTTTTTTGTTGTTCTTTAGGCTTAGTAATGTATGTTCTAATAGAATTTGACCCTACAACACTGGGTCGACATAAATCAATATTTTTTGTATTGTTCTTGAGTAACTAAACTTGGCCCTCTTCATTTTACTATCTTGCAATGCATAGTGCAATTTCCTAGCCAATAGATGAGGGACATCTATGGCGATGTCTTCAACCTAGTGTATGGCCAACTTCAAGCAATCACCCGAAATATAATTCCACTTATGGTGATTCGTAATGGTCCTAAGGATAATATGAATTAGGGTTTGGTATATTTCTTGAGGAACAAATTCCATTTTTAGATTATTCTTGGGAACAACAAACCATTTCCCACAAATTTTATTGCCCATCTGAATCTGTTAACACTCTGTTTTTAATAGTTGATTTAAGAACTTGATAGGAGTTCGATGAGGGTCTCATTCCCATGAACTTCATGTGAACTCTCCTTCAGGATATCAGAGGTGCAAAGCAAAGAAGAAAACGGAAGGTGTGCTGAAGGCGTTGGGCAAGGCTCGAGATCAAAGGCTGAAATTGATCGAACATGATTCAATCGCTCTAAACCATTTCGTGTGAGTAGACATGCTCGACCAAAGCCGCATTTCCAATTTGCAAAATGGGTTAAAGGTTGGAACATTCTATGGTTAAGATTAGATTTGAGTTATATCTATGGCCTCAATTGATTTCTCAAACCATACCTACACGGGTAAAATCCACGATTTCAAATTATGAAGAAGAGGTAACAGTCGCGAAGATCAACGACTGCGATAAGATTGGAGAGAAATCTACAGCCACGGTCTATTTCACAGTGCAGACTGGCATGATGAATACCAAAATATTCCCATTGCGAAAGACAGTGGGGCCCACTCGGATCTACAACTACATGAAGGATCGGTTGTGATCAATAGTTGAAAACATGTCATGATCCTGAACTGCTCGCGGTGTTGAAAGGAGAAAAGTTGGCAGCAGAAGGAATGGAACGTGGACGATGAAAATGAAAGATTCCTCGAATTGGATGGATGAGATGCCTCCTAGGGTACATGATTTCATGTCTAGTGCAGAGATGATAGAGGAGGAGGAGTTCACGCGTGTAATCTACCCCCATTTGTAGATTGGCTGATTCCTCCAACACCATTTGGGATAAGCCTAAGATGGAAGTCTCGTCCAGCGATGCTGATTTCCTCGGTTCGTAAGTGTGGCACATGGTTCACTTCGAAGGGAACCATGCAAAAGATGGAGGTTTGATTCATTGAGACAACAAACTTGGAATTTACATGAGGTCGAAGGATGCGCGAACTAGAACATCCTAATGCCACCATCAAGGTAATTGAAAGGGAAAGAGATGGTCAAATCCGCAACCCTTAGAACCATCCTGGAAGCCATGCGGGAATGGCTTGGAATCTTATCCATATTGGATAATATGATTGAAACATCAGGAGGAAATATCCCCACCCTGGAATCACACATACCTCCATTGCAACTACTCTAAGGGTATAGCCCTTCCTGAGCTGTCTCTGCTCACACTATATAACACCATCTTTCAAAGATCTTCGAGGCATGGAACTGTGTAGATGATAAGAGATATAGGGTTGAATTCCGAGAAGTGTCGAAGTCCTTCATAGAAAACCATGACTGTGTGGTTCGTGAAATCAGTTCGATAAGGGGTACTCTTGGTAGCAAAACATGAATCTGTGTTCTGGTTATCCACACCAGAAAATAGCCAACCAAAAGGGCATAGATGTGAAATACCAAGGGGGATTCACCCGCTTATACATGACCCAGTCTCTGGATGTGCAGTGCATGGGTTTTGACATCCCAGCGACGTCCCTCCAACACTCTCGGCTACAGTCATGACCTCTGAATTCCCAGCTCATAGTGGTGGAAAAACTGTCGGAGCAAATGCTCGTACTGGAACTAGGTGGGCTTTGAGCCTTCAATGCCACCCCCAGGATCTCCACTTGGCTGTTTGGTCGTGGGAGAGGAGAAGGTCAAATGCACACTCGATTGCATCGCTTATGGGAAAACCCTCCTCGTAGGTAGAAGAGAGTAGTAGAAGGATGATAAGCTTCCTAAGTCGGTTATCATCACCAAGTGCATGACCACCTTCTTCTCAGCCTCCTCCTGTAACAGTGTTACCAGAAAAAGGATGGGTCGAAGAAAGTAGTCGGGCAGTGGATTGAAGCAGGATGGTAGAAAGCTCTGTGTTGTCAGTCTACTTTATCATGTGCCACATCTCCATGATGTTGTTTATATTTGTAAAATGTGGTGATAGTCCACTCCCTATACAGTTAATGCATGATAGTGACTTGTAACACTTTTCTGTTTGGTAGTATCAGCATTAGAATAGTATAAATACACTCCTGATAGAGGGATGAAGTAGTGGGGTTGGATTGGGAAACATTGTAGGGATGAGGCTCTCCATTGTAAATAAGTTTTTATGCCTATGTTATGATTAAAAATTGCAGAGGAGGAGTTGTTTATCATAGCAGAGATTCATGTGTCATTTCTTTTCCCAATATGTATCTTCTTTTATGTGCAATGTGTTCCCTGTTTTCACTCCAGTCTATTGATTTCTTTTCATGTCTGCAACTTAGGGTATAATAGTTAGGATTTCATACTTGTTATGCTATGGCTGTTGTTCCATACATTTATCAATTGCTCTTCTAAAGTTGCATGGAATTCATCTAACTGGTGCTCCACACAATGGACTATTCTCTCTCTCGTCCTCCAACCACTCGCTAAAAATATCCTGATCGGGAGATCAGTGGCTACCTTGCCTCTGTTTTATACCCTATGCCTTCCTTTCCTCTTACAAGTGTTCACGACACAGGTTCTCGACTCCATTGCCAATGGTTCCCACCCCGATAATCCCACCCTGCATCTCAACTTTACATACTTTGTTCCATTCAGGATCCTGGCCCCCTGATCATGCCGATTGAAAATCTTATGCAGAGTAGACTTCGATGACACACGAGATTGAAAATCTTATGCGGAGTAGACTCCAGTGACAAATGAGAGATCCCTCTTTGACTGTGCAGGGCCAAAGCCATATTCTAAAGCAGTTCTGCTGTTATGCTGGGAGCAAGCCCTCCCCCTTGACCTTCGGGGCCCAAAAAAAAATCCCGTTGCTAACAAACTAGCGTCGTTGTTGGGGACAAAATTGAAGATCCTCCCTAGGAAGAACGACAAAGATTTAGTTCTGGTTGTTGATGGTGAACAATGAGCCAGACATCAAGAAGGTTGAGCACTTTTCACCTGGTGACTTCACTCTTGAAGGATTCATACTTCAGCGACTCCACTGGTGGTGTGACCCAGAAATCGAATGGCCGAGGAAAGCTGGTAGGCTCCGTCTAGAAAATGGACCCCTTATAAAGCTTAGAAATGTCTGACGAAAGGTCCAAATAGTTGGGTCTTCATTTCTTTCAGGATGTTTTATCCTATCTTGTAAGTTTTCTCTTATCTTTTCCTAGATTTATCAAAACATCCTTCTATGGTTCAGCTCATTCTGAATAGAGCTATGAATATATTCTTGTTTATCCTTATTTACAAACTAAAAGCATTGCATCGTCTTGTACATATGATTATGGCCTAAATTTTTATCCAGGGGCTCACAATGTTAAAGGACACCCCTGTGAATTTCATGAAACCTCAAACGATAGCTTGGCTATTATGCCTAACCTTGTCTCTCCTATTTCTCCAAGCCAATACAAACCACTAAAACTGCCTCCCATCCTCAATGATTTTCCTGCGAGATATTACAAGTACCTCCCCAAGTTTGATGGAGAATCCCAAGACTTGACTGCTGAGAAACATTTACAAGCCTTTGAGCATTTCTCTGACCTTTTTGAGATAGATCACAATGATGTATGCATGCGGGATTTCTCCCTGTCCTTGCAAGGAGATGCCAAAGTATGGTTTAAACACTTGCAGCCTAAGTCCATCCACACTTGGGAAGAGTTTTCTTGCACCTTCTTGGAGTTTTGGGGTATGAGAAGGCCATTGGAGAAAATACTTTCAGATTTTTATTCCCTGAGGAGGCATAAGGGATTTCTACAGAAGAGGAATTTTTGAGTGAGCTCAGCATAGGATTTTTATCCTCATCAAAATTAAAGTTTAGAGACCTAGATAAATATTTTTGGTTTGGTGAAATTCCAGGAAAGTCAAACCCTAGTTTGACCCCGAGCTAGAAAACCCTAAATACTAAAACTGCTAAGTTTTGGTACATTCACTATATCCTAATATTGGTGAAGTATCAGGAGCTGTAAATTGCAAGGGCCGAAGATAAAATCCTGATGAACATTGTGTCCAACATTCATCCTTACTTTCACTATATTTTGGGAGATATGATCCCTCCAAGTTAGGGTTCCATCCTCTTCCAGAATTCATCCCTAAATAGGACACCTGGGGATAATTGCAATATCTTGGGCTACAGAGGTCCAAATGGAATTGCTGAAGATGTTCCAGAAAGGGAACAAAATGTACTTTCTGTGGTATGAATTTCATACTCAGAAGATGAAATAGTGACATGTGGAAGTCCGTACAACTTCATTGTTCTGAACAGTCATGTAACAGGTCACCTTGGGAAAAGGATCATAAATCCCAATTGGTGAAACAAATTCTGATGAAACCTATGGTGTTGGATTAGGGACATGCGAGGTTACCTTAGTACAAAATGTTAGACATATAAGAGCATTAATTTCGGATATATCACAGAAACAGTAACAAGAATTTATGTAGAAGAAATTGGAAAACTAGGGCTTCATGTTCCGAGAGCTTCCCTCCATTGTTTTCAGAAAAGGAGTACATTGGACAGCTCCATTTGAAGATATCTATCTGTCTATCCAATCAGATCTGAAATATTCTAAGTTTTGAGAATTAGGGTTTCTATGACAAACCCTAGATCAGCCAGCTCCGGAACTAGGACAGACACCTCAAATCAGTAAGATCTAATCCTTTGCTATTTTCATTTGAGGTTCTCATTTCAAAATGATATATCACATTAGCTTAATGGTAATCTTGGTGAAGTTGACAACTTCCAAGCATGAAAGTATATGATCTCTCTAAAGAAAATGAATTGGACACCTACATGATTAGAGAGGTTCCAGTTCCAGAAGGAGATGAGGCTAGAATCCTTACACAAGAAGAACTTGGTCAAGGCCAAAAAGATCATGGTTGATTCAGTCACGGATCAACTTGTACCACAAGTGTCTTCCCTAAAGATACCGATGATGTTTGATTCCTTGACCAAGATATTTGAAGGGAAGAACATAAATTAGAATATGACCTTAAGAAACTAGTTGAAGGAAGTGAAGATCCAGAATGCAGAGACCATACAGTCATACTTTACAAGGGTCTCTCAAATAAAAGAACAACTTCAAGTGGTAAAAGAAAAAGTGAAGAATCCAGAAGTGGTGATAGCCACCTTGAATGGCCTCCCAAGATCATGGGATTCATTCATTCAAGGAATGTGTGCCAGAAGGAAGTGATTACTTTCAATAGACTCCGAGAAGAAAAAGAAGCTCGACTCATAAGAAGAGAAGAGAAGATGGGAGAAATTGAAGATCAAGCTCTCATCATCCAAAGAAGATCCATCAAGTGATGAGGAATATAAATAACTCAACTCTTGAAGCACCTCTTATCCTCCTTAGCATTCGGATAAGAAATGATGCTATCATGAATGAAGAATAGGATGAAGCTGAAGGCTGAAGAAGGAGTCTACCCATGAAACAAATAAAGATAAGTATTCGATTGTCATTTCATGATATTGTTTTGTTATGCATTTGTTTATATTCAGTTGATGTATTATGCATGATAGGATGTTTGCATTAATGAAAGTATACTACTAATATGCATGTGATGGGTAAGTAGCTCATGGTGCTATACAACTCTCCATTGCTACCTATCTAGAATGAAACCTCTTTACTAACATATTGGATTAGTGCACAATCTCAATGTTGTCCTGGTAGAGATGGAAGGCATCTAGAAAGTTTCCGTGAGATATGGATGGATGTTGTATTGGATAAAATAGTTGCATGATCATATAGTTATGCATAAGAATTTTTCATTATGAATATACCTTATGAAATGTTTCTAACCATACAACTACATTTGACTTGTAGGAAAGATCGCATACATAATCGCCTACAATAAAAGAAGGATGAGACTTGTTCCGAAGAACAAGTGACAACAGTTCAAGATGAAGAATAATATGACGAATGCAGAGACATCATTGATGCAAAACCTTCAAGCTATGAAGAAGTAACCAAGAAGAAAGGGAAGACTAGTTCAAGAAGAATGATGTCTAGGATGCAGTATCGACACATGAAGAGAAGTTCGTAGTTCCACCATGCAGTAGATGGAAACATCATGGGATACAAAGCAATATTCATAGCACGAGGCTTCTCACAAAAAGAAGGCCTAGACTATGAAGAGACATTTGCATCTAGTAAGAGTTGAAACACATACATGATGAGCTTGATGAAGATTTTAAACTTTGCTATAAGGTTGAAGATGCAAGTCTATACACTAGATGGTCACATAGAATATTAGTAGCATAGGAAGCTACTTGTCACTCCGGTACAGAATGTTTCAGTGCATAGAGTACAAAAGACAGAGGGAGTATGATACTTCGCTTCAAAGGGAGTGACTACAGAATATCCTGAGGATCGACATGGTACGACAGGATGGACAGACTACTGATGACTTTAGGATTTACTGAGAGTAAAGTGAATTCCAACCTTTGCTTCAAAGTTGAAGGCGGAATACCAGTGATGCTCCTGTTATGTGTGAATGCACTATTTAGGCATGGAGGTGTGGACAAAGGAAGTATGCAGTAGAGATCTTGAAGAGGTTCAGGATGATGGACTACATAACCACACCTATGACATCGAACTTGAAGCTATTGAGTGTTGCTTCATCAGAGATGATTGATGTTACGATGTATCATTAGATGATTGGTTCATTAATGTACCTAATGAACATGAGACCAGAAATTTGCTTTGCTATGAAGACATTGAGCCAACTCTTGACAGATCCGAGAAATGTTCACTTGATTGCTGCAAAGCATGTTCTAAGGTACCTGAGGGGTACAGTTAATTATGGGATCAAGTACGATGCGAATCAAAAGATTAACCTGGAAGGTTATGTTGATTCAGGTTGGGCAGGCAGTGCTATCGATAGGAAGAGCACCTCAGGGTGTTGCTTCAGTATGGGATCAAGTGTGATCTCTTGGTTTAGCAGGAAGCAATCCTGTGTGGCACTGAGTACAGCTGAAGCAGAGTATGTCACAGCTTGTTCAACTAGTTGTGAGGCAGTATGGCTATGGAAGCTACTCTTTGATTTATTTGATCTTCAGTTGGATGCTACTTGTATACATTGTGACAACCAGAGTTGCGTAAAGTTGTCAGAGAATCCAGTGTTCCATGACAAGTCGAAACATATCGAGATCAAGTACCACTATATTAGGCATATGGTGCAGAGGGGAGCAGTGAAGCTCTAGTATGTTGCGATGGAGGAACAAATAGATGATGTATTGAAAAATCCATTGGCTAGGGTGAAGTTCAAGTACTTCAGGGAGAATCTTGGTGTTCTCCAAATAGAGGTTTCCTCCAACGAAAAGTGATGAGTCCCATAGACATTCTGACATGGTGAGAGGATTAGTTCCTTCCATGGTTAGATGTAAGGGCTGAGTCAGTCTGTCATGGTGAGAGGATTGGTTCCTTCCATGTCAGATATGAGTGCTAAGATCCATAGCCATTCTAACATGGTGAGAGGATTGGTTCCTTCCATGGTCAGATGTAAGGGCTGAGCCATTCTGTCATGGTGAGAGGATTGGTTCCTTCCATGTTAGATATGAGTGCTGAGATCCATAGCCATTCTGATGAGTAGGTCAGATATAAGGGCTGAGCCATTCTATCATGGTGAGAGGATTGGTTCCTTCCATGTCAGATATGAGTGCTGAGATCCATAGCCATTCTGACAAGTAGGTCAAATATAAGGGCTGAGCCATTCTATCATGGTGAGAGGATTACTTCCTTCCATGTCACATATGATCATTGGCCATTCTGTCGAGTAGGACAGATGTAAGGGAATTGCCATTCTTTGAATGGAGCTGCTTGGTGAGGTACCAGGAACACTCAGTCTATGATTGAGTAGCCATTCTGATGTGATAGAGGGATGTGTTCCCACTTGATCAGATGTGAGGGCTGAACCATTCTGTCATGGATAAAGGATTAAGTTCCTTCCATGTCAGATGTGAGTGTTGTCCTTTCCGATGAGCAAGTCAGATGTAAGGGCAACTGCCATTCTCTAGGAGAATGGAGGCACTTGGTCAGTTACTAGGTAGCTCAGTCGAGGAGGATTGGGGGCCATTCTGATATGACTATAGGATTGGTTCCTACAAGATTAGATGTGAGTGCAAGCCCTTCCATCACTGTGAGCAGGATGTGTTCCCACCTGGATGGATGTAAATGCAGAGCCTTTTCATCACTGTGAGCAGGATGTGTTCCCACTTGGATGAATGTAAGTGTAGAGCCTTTTCATCACTGTGAGCAGGATGTGTTCCCACCTAGATGAATTTAAGTGCAAAAATCTTTCATCATTGTGAGCAGGATGTGTTCCATCCTAGATGAGAGTCTTCCATCATTGTGAGTAGGATGTGTTCCGGACTGGATGGAAGTGCAAAAATATTTCATCATTGTGAGCAGGATGTGTTCCAGCATGGATGAAAGTGAGAAAAATCTTCCATCATTGTGAGTAGGATGTGTTCCAACCTAGATGGAAGTACAGAACTCTTCCATCATTGTGAGTAGGATGTGTTCTAGCTTGGATGGATGTGAGTACTATGCCTTTCTGACGAGTAGGTCAGATGTAAGTGCTGAGCCTTTTCACAAATGATAGTAGTTGTGTCCTATCATGCTGGTGATTGTGAGTGTTGGGCCTTTCTGATGTGATTATAGGATTGGTTCCTATATGATCAGATGTGAGTGCTAGGTGTGCCTTTATGATGAGTAGGTCAGATGTAAGTGTTGGAGGGGCCTTTCTGATGAGTAGGTCAGATATAAGGGGTGAAGAAGACCTACATGGAGGATAGGCCTACAACCAGCATGAAAAAGGGCTGGCTCTGTAGAACTTCCTGTGAAGAGAAGAATCATGAGATAACACCCATGATGATCCAGATCGAGTGATGATCCAGATCCAGTGAAGATGATCCAACAGTGATGATCCAGATCAAGTGATGATCCAAATCTAGTGATGATGCCCAGTGATGATCCAGATCAAGTGATAATCCAGATCCAGTGATGATGCCCAGTGATGATCCAGATCGAGTAATGATCAAGATCCAGTGATGATGATCTAGATGAAGTGATGATCCAGATCCAAATGAAGATGACTTACAGATGAAGATGACTTGAAGATGAAGACGACCTGAAGATGATGAAGACCTGACGATGACCCAGATGACACAGAGAAGAATACTTGTGCTGATAAATTGTGTCGAGAGAATAACTTCCTAGTTAAGAGGGAGTGTTTATGTCACATGCCCCAATTTTGCAAAATAATATTATCTTATTTGATTTTATTCCAAGACATTATGTTAAATTTAATGCTAAGTTGTAACTGATGACTCAGCAGAGTCAAGGATGTGGAATGTAATTCTGAATATTTTAATTTTAAATAAATAAAAGTGGAGACAACAACTTGGGAGAGCTGTTAAAAAGAGTGTTACTGGTCAAGTTGGTGGAGGACACTAGGTGGAGAGCAAATAAACAAGTGGCAGCATCCTCAAACACTTCCTATGTCGCAGTTGGCAACCTCCCTACATTTGGGGTCATGATTCCCCAAGAAAGTGGGATCAGAGTAGGTGGTTAAATTAATGACAACTAACCCAAAAAGACCTAGGCAATATTAATAAAAAAATCCCATTGAAGAGAGCTGAGGCTGCTCATTCCAGGAGAAGAATCATTCAGGTGAATGCACTTCAAGGAATTCATTGGGAAGGGAATTTTTGTGGAAGGTGTTTGAGGGGTAAACTGCAAGAAGTGATCTAGTACAACTTTCCATGCTGAAAGATCTTGCTGCAGAGTGCAGAGTTGGTATTGAGTCATTGGACTAGTACTTTGTTATTTGCTCCACCTAGTTCGAGCCAAGGAGAGACCAGGAACAGGCTCGGGGGTCCTGAGAAGTCACTATTTGAGCACTCTCCAGGAATTGGTAGGGAAGAATGGCCTCCCAACACTGTTGTCATCCATCTTTAAAAACAGGTTCTACTATCTTTTAATTTCTGTGTTAAAGTTTATATCTGTGTATGAACAAATAATGAATGATTTATATGTTATGTAGTGAATTGTTAAGCTTGAAATCTCTTAGTTTTTTTAAATACTGAATCTGTCCTTTAATGAAAAATAATCCTACCTGTGTTTTTCCCCATCTAGAGTAAACCAGATCGTACTCTAGCACAGGTAGTGTGTTTAACAATGAATGAAGTATGATAGGAATCTGAAAGGAATAGAGTACTTATGTTTTTCAAAGTATTGAAATCTTTTCTTTCAGTAGATAGTTGTTTCTAGAAAGAATATTAATATGTTTAGTAGGATTGTTGTTAAATCCAGACTGTATATTGAGAATATTAGAGAAAGAACGGGATCATATTATTTTACTAATAGCAGTATACTCAAGTATGTAATTCAATTCTTTTACACAGTACCTTCTTTTATAAACTGTACATCTGCACTGAAGCAAAAGAAATAGAGATATCGGTTAATGCTTATTATTTATGTTAAGTAAAGATGTAAATATAGTTCTGTTAGTTTATTTCTTTTCCTACTAATGATAGCTATTTTACCTGCAACTATCCAACCTCTAAGTAAGGATAGGTAACCTAAATAAATTCTGAAGATAAACTAATTTGAGATAAGGAATATCATAATTAAGAACTTAATAACCCTTATAGTATTATTTCTCTTAGAATTAAAATAATGAACAGACAGTAGTAACCTATGCATAAAGTTTTATTAATAAAGAACTGTCCTTACACATTTACAGACAAATTATATGTAAGGAGTATTGATAGGATGAAAGTTCTTATTTCTTTCACCAAGCTTACAAAATAATTTTATCAAACAAACTCAACTATTATAGACTGTTCTCAGTCTTATTTAATAATATATATATGTAAAAAAAATAAACTTAAGAGAATACAGTATTTACAAACAATATTATTATTAACACAAATAATATTTATTGTTTACAAATCAAAAAGAAATTCTTTTACAAACTGGAGTAATTGTTAAAAGAAAAACATAGATTAATTCTACAAACCCTAACCTAGAATTCTTTAAACCATAATTTAGTTCTTTTAAACCATTAAAGAACCAACTAAATTCATTTCACAGGAATAAAATACAATACTGAACAATATAAACAAAATGTATACTTCTAAAAGAAACTGTGTCTTATTATTTTACTAACAGGGTGTACCTGTGAAAACGAAAGATAGGGTTAAAACCCTTATAATTATTACAATAAGCAAAGCATTGAAGTAATAAATCAAATTCATTTAATTATGTAACTATTAAGTAACAAGGTTATTTTAATTTACTTACAGTCCTTTAAGGACAAACAGAAAGATTGTGTAATTATTATAAACTAGAATAATCCGTTTCAAAACGAGGGTTTCCAAAGGTTAAACCCTAGTTCATAACTTTAAATAAAAACAAGCAAGAATTAAATTATGACTGTAAGTATCAGTCTTGAAAACTATAATTATAAACCCTTATAGAGTAATTCAAAAGAGTATAAAACTTTATTTATAGTCAAGAAGGGTAAAACCCTGAAATTACACAGACTATAACATTAAACATTTGATAAACTAAACCAAGATTGAAGACCGAACTGTCTTTACAAAAAACTATTAATTTAGACATGCCGTAAATCCAACTTCAAACTAAATACATTGCTCAGTTAAACCAAGTCTACCCATCGACCAGAGAGGGTTTGTTACTGAGTATTACAACAAAAAAACTGTAAAAACAAACAGCATAACTCATGGCGAGTTGAGGGAGGGTTTCCCCAAACCCTGGGTGATTCCAATGACCACCCTAATACAAGTAGGGTGAAAACCCAACACATGAACCATGGGGCTTACCCGAATCAAACCACGAGTCATGACATTCGTTGGTGGACTGTTAATTTTCTTCATCGTGAAATTATATAGTGGTGAGCACCTGCAAGCAATGTAAAAGACCTCTGTCAATTAACAAATACCTATTTAAACCACAGCAACAACAAAGCACTTGCAGCGAAGAAAATGAACTCTAATTTTATTATTTACCTGTCAATGGAAACGACAAACGGCCTCATCGAGGCACTGTCACCTACAGGCTTTGCAAAATGAAGACTCAAACAGCCTGCAAGATAAAAACCTCATGCAACAGCAAGCCACGAGGACGGCAAGAGAAACTGGAGTAGACAGTGAGCCACGAGGATGACGAAGGGAAGATTACACAAACAGCAAGCTAAGGGTAACGATAATCTCCACAAGTTTGCAGAGCGAGAACCCCAGCCACTGAGAATGGATTCTAAAACCACACACTGGTGACAAATGTAGCACAGAACCAAGACACAAGACAACCGGAGCAAGGAGGACCGACGATCGCCATGGGAGACAAGCAGAGAAGCCTCAAGGGCCGGCGCAAACTGCGGGGAAGAATGATGAGGTTAGGGTTACAGTAGTTTTTTATATCTCCCACGCTTGGTCAGGAGACGACCACGTGGTCAGAAAATCAAACCATGAAAATGGGTCGTTCTCTATAGTGCTTGCGTAAAACAAAGTCCAATTATTAAATCATTGGAACAAGGTTTAAACTATGATATCAACCAAATAATTGCCATGCAAATCAATATTTCCATGCACCATATCATATGCTAGTGTCGTGACAAGAATATCAACATTATGGTTACATTGACCTATCAAGGACTGTCATTTTTAAACCTTAGTTAAAGCCCGAAAATCATTCACGCATAAGACTCATTTCCACTATAAACCTTATGTTATTATATTACAATATCACAATTGCGATTTGAATGGTTGCATTTCTTTCCTCCAAACGTTGTTTTTATTATAAGATAGAAATCAAATAATTCATGTCTTATTTATAGATAGAGATCAATGTTTTAGGTCTTTACTAAAGAAAAGAGATCAAATGTTTTATGGGATTGCTCATGCTAATCACCCTTCAACCATAGTTTTCTTTTGTACAAATATTTTAGTTTATACATGGGAAATCTCTTATACAAGGACTTCACAAGTTATAGTTTTTATAAATGGCATAATCTAATAGTTGAGAGGATTATAAACTCTAATTTAAATACGTTTATAGTCATGAACTAATTATAGACTGAATATCTATCAAACAAATAGATTATGCATGTCTATAATACTTATATGAACTAATAACTCAAATGGTAACAGAAATTTGAAGAGGACAAAAACTTATTGTAAGAACACTATTATGAAATTATGTTACACAATTTCAAAGCGACAATACTTTGATGGATTTTGGGTTATGACTCAACTTGGAAATTACATAAGATTCACCGGGTCAATTGGGTAGTGAAGTAGTTATAAAACCAAACAAGTTAACTATAAAGTCGACCTGTTTTGAGAGTATCAATCTCAGATAAACTGTTTGTAGACAGTAATTTAATTCAAGAGAAGTATCATAGAAAAAATTAAGAAATTGAATAGGAATGATCCTAATGAGTCCAGAAATTATTAGAACCTCATGGTTCGACATGAAATTAAAATGAAGGCAACAATGATCTCATGTAGGAAGGCATTATGGTTTTTAGTTTGCACAATCAAACTTATACTGTCAAAAGGTTAACAGGCTGTAAGTTATCTCGCAGAAGCGAAATGTGGAACAGTTGTTACACAGATAAGATAATGCATTAATGTATAAATACTAACAAAAAAAATCATTATAACATTGCAAATTATTTAGGCTAAAGTATTAGTACTGTGTAACTGAGATTCTAACTCTTAGAGTCGCAAACATATCTTAATGTCACTACTTACTTCTAAACTTATTACAAGAGAAATTGAAGGAATCCAAATGGTTTTACCTCACAGAAGCTGTTTAGAGTCTAGCAGCTTAATTACTAAGCTTTTCAATTGCAAATAAAATATTGCTGGATACTTTAAGAATTTTTAAAACGTGCTCGTTCGATCATACCTGTAAACCTATAAGAACCAATAATCTTCTGCATTAGCACAATTGCTAAGTAAGCCCCTGATTCAAAAGTTAGATTCCACCTACTTGACATGAAAAGACTCATTAGTAAACTGAAGTAAAACATTACGCAAGAATACTTTATTCTTGTTACAAAAAAATGAACTGTTGAGTTAATATAATTAAGATTTAGTGAAACTAATTACTTGACTATTTATTTTATTGCAATCCGTTAGCTGTTTGTAGACCGCAGGTTTTAGCATTTATTGTTATCTCAAAATTTTAAATTTTTGTGAAAATTTGGGGTTTTGACATGTGGTATCAGAGCACAAGGTTCAAACACTAGGCCTTGATGAATCCCAACTAGCTTTCATAAAATAGTAAATTAAATTATTATGCTGACGTATTTTATTTTTAAATGTTATTCAATAGAGAATTATTTTCCTGAAGTTTAACAGGAAGGTATGGAAAGGCTGGAAGAGTATGAAAAGGAGGAGTCTCCAGTTACTGAAATAGAAAAATTACCAAGAGATCCTATACTAGAGGATTTAACTATCAATTCCTCAGCATTGTTACAAACTGTAAAAGACTTAAAAACTGAAATGGAGTCTGTAAAGAGAAAGAATGAAAGGATTCTGAGGGCTCAAGAAGAGCTGAATTATATCCTAATTGAAAAGTTTCAAACTGAGGGTAGGGGTAGAAGGTCAGAATCTGAATATGCCAGTCATCAATGAAAATATAAAAAGATGAAACATACAAAAACTGAAAGTAGTTCGTCTTCTGAAGTGTTTGGTGAACAACAAAATTATCATACTACTAGTGACAGTAGTTATGATAATCTGTACACTAAAAAGAGGAAATACAAACCTTATGAGGAAATTTTTGGGGAATTCAAAAAGATAAAACCACCAACTTTTAATGGAGAGACTGAGAAGGGGGAGGAAGCTGAATCTTGGTTATCGGGGATGAAGAATTACTTCCAAATATATAATTATTCTAACCAGTTAAAGGCTAGGATGGCTATACATAACCTCTCAGGAAAGGTTGACATTTGGTGGCAGGACTTGAAGAGAGTTAAGGGTATAAAAAAAAAGATGTTAATTAAAGTACCTTTAAGAGGTATTTCAAAAATAAATTCCTGTCTAAGTAGTATTATGAGGAGAGAGCCAAAGAGTTTTATGAACTGAAATTAGGTTCAATGACACTGAAGGATCTTAACAGCAAGTTCTTAAGTCTACTTAGGTATGTACCCTACCTTGTAGATGAGAAACCAAAGGTACAATGATTCCTTAGCTGTCTACCTTATCATATTAAAGATAGAATTGAATATGATAACCCAAAGACCTTGGAGGAAGCTATGAGAAAGGATAACTTTTGTTTTGAGCAAAATCGGAAGAAAGAAAGCTTGGCCAACTGGAAGGCTAAGAAAAATAATAATCAGTTTGAACAAAAGAAGAAGGATTTTGTGCCTAACAGAAACCTTAAGAACAATAAGGCCAAAAATTATTCCAATAACAAGAATTTCCAAGGAAATAGGAATAATACACCCAACAATCAGAATAATTCTAAAGGTAAGGAAACTGCAAATAATCATGGAAAAATTACCAAGAACTTTGAGCGTAAAGAACCTGTCAAGTGCTGGGAGTGTAATGGCCCACACTATGATTCAGTCTGTCCAAACTAGAAGAAGACTGTTACCAACATTCATACTATACAGGAGGAGATGATTGTTGGGGAACTATCAAGGAGCATTCCTAGAATCAACACAGCCTTGGAGAACCGATAAGATGAATATCAGAGTTCCATGGTGGAAGTAGAAGGTATGATAAATCAGACCCCTGTAACTATTTTGATGGATCCGGGAGCTAGTCTCAATTATATTGCACCTCAGATAGTAGAAAAATGTAAGTTATCTATTGATAATTTTGATAATTCATGGTTAGTTCAGTTAGCCACTGGTGCTAAAAGAAAAGTAACTTGTTTTGTGAAAGAATGTGCATTAGTTATGGATAAATTTGAAACTGTTGTTAAACTTAATGTTTTTCCACTTGGTTCTTATGATTTTCCGATTGGTATGGACTGGTTAGAACAACATAGAGTAATTCTAAACTATTATGATAAAACTTTCACATGCTTAAACAGTGATGAAAAACTAATAAGTGTAAAAGGAATTCCTAGAAAAACTATTGTAAGGCAGATTTCTGCTTTACAACTTAAAAGAGCTGTTAGAAAGGGATGTAAAGCTTACGTAGTAACAATTACTGATGAGGAAAGTAAAATTAAAACAGATAAGTTAAAATTGGAAGACATCCTAGTCTTAAAAGAATATGTTGATGTATTCCCAGAAGAAATTTTGGGATTACCTTCGAAAAGGGAATTGGATTTCACCATTGAGCTGGTACCGGGTGAAGTACCTAGCTCAAAGGCCCCATATTGAATGAACATATTGGAACTTAATGAATTAAAATCGCAATTAAAAGAGTTAATTGATAAAAAGTATATTCGACCAAATGTGTCTCCTTGCGGGGGCACCTGTCATCTTCGTCAAGAAGAAGGACAGAACTATGCGACTTTGCATAGATTACCGTCAGTTAAACAAGATGACCATCAAAAATCGATATTCGTTGCCCCGTATAGATGATCTGTTTGATCAACTACGTGGAGCCATGTTGTTTTCGAAAATAGATTTAAGGTCTGGATATCATCAAGTGAGGATTAAAGATGAAGACATCTTTAAGACAAGTTTCAGAACAAGATATGGTCATTACGAATTTGTTGTAATGCCATTCGAGCTTACTAATGCCCCAGTTGTCTTCATGTGTTTAATGAAAAACATAATGCATAAGTATTTAGATAAGTTTGTGGTCGTGTTTATCGACGACATTCTAATCTATTCAAAAACTAAAGAAGAACATAAAAAACATCTAAAAATTGTTTTGCAAGAGTTGTGAGAACATCAACTCTTCGCAAAGTTTAGTAAGTGTGATTTCTTTAAGGATAATATTCAGTATTTAGGTCACGTAGTGACCAAGGAAGGAATTTCCATAGATCCTGAAAAGATATGGGAAATCGAAGATTGGCCGGTTCCTAAGGATGTGACGGATGTTAGATATTTCATGGGAATTATTGGTTACTACTGTAGGTTCATTGAAGGCTTTTCAAGGATAGAAAATCTGATAACTTCCTTATAGAAGAAAGGAAAGAAGTTTGACTAGAATCAGAAATGTGAAGAAAGCTTTAAAAAGTTAAAAACTTTATTAACCAATGCACCTATTTTAAGAATAGAAGATCCTAATAAAGAATTTGTAGTGTCCACTGATGCCTGTAATGATGGCTTAGGTGGTGTTCTGACTCAAGAAGGGCATGTTATTGCCTATGAGTCTAGAAAACTAAAAGTTCATGAAAAGAATTATGCAACATATGATCTGGAATTAGCAGCTGTAATACATGCCTTAAAGATGTGGCGACATCACCTAATTGGCAGAAAATTTGTTTTAATGATTGGTAATAAAGGATTGAAGTATCTTTTAGATCAGCCTAATTTAAATGCCAGACAAGCTAGGTGGTTAGCTTTCTTAAGTGAGTATGATTTTGAATTTCAGTATATAAAAGGTAAAGAAAATAAAGTTGTTGATGCATTAAGTAGGAACGCAAGGCTGAATTTTGCAATAGTAACCAGCACTTATGTTTCAGAATTAGATGAACAACCTAAAGAAGGAATAAAACAAGATGAAATTTACCAGAATTTGCAAGCTAAAGCTAAAGAAAATCCAACAGAAAACTTAATAAAAGGTTACAGTTTAAATGAAAAAGAATTTTTACTGTATAAATATAAACTGTATGTACCTAACGTACCTAAAGTCAATCTGTTAATTCTGGATGAAATTCATAAAACACCATATTCAGGTCATCCAGGTTATCAAAAGACTATAACCATATGATATTTAAAATGATATCTGCGGCTATTCCGAATCCTGATATTACAGACTATAACCATGTTAAGAAAAGAGTATTTCTGGCCAAATACGAAAAGTGAAGTAGCTGAATATATTGCAAGGTGTTTAGAATGTCAACAGGAAAATTATGAACACCAACACCCAGCTGGTTTTCTACAACCTTTACCCATCCCTAGTTGGAAATGGGAGATAATTAGTCTAGATTTTATTACTGGATTACCTAAAAAACAAAATCAGAATGATTCTATTATGGTAGTAGTTGATAAGTTAAGCAAAGCAGCTCATTTTATACCTGTTAAAACTACTTACAAAGCTGCCAACATAGCTGGTATTTTTCTAAAATAGATTTTTCAATTACATGGAGTACCAAAAGTCATAATCTTAGATAGAGATCCTAAGTTTACAGAAAACTTTTGGAATTCTTTGTTTAAAGGGTTAAACACCACATTAAATTTCAGTACTTCTTTCCATCCTGAAACATATGGACAAACTGAAAGGGTAAATCAAGTACTAGAATATCTATTAAGAATGTATGTGAAAGACCAGCCTGGTAAATGGGAGGACTATTTACATCTGGTAGAATTTGCTTATAATAATAATTATCATACATCAGCCATATTTAGCACATCTGAAATTTTGTATGGATGGAAATGTAATACTCCTATCTCTTGGAGTAATCCAGTAGATAGATTGGTATTAGGTCCAGAACTATTGAAAGAAATGGAAGAAATTGTGAAACAAGTGCAGGGAAATCTGAAAGTGGCACAAGATCGGCAAAAAAGTCAAGCAGACTTAAAAATAACTCCAAAGGAGTTTTAGGTAGGTGAACATGTGCTCATCAAGGTAAGGCCCAAAAATATCTCTCTAAGATTGGGGAGTTGTGCAAAATTGGCACCTCTTTACTGTGGCCCATTTGAAATTTTGTCTAGGATTGGAAAAGTAGCTTACCAATTAGCATTACCACCTAACTTAAGAGTACATAATGTTTTTCACATTTCCATTTTAAAGAAATATGTTCATGATGCTACTCATGTTGTTAACTGGAATGTTGTACAAGTGGAACCAGAAGGAGAATTTCTGATGGAACCGGATTGTATCCTCGGGAGGAGGGAAATTACACTTTGGAACCGCACCATTGGACAGGTGAAGGTGCAATGGAAGCACCTTAGTCCAGAGGAAGCCACCTGAGAATTGGAAAGTAAAATGCAAGATGCATATCCAATTCTGTTCCAGGGGACTTCGGAGGATGAAGAATAAATAACATCGAGGATGATGTTATATTCTAAGGGGGTGTGTATGTCACATGCCCCAATTTTGCAAAATAATATTATCTTATTTGATTTTATTCCAAGACATTATGTTAAATTTAATGCTAAGTTGTAAATAATGACTCAACAGAGTCAAGGATGTGGAATGTAATTCTGAATATTTTAATTTTAAATAAATAAAAGTGGAGACAACAGCTTGGGAGAGCTGTTAAAAAGAGTGTTATTGGTCAAGCTGGTGGAGGATTCTAGGTGGATAGAAAATATACAAGTGGCAGCATCCTCAGACACTTCCTATGTTGCAGGTGGAAACCTCCCTACATTTGGGGTCATGCTTCCCCAAGAAAGTGGGATCAGAGCAGGTGGCTCAATTAATGACAACTAACCCAAAAAGACCTAGGCAATCTTAATAAAAAAAAGCTCATTGAAGAGAGCTAAGGCTGCTCATTCCAAAAGAAGAATCATTCAGGTGAATGCACTTCAAGGAATTCAATGGGAAGGTAATTTTGTGGAAGGTGTTTGAGGGGTAAACTATAGGAAGTGATCTAGTACAGCTTTCCATGCTGAAAGATCTTGATGCAGAGTGCAGAGTTGGTACTGAGTCATTGGACTAGTACTTTGTTATTTGCTCCACCTAGTTCCATCCAAGGAGACCAGTAACAGGCTCGGGGGTCCTAAGAATTCATTGTTTGAGCGCTCTCTAGGAGTTGGTAGGGAGGAATGGCCTCCCAATGCTGTTGTCATCCAACTTTAAAAGCAGGTTCTACTATCTTTTAATTTCTGTGTTAAAGTTTATATATGTGTATGAACAAATAATGAATGATTTATATGTTATGTAGTGAACTGTTAAGCTTGAAGTCTCTTATTTTTTTTAAATGTTGAATATGTCCTTTGATGAAAAATAATCCTACCTATGTTTTTCCCCATCTGTAGTAAACCAGATCATACTCTAGCACAGGTAGTGTGTTTAAAAATGAATCAAGTATGATAGGAATCAGAAAGGAATAGAGTACTTATGTTTTTCAGAGTATTGAAATATTTTCTTTCAGTAGATAGTTGTTTCTAGAAAGAATATTAATCTGTTTAGTAGGATTGTTGTTAAATCTAGACTGTATATTAAGAATATTAGAGAAAGAACAGGATCATATTATTTTACTAATAGCAGTATACTCAAGTATGTAATTCAATTCTTTTACACATTACCTTCTTTTATAAACTGTACATCTGCACTGAAGCAGAAGAAATAGAGATATCAGTTAAATGCTTATTATTTATGTTAAGTAAAGATGTAAATATAGTTTTGTTAGTTTATTTATTCACCTACTAATGATAGCTATTTTACCTGCAACTATCCAAACTCTAAGTAAGGATAGGTAACCTAAATAAATTCTTATGATAAACTAATTTGAGATAAGGAATATCGTAATTAAGAAATTAATAACCCTTATAGTATTATTTCTCTTAGAATTAAAATAATGAACAGACAGTAGTAACCTATGCATAAAGTGTTATTAATAAAGAACTGTCCTTACACACTTACAGACAAATTAGATGTAAGGAGTATTGACAGGATGAAAGTTCTTATTTCTTTCACCAAGCTTACAAAATAATCTTATCAAATAAACTCAACTATTATAGACTATTCTCAGTCTTATTTAATAATATATATATGTAAAAAAAATAAACTTAAGAGAATATAATATTTACAAACAATATTATTATTAACACAAATAATATTTATTGTTTACAAATAAAAAATAAATTCTTTTACAAACTCGAGTAATTGTTAAAAGAAGAACATAGATTAATTCTACAAACCCTAACCTAGAATTATTTAAACCATAATTTAGTTCTTTTAAACCATTAAAGAAACAACTAAATTCATTTCACGGGAATAAAATACAATACTGAACAATATAAACAAAATGTATACTTCTAAAAGAAACTGTCTTATTATTTTACCAACAGGGTGTACCTGTGAAAACGAAAGACAGGGTTAAAACCCTTATAATTATTACAATTAGCAAAACATTGAAGTAATAAATCAAATTCATTTAATTATGTAACTATTAAGTAACCAGGTTAGTTTAATTTACTTACAGTACTTTAAGGACAAACAGAAAGACTGTGTAATTATTATAAACTGGAATAATCCATTTCAAAATGAGGGTTTCCAAAGGTTAAACCCTAGTTCATAACTTTAAATAAAAACAAGCAAGAATTAAATTATGACTGTAAGTATCTGTCTTGAAAACTATAATTAAAAACCCTTACAGAGTAATTCAAAAGAGTATAAAACTTCATTTACATTCAAGAAGGGTAAAACCCTGAAATTACACAGAGTATAACATTAAAAATTTGATAAACTAAACCAAGCCTGAAGACCGAACTGTCTTTACAAAAAACTATTAATTTAAACATGTCCTAAAGCCAACTTCAAACTAAATACGTTGCTCAATTAAACCGAGTCTACCCATCGACTAGCGAGGGTTTGTTACTGAGTATTACAACAAACAACCTATAAAAGCAGACAACATAACTCATGGCGAGTCGAGGGAGGGTTTCCCCAAACCCTGGGTGATTCCATTGACCACCCTAATACAAGTAGGGTGAAAACCCAACACATGAACCACGGGGCTTACCCGAATCAAACCACGAGCCACGGCATTCGTTGGTGTACTATTTATTTTCTTCACCATGAAAGTATATAGTGGCAAGCACCTGCAAGCAATGTAAAAGACCTCAGTCAGTTAACAAATACTTATTTAAACCACAGTAACAGCAAAGCATTTGCAGCGAAGAAAATGAACTCTAAATTTATTATTTACCTGTCAATGGAAACAAAGAACAGCCTCATCAAATCACTGTCACCTATAGGCTTTGCAAAATGAAGACTCAAATAGCCTGCAAGATAAAAAACCTCATGCAACAGCAAGCCACGAGGACGGCAAGAGAAACTGGAGCATACAGTGAGCCACGAGGACAATGAAGGGAAGATTACACAAACAACAAGCTAATGGTAACGATAATCTCCACAAGTTTGCAAAGAAAGAACCCCAGCCACTGAGAATGGATTTTAAAACCACACACCGGTGACAAATGTAGCACAGAACCAAGACACAAGACAACTAGAGCAAGGAGGACCGGCGGCCACCATGGAAGCCAAGCACAGCAGCCTCAAGGGCCAGCGTAAACTGCGGGGAAGAATGATGAGGTTAGGGTTACAGTAGTGTTTTATATCTCCCACGCTTGGTTAGGATATGACCACGTGGTCAGCAAATCAAACCATGCAAATGGGTCGTTCTCTATAGTGCCTGTGTAAAACAAAGTCTAATTATTAAATTGGAACAAGGTTTAAACTATGATATCAACCAAATAATTGCCATGCAAATCAATATTTTCGTGCACCATATCATATGCTAGTGTAGTGACAAGAATATCAACGTTATGGTTACATTGACCTATCAAGGACTGTCACTTTTAAACCTTAGTTAAAGCCTGAAAATCATTCATGCATAAGACTCATTTCCACTATAAACCTTATGTTATTATATTACAATATCACAATTGCAATTTGAATGGTTTCATTTCTTTCCTCTAAACGTTGTTTTTATTATAAGATAGAAATCAAATAATTCATGTCTTATTTATAGATAGAGATCCATGTTTTAGGTCTTTACTAAAGATAAGAGATCAATTTTTTTATGGGAGAGCTCATGCTAATCACCCTTCAACCATAGTTTTCTTTTGTACAAAGATTTTAGTTTATACATGGGAAATCTCTTATACAAGGACTTCACAAGTTATAGTTTTTATAAATGGCATAATGTAATAGTTGAGAGGATTATAAATTCTAATTTAAATACGTTTATAGTAATGAACTAATTATAGACTGAATATCTATCAAACAAATAGATTATGCATGTCTATAAGACTTATATGAACTAATAACTCAAATGGTAACAGAACTTTGAAGAGGACAAAAACTTATTGTAAGAACACTATTATGAAATTCTGTTACACAGTTTCAAAGGACAATACTTTGATGGATTTTGGGTTATGAATCAACTTGGAAATTACTAAATATTCACCAGGTCAATTGGGTAGTGAAGTAGTTCTAGAACCAAACAAGTTAACTAGAAAGTCGACCTATTTTGAGAGTATCAATCTCAGATAAACTGTTTGTAGACAATAATTTAATTCAAGAGAAGTATCATAGAAAAAATTAAGAAATTGAATAGGAATGATCCTAGTGAGTCCAGAAATTATTAGAACCTCATGGTTCGACATGAAATTAAAATGTAGGCAACAATGATCTCATGTAGGAAGGAATTATGGTTTTTAGTTCGCACAATCGAACTTATACTGCCAAAAGGTTAATAGGCTATAAGTTATCTCGCAAAAGCGAAGTGTGGGACAGTTGTTACACAGATAAGATAATGCATTAATGTATAAATACTGACAAAAATGATCATTATAACGTTGCAAATTATTCAGGCTAAATTAGAAGTACTGTGTAACTGAGATTCTAACTCTTAGAGTCACAAACATATCTTACTGTCGCTACTTACTTCTGAACTTATTACAAGAGAAATTGAAGGAATCCAAATGGTTTTAGCTCACAGAAGTTGTTTAGAGTTTAGCAGCTTAATTACTAAGCTTTTTAATTGCAAATAAAATACTGTTGGATAATTTAAGAATTTTTAAAATGTGCTCATTCAATCATACCTGTAAACCTGTAAGAACTAGTAATCTTCTGCGTTAGCACAATTTCTAAGTAAGCCCCAGATTCAAAAGTTAGATTCCACCTACTTGACCTGAAAAGACTCATCAGTAAACTGAAGTAAAACATTACGCAAGAAGACTTTATTGTTGTTACAAAAAAATGACCTGTTGAGTTAATATAATTAAGATTTGGTGAAACTAATTACTTGACTATTTCTTTTATTGCAAACCATTAGCTATTAGTAGACTACAGGTTTTAGCATTTATTGTTATCTCAAAATTTTAAATTTTTGTGAAAATTTGGTGTTTTGACAGTTGATGTAATAGTAACTTCAGAATGTATTCATCTATATTTCTTATGTATTATAACTCGATGTTTATTCCGGGATGTATTGTAATGTATTTGAGTCATGTCATACCCCGATGTTTATTCCGGGAAGTTTCTATAATGAGAAATTCATGTCAAGTCATTGTGGGTAACCCTCCTATTGGTCAAGGGTTAAAGTCCCCACAGTTGTGGGGCCCGTAGGTTATTAGACTATCCTAGTGAATTCGACCCTAGGTGAGTCATTGTAAGTCGGGGCAATAGTCCCCACCATTGTGTTATCCTCCCATTCATCAGAAGAGGCAAAGTCCCCACAAGTGGTGGGGCACTAGGGTTATTAGACACTCCTAGAGATGTCGGCTCTAGTAAGTAATTGTTACGTGAGGCCGACATGTTGGAGTGGGTTCCAAGTGAATGGAAGAATATAAATAGACAGTGAGAGCCTCTCTATTTATCATACTCATACACACACACTCACTCATTGGGGCACATGAGTGAGAGAGGAGAAGCTCTCTCAGTGTGAGAGAGAGAGACTGCTACTATCGGGAGATCATCTTACTATTTTTGGGTTTTACCTTTGGTGTTGATTCTATCTCTAAGGAAGTTGCGCGGTTTTCTCCTTTATGGTTTCCCCGAGGAAAATTCTTTGTGTCTCTTGTCTCTTGTGTTGTGCTTATGTTTTATTGATGTGCTTGTTATTTCTCAATTAAAAGATCCTAAGATCATAATGCTAGCTTGAATGATAAAAGTCTAACAGAAGAGTACCTAAAAAATATGCCTGACGGGCCAGTTGTTGAAGCAAAGCCTGCTGATGAAAGGAATCAAGATGCCATGTGAAGTCAGCAGGTTGAAGCGGGAAAGGATGATAGGGGAACTGGAGGTGATAGCCTACTCTTGTGTTATGCCTCTTTTGAATTAATATGAAACATGATTAAGGCCTCCAAGCAAAAGCAGAAAGAAACGAAGATGGCGCAGACTAGAAGCCTATGCAAGAAAGAAGAAGATAAGAAGAACCAGCCAAGTGATTCCTCTTATGCTACTAATATATTGGAAATATGTAGTAAAGGGACAAGCCATGACGATGGATGTAGCAGCCTCCAAATAAACACATTCTCTGATATTTCATCTTCAGTAGAACCACCCAACACATGAGGAATATGCCTACTCGGTTCCACTGGAAAAGCAGGGGATTTCCCTCTTGAAACACATAAAGCTTTTGGCGCAGAAATTTCGAGCAGAAAGCAGGAGTTTCCATTGAAGAAATATTCTGTGGGTCCTTTTCTGCAATCTTCCAAGTGTCAACCAGATGAATCTCTAGAAGAAGGAAGCTCCAGACGACTTTCCCATGACTAGGTGATAGAATGTGATGGAGGTTGCTGTGATTTATATGACCTTGTAGCCGAGTACATGGAGGGTCTAGGAGAAGGCAGTGATTGGTTGCATCCCTACTTTGAAGATCAATTTGTTTATCATTCCCTTCTCCCATTATCTTTTTCATTTCTGTCCATCAAGCACAGTGAAAGAACAAAAATATTAGGCAAGTTGCTTGATTGGCTTCATTAGAAGTCTGATTTCACTTAATCAGATTTGTGCACCAAGTTAAGTAGAGTAGGTAGGAAAAAATAAGCTCGGCAGTTATCGAGCATTTCCTTCATTACTGTTTTAGTTGTTTTCATTTTTCAGTTACCAGCACAGGTTTATAGTCATCAGCACGATTTGTAAGAGTGGCACGAATTCGCTGAAGCAGTAACTCAGAGCAGAATGGAGGTGACAAAGAAAGATTGAAAGTAGCCCTATGGTTTGGAACTTGGTCTACGGGGGTTCTTTGCTACCTCACTGGGAGGATAGAATCCCTCATGGAGCTAGTTGTTAACACTCCATTTTTAACAGTTGATTTAAGAACCTGATAGGAGTTCGATGAGGGTCTCATTCCTGCAAACTTCATGTGAACTCTCCTTCAGGATATCGGAGGTGCAAAGAAAAGAAGAAAATAGAAGGTGTGCTGAAGGCATTGAGCAAGGCTCGAGATCAAAGGCTGAAATTGATCAAAGATGGACCAATGGCTCTAAACCATTTCACATGAGTAGACATGCTCAACCAAAGCTACGTTTCCAATTTGCAAAATGGGTTAAAGGTCGGAACATTCTACAGTCAATATGAGATTTGAGTCGGAACTACGGCCTCAATCAATTTTGCAAACCATACCTGCATGGGTAAAAGCCATGATTTCAAATTGTGAAGAAGGGGTAACAGTCGCGAAGACCAACGGTAGCGATAAGATTGGAGAGAAATCTATGGCCACGGTCTATTTCGCAGTGCGGACTGGCACAATGAATACCAAAAGCTTCCCATTATGAAAGACAATGGGGCCCACTCGGATCTATGGCTGCATGAAGGATTAGTCATGATGGACGGTTGAAAACATGTCATGATCCTGAACTACCCACAGTGTTCAAAGGAGAAAAGTTGGCGGTAGAAGGAATGGAACGTGGACGACGGAAATGAAAGATTCCCCAAATCGGATGGCTGAGATGGCTCCCAGGGTACGTGATTTCACATCTAGTGTGGAGATGACAGTGGAGGAGGCGTTCACGTGTGTAATCTTGCCCCATTTGCAGATTGGCTGATTCCTTCGACGCCATTCAGGATAAGCCTAAGATGGAAGTCTTGTCCAACGATGCTAATTTCCTCGGTTCGCAAGTGTGGCACATGGTTCACTTCGAAGGGAATTGTGTGAAATATGGAGGTTTGATTCGTTGAGACGATAGACTTGGAATTTACATGAGGCCGAAGGATGCGACGAACTAAAATAACCCAACGCCACCATCAAGGTAATTGGAAGGGAAAGAGATGGTCAAATCCACAGCCCTCGGAACCAGCCTGGAAACCATGCAGGAATGGCTTGGAATCTTAGCCATACAGAATAATATGATTGAAACATCAGGAGGAAAGATCCCCACCCTAGCATCATACATGCCGCCATCGCGGCTACTCTAAGGGTATAGCCCTTCCTGAGCCCTCCCTGCTCACACTATATAACACCATCTTTTGAAGATATTTGAGGCGTGGAACTATGTAGATGATAATAGATATAGGGTTGTGTTGCAGCTGCAACTATTTCCCAAAATTTTTAAAATTTTGGACCCCCCTTTTAAATTTTATCTTGCCTAGATTTGTTTTGTATTGTTGAACTTTGTTGTTCCTTTGCTACATTTTGGATCTTTTGAGGTTGAATTGAGATAAATTGTTTACCATTTTCGGAAGTGAATGACTATCTTTTGATTGACTTGAACTTGAAGTTTTGGTTTGTCGATAATTTCCTCTTCCACTATTAGAAGTCATTTGAACAATGAATTGGGGCCATAGTTCTCTACGTAGCCGCCATTACGGAAGCTAAACGACGAATGTTCTGACGGTTAGCTCTTATATTTTTCGATTCCATGGTTTTATTGTTTAACTTTTGACTTTGTGATATTTTTGCTTTCCGCTCTCGGAATAGTTTATGACTTTAATCGGAAGTCGTAGTCCTTATGACGTCCGTTGTTGTGGCTCCTCAGCAGAATAACCATTCGACGTATAGTTGTTCTATTTACCAATGATTTGTTTCGATCTTCACTGACATTTTATTTTTCCGCAGAGCCCTTTGGTTGTATGGTTCCCGCCATTGTGATTGCGCAGTACACTATCGCTTCGGCATTTTAGTTGGTTCATCTGTTGATACCTTACTAGTTAATGGCTCTGATATCCGATTCATGACTACAGTGGCACTTAGTGTTTTTTCCTCGGTGACCTTGTGGAGACCAGAGTCTGTCCGTCGCCCTCCATTGTGGCTCCTTGACGAACTAATTTCCCAATCCTTAGTTAGTCCGCTTGCCAATGAATTTTTTCCCGCCGACATTTTTTCACCGAAGTATATATATAGGACGGGGTTATTATTTTATTGTTTACCCTTCTAAACTCGCGTTTGCTGTCCCTTTTGAGTCAAATTGTGCATATGTGCTTAGCTGTCGGGATTTCGTGCGTTTGGGGTGCTACCGTGGAAGTGTTGGACCATCCCATCGACTGTAACTCGTTTTCTAGGTAGGCCAACCATAGTTTTTCCTTACTTTGATTTTATGAGTCGTTTTGGGAACTAGGGTCTTTCACTGGTTGGGTTTTCCCGCTGTGGTGTGGTTAGATGTCTAAATTGAATTTATATGATTACGGCGTGAAGTATTGGTCAGTTTCACAGCATTTACAGTGAGGGATTTTATTTTCTTGAGCCTATTTTCAAGCCGTTATGAAGACTTGATCCCGGTCCGAAGGTTTAGGAGGTTGGTGTAGACAGGCGTTACGCTGTATGCACCATTTTTTGTGGGGTTTCTTATGGCCATGCAGGGAGGGAATTTTCAGTTCTTTTTCCATCATGGGTTTACCCTATATTTCTGGGACGCCGGAGGGTTTGATTTTCATGTTTTCTATTACTGGATGGTTCATGTTATGCAAAGGATTTGAATGCATTTCAGTTTAAAGGATGTATTTTATATCATGGTCATGTTTTAGTTGCAGACAGAATTAGGATTTTTCAGACTTAGCTTGCAGAAGTTCTTCTTGTTGGTTATCTTCTATTATGCATTAATTTTCTGATAGTTTATTTATTGAGAATGCATATGGAAGAGTTAAATCTTGTTATACAGTTTTTCTTCATTCTTAGAACACTAACTATAAGCTCCAATAACCTAAGAACATGTTTGGTATATGGTAGGGAAACTTCTTCAAAGGAGATATGTCTAAAAGACAAAAGAAGAAGGCTAATGTTACTGAGGGAGAACCAAATGTGGAAGTCATTACTAAGGTGGAATATATCTATGAAGACACTAGAGCTACCACTGGGGTAGAGCCAGACTACAAATGGGGTGAGATATATCGAATGATTTTGAATCAGGATGTGCCTGATGTTGGGTTCGAAGAGTTGACCATATATGCCAACATCGAGAAGTCAGCTCTTATGAAGGTATCCAAAAGACCTGACTTGTTCCCATGCTCAGAGGTGATCCATTGGATTCTCCCTAAGGCCGATGTGACCACCATGATCTTAGAAAATACTTCCAAACAAGGCTATGTTGCATACAGTCCTAGTTATGTCTCACTGGCATATCACCTACCTCTTGCTCAAGTATACCTAACTGAAAATTGGTTGAAGGAGATAAATTTGGACCTAGTTGAAACAGTGAAGAGAATGATGATACCTGGGAAGAACTTTCAAACTAGACCATCAGGAGAGTATGATACAGCCACTCTCCAGACTCCTTATAGGTTTATAGCAATGATGTTGAACAGAGTGTTTGGGAGAGCTCATGGTAAAAGTTTCAAGTTGGGATGGATTCCCATTATTTTTTATGTGGCCACCCAGGGGACTGTATTCAACTGGGAAAACATTGTGTCCAACAGCCTCTCAGCTTACATATCTTCAGCTTTGGGAGGGGTGTCCCAAAAGAAGTATGAGTTCTATATGAGCTCCATCTTAGTGGACTGTATATTATGTACCCAGCCATTTCCATCCTTAAGGTGCAATTGGGACAGGGACAGAACCCATGTGTACACTGCATACAAACTATTTTGGGCACACAAATATTATAGCCACTATAAGGAGATATGTGAACATTTTATTATGCCTTTGTACAATTTAATCTTCCTGACAGAATGTAACTGTATGTCTGAGGAGGCATTCAAAGTCATTGAGGAACATGGGAGTTATTATTTGATTGAAGAGGGGATGTACATTAGAATGTATGGTTTCTCTAGGGCACCTTCTCTACTACCCCAGTATGCCACTGATTATGTGGTGCATAAAGAAGCAGTTAGGCAGGTGTATCTTGATGGTGTCGAAAGATTTTTTTTTGAACATAAGAAGGCGGCCTACCCTGATATCGATTTTTGGATAGGGAATTATAAGTTCAAAAATATTAAGAGAGCTTCTTAATTTGTATAGGAATTGGAGCAGTTTCATTTTCGGGAGATGAGCTTCCACAGGAATGACTCCCAAAAGAAGGTTGCAGAGCATTGCAAAGAATCAAATGTTCATTTTGAATATGCAAATTTCTTGGAAAAGGATCAAAAAGTCCTCAAGAATGCAAGAAACATGACTGCATTGAAGAGAAGATTTAAACAAAAGATCACCAGTGTGGGCAGTAAGATAAAAACCACACAGAAGAAAGCTAAACAAGAATAATCCAAAAAGAGAGAAGAGGATGCTAGGAGACTAGCATAGGAGGCATAAAGTTGGCTTAAGAATGCAGAAGAAGCAGCAAAGAAAGTAGAAGTAGCAAAGAAGGAAGAAGAAGAAAAGAAAAAGAAGGAAGAAGAAGAGATGAAGAAAAAACAAGAAGAGAGTGAACGTCTGAGGTTAGCAGGAGCTAAGAAAGACCAGCAAACTACTAAACAGATAGATGCACAAGAGGCACATGATCACATAGATCAAGGGAATTAGGATAATCCTGAGCTTTAGGAGCCTACTGTAACCTCTGGAAGTACCCAAGAACAGGTTGTGTTTTCTGGATTAAGTATGATACCTTTTATGCAGAAAGAAGGAGAAGAGGTCCCTAATTTCAGCACCATCTTCTATGATAAGGAGAAGAAGAGGATTATCAAGAGAACTGAGAAAAAGGTTGAAATAGGAGGACAACCAAATATGATGATTACTGATATAACTTTGGTGCATGGGACAGATGCAGATCCACGACTGACATCCAGAGCTAGGGTGGCATTAACCCAGGCCATTGAAGACAATGTGGATAGACTTATGATAGACCTTAAGCAATCAAGGAAAAATACAGCATAGTTGAAGGACACTTTAAAAAAGGAGAGGGATGAAGGCAACAAGTTAAAAAGAAAATTTGAAGATATGCATAATGAAGTAAGGACTTCAAATATGGAATTCCAAACTCTGCAAGCAAGCAAGATGACATTGGAAGTCTTAGTAGAGAAGAATGAACGGGAGGCTCAGAATAGTCTAGCAGAACTACAAAGGTTATAGCTAGAATATAAAGGGTTGAAGATAGAGAACAATGAACTCAAAGTATCATATGAAACTTTGAGTGCAGAAAAGGATCAGCTACAGAGCAAAGTTGTTGAGTTGGAGGCACAGAGGGACACCATAGAAGAAAGGGAAAAACAATACCAAGTGCAGGTGGCAAGTTTTGAAGGACAGATTGCTTCATTAACAACATCACTAAAGGATGTCAGTGAACAACAAACTGATATCCAGCCTCTAAAGGATCATGTCCTATCCCAACGAAGAATAATGCACCAACTGCAGGTGTCTATTGAGGAAGAAAGATGTAAAATCTTACAAATAGATAGCAGATTGGAGGAAATATTGGAAACTTCCTCTTATTTTGTAGATAGGTCTCAAGATATTTTGTAAGTCCTGAATAGAAGGATAGTAAGGATAGAAACCAATGAATAAATTCCTGTAGATTCACCAGCTAAAGATCAACATAGCTTAAAGCAGGATTACGACCTATTAGGGTTTGCAATAAATACTGCAGAAGAATTCAAGAAGACTATGAAGAAAATGAGAGTAGCATGTACTGAATACTACAGAAGGGTGCTAGTCACCTACAATAGATGTCAAGTGGCTCTAGAACAAATACTAGATGCATTACCAGAGCATGAGCTATTCACAGAACTAATATAGAGCTGGAGGATGAACAGAAGATGCAACAAGTCAAAGATTTAGATGAGCAGATCCTGAAAAATGCAATAGCTCATTCAGTAGTCAACATCCATTTACTTGAATACCAGCTACGTTTGAGTCCAGCAAGAATTGAGGTGGTTAGAAATCAGGCTACAAAATATGAAATAAACATTCCATTTCTTGAACCTTCATATTTTGAAAGCATAGTAGCAGAGGCCCAAGCATGGAAAAAGTTCATCAATGATCAAGCAGGGTCCTCTTCATGAAATTATTTATTTAAGTTTGGTTTGAATGTAATGTATCATATAATGTATGAGCACTCACTAATGGACAAATTTTGGGAATGGAAATGTTGGGGAAGCCCAAGAGTCACTTTGGGGCAACCCAAAAGTTTTACCTTTTTGTATAAGTATAGGAGAGTTAGTTGTAGAGAGGGACTTTTTCCCAGATAGATTTGTGAGAGTATAATGTAAGAAGAATTATTTCCTTTTGCATAAACAAATTACAAGTTTCCTGTCAGAGAAATCTTCGTGGAAGGTTTCAAATGTTGTGCAATGGATTTGTTGAATGTGAACTATTTCGTTTTCAGCTGTTATCCACTAATTGTGAGATCGTTCTAACTCTTTGAACCTATGTTCTTGTTATGAATGTGCTCTAGTTTATTCTATGAAATTTCCACTATGAGTAATGAATGTTGTTCATAAACAATTAGCTATCTGGTTGTTCATATATCTATAAATGTTCATGTGTTTTGAAAAGAGTAATAGCTACCTGTGATTTTTCTTAATGCATGCGCAAAATACATTACTCATTGATAAATGATAATCTTGCTCCCTAGGGATAGGTTACATAGTTAGTTTTAGTTTTTCTTGATGTGTGCGGTTTAGATGCGAGAGAGTTAAGATGAGAGGTAAGAAAGTGCACATCACATTGTGACCCCTCCTCATATTCTCTATCAATATGCATTTTTAGATAGGCACTTGCATCTCATATTTAAATACAAAAACTAAAAACATACACAGTGGACCGAGCCACAACTGGTAAAACCCTTTATCTTAGTTACTTGACCTGCTGTAGTCAGACCGTAAACCAGATGGATTCCCCATACCAAATAGTAACGGGCTAGTTAGGAACGTTTGCTGGGGAGAATCCTAAACTATTGTTACCTATGATTTTCCAGGCCTCAACAGGTTGAATTCTGAGAAGTGTTGAAGTCCTTCATAGACAACCATGACTGTGTGGTTCATGAAATTAGTTTGACAAGGGGTACTCTTGGTAGGCAAACATGAATCTGTGTTCTAGTTATCCACACCAGAAAATCGCCAACCACCGAGGCACAGAAGTGAAATACCAAGGGGGATTCACCCGATTATACACAACCCGGTCTCTGGATGTGCAGTGCATGGGTTTTGACATCCCAACGATGTCCCTCCAACACTCTCGGCTGCAGTCACGACCTCCAAATTCCCAGCTCATAGTGGTGGCAGAACTGTTGGAGCAAATGCTCGTACTAGGACCAGGTGGGCCAGTTGCCTTCGACGCCACCCCCAGGATCTCCACTTGGCTATTTTTTTGTGGGTGAGGAGAAGGTCAAACGCACACTTGGCTGCATGGCTTATAGGAAAACCCTCTTCATAGGCAGAAGAGATCAGTACAAGGACGATAAGCTTCCTAAATAGCTTATCATCACCAAGTGCATGACCACGTTCTTTCTAGCCTCCTCCTGTAATAGTGTTACCAGACGAAGGATGGGTCGGAGAAAGTAGTCAGGCAATGGATTGAAGCAGGATGGTAGAAAGCTCTGTGCTGTCAGTCTGCTTTATAACGCACCACATCTCCATGATGTTGTTTATATTTGTAAAACGTGGCGATAGTCCACTCTGTGTATAGTTGACGCATGATAGTGACTTGTAACACTTTTCTATGTGGTAGTCTCAGCATTAGAATAGTATAAATACACTCCCAATAGAGGGAGGAAGCAGTGGGGTTGGATTGGGAAACATTCTAGGGCTGAGGCTCTCCATTGTAAATAATTTTTGATGCCTGTGTTATGAATAAAAATTACAGAGGAGGAGTTGTTTATCATAGCAGAGATTCATGTGTCATTTCTTTTCCCAATATGTATCTTCTTTTATGTGCAATGCGTTCCCTATTTTCACTCCAGTCTGTTGATTGCTTTTCATGTCTGCAACTTAGGGTATAGTAGTTAGGAATTCATACTTGTTATTCTCTGGCTGTTGTTCCAAACATTTATCAATTGTTCTTCTAAAGTTGCATGGAATTCTTCTCTCTGGTGCTCCACGCAATGGATTGTTCTCTCTCTCATCCTCCAATTGCCTGCTAAAAATCTCCTGATTGGGAGATCAGTAGCTACCTTGCCTCTGTTTTCTACCCTATGCCTTCCTTTCCTCTTGCAAGCGTTCACAACGTAGGTTCTTGACTCCATTTCCAATGGTTCCTGCCCCGATAATCCTAGCTTGCATCTCACCTTTACATACTTTGTTCCATTCAGGATCCTGTCCCCCTGATCATGCCGAATGAAAATCTTATGTGGAGTAGACTTTGGTGACACACAAGATTGAAAATATTATGCGGAGTAGAATCTGGTGACAAACAAGAGATCCCTCTCTAACTACGCAGGGCTGGAGGTGCAGTCTAAAGCAATTCTTCTGTTACACTAGGAGCGGGCCCTCCCCCTCAACCTTCGGGGCCCAAAAACAAATCTCAGTGCTAACATAATATTTTCTACCTTGGGGGTTTTCCATGAGTTTAACATTTCCCTCTCTCTTCATGGAGTTTTGGTTTCTCTTGCAACCAAATTGGGGTCTAGATGAACCCTCTTCCCAAAAATATTCAATTCCATAGCCCCATGATCATAACTATAGATGACATCATCTATCTCATCATTTTGGAAATTAAAATGTCAAAAAATAAACCTATCCACTCCTGCTCTTAAAAGGATATTTAACATACCAGTTGGCCATATGCTTGTATCACTCCATTCATCGACATTCTCTTGGAATTTTTTAACTGTGAACTATTCAACCTGGGAACCCCACGCTTCTTCTGATGCCATGGTAGAGAAGGTCCCTGTGTTTGTTGCCACGGTGCAAGATGCCCATGTTTCATCTGTTGCCATAGTACATGACGACCCAATTTCAATTGCGTTCGTGGTTGGTTTCGTATGCACGCTGAGGAATGCAAGGTTAGGAATGCATGATAAGGAATGCACACTAAGGAATGAAAGCTATTGAATGCATGCTAATGAATGCAATATTAGGAATGCATGTTGATGAATGCACACAAATGAGTTTTTTTAATTGATTTCACGTATATTTTTTTTTCACAAATTCAAGTATATTGGGTTATGACGTCAATGCCCCTATATCGAATGAAATAAATATTTTTCATATAATACATAAACTTATCCTGGCATCAATTGAGCTAAGGAAACAACTTACTATTATTGTTAAATATTTAATTTTGGGAATTTCCAAATGGTCTCTCAAACCCTTTGTCTAACATTTAACCATTTCTCTTGAAACCCTAGGTCACCAAGGTGATTTCATTTTTGCTTCAAACTTGCAAAGTGAGATACCCAATGGGTAGAAATCCAACAAGGTGAATACATCAAGAACACTTTCATCTTCGGGATATTATTTCTCTCTCCTCGGTGGGAATTTTTGAGCAATGCAAATATGGTTGAGAGACACCTTTGGAAAATTGATATCTTCTTCCTTAAATCCTTTTTGGTCATGCTAATGATATGGTTGGATGCACCATATGACACTCTATAGATTCACACTCTCTGAATATTTTTATCATAATCCTATGAGTTGTGGCGGGAATTTCCCTAAGGACAGATAGGCATATTTTACCAATAATTCCATCGACAATTTTTTATATTCTCCTAGCCTTGGTCTAATTTCCCTAAACCACAGTTGTGGCAGGTCCATAAATTCTTCTTCGGTGTCTCTTTTGACAAACTGAGACCATGGTTGAGTAGACAAAATAGTAGCCTACAATATCCCCATGTGTTGCAGGCATTTTCTTCAACAAACCATTTGTGGCTGGCATCCTCTTAAGGCTACTTGGACCAATTTTCCCATACTTAGCCAATTTCCTGATCTTCACGAATTTGCCATATTTCTCTAGAATGAAGTCATAATGCAACAATGATTTCATATTCATGGCACATCATCATATATGTCATTCCATTCCATTCCGACATCATCCTTAGTGCGGGAATCAACCTTAATGTGGGCATCCCTTAGCCCCTTTACAACACTTGCCATTTTTTCTTTGTCTTTAGTATGCAAAATAAGATTTTTCTTCTATTTTGGCATGTTGATATTTTACTTATATGATCACCATAAGAAAAACCAAGAGAATGGATAGATATCCATTTTAACAATGAACAAGACCGTATCATCTGATGAATTTTATCTTCAAAGGAACACCCCCGTGCGGGCATTTCCAAATGGTCTCTCAAACCCTATTTCTAACACTTAACCAGTTCTCTTCAAACCCTAAGTCACCAAGGTGATTTCATTTTTCCTTCAAACTTGGCAAGTGAGATACCCAATGGATAGATTCCAACAAGGTGAATCCATCAAGACCACTATCAAACACATAATGAACAATGTAATAACATGGTGACTTCAATGTGCAAATTGAGTAGTATGTATTTAAACTTAGTTTTGATTTTCAAATTCAAAATGATTTGTAGATTGGTTGTTTTGTACAACATAAAATGTATTGGCCTCAATTGATTTAGGAAATCATCTTACCATTATTCTTAATCAATGCATATGAATTTGGTTCTGGATGCAAGCTTATTCCTTTAAATATTTAATTTTGGTCATTTTCTTATTCTTGCTACAATGTGGAAAATAAATTATATTAATGTGGTTTTTTTCTGTAAATGTTTTTTTTGGAAATAGAAGGCAATAGAAGGATAAACTAATCTACAAATAAAAAAATTAATGAAAATATGATAGACAGATTGCTCATTCCACATATTCACAACACAACATCTCATTTCACATGCAACAAAGAGAATATAATATTAATGTGTTACAAAAACAGAAATTGTGCCCATGGCATATAATTGCAACATGTGCCCAAAATTTTAATTAAATGTAAAGATTAATCCTGAAATACAAAAAAATTATAAAATATGTCCTGATCTAAGTATAAATATTCATTAAATCAACCATTTTCAGTTGTTACATCGCTGAAATCGCTAATCACACAGTATAAGCACTAGTTACATAGTTCAATGTCATCCTTATGCCAAGGAATGAAGCTCAACAAAGCATCTGCCGAATTACATAATGCGCTACTGGGACATGTTAGAGCTATATTTTCAAATAGAAGATCTAAAATTTATGTTGGATTCACAATATATTAGCCTTTTCCAATAGGAACACAATGTACCATTGCATTTGGGTCAATCTTATGTATTGTCGTCCTTGCAACTTTAATCCTTGAATTTAATGCAATGAGAAAGCATTTCAGTCCTTCCAGCCCCAATTGGGAAGTTGATGTCAACTCATTAGCATTATATTGACCCTGCAAACACTTGAGAGAAAGTAAGATAGATGCATGGAAATAAGAATTTAAACATTGATGATCCTAGATTAAATATTTACAATCTTACCTAAATTGGTGTTTTCATTTTTTCAATTTGCAGTTTCGATGGAACCATTGGTGTTTTTTGTACCAAATTTTCATCATATTTTGATGCATGGCTCTGCACCTAACAAACAATGATTTCTAATATATTGATAAAATAAAATAATATTGAACTAAATTATGAATTTTTTCAATACTTACTAGGGATGATGGAGTATGCATTGGAGTTAATTTATTTTGTATTAGTCTGTTCATAGGGGTTCTTATGTCCCCTATATTACTCAGTCAAGGGAAAAAAATGTAATATATATATATATTCAAAAGATGAAAAAAATATTATTTAAAATAATAATTAAACAACTAACCTCCACCACAGGCGTGATTTCAGCATGAGCATATTGTACAGTAGAACACTATTTATATGAGCAATCAGATATTAGAATTCAGATCATTCATGTGAAAATATGTATATTGAGACAAGATTAAAGAATTGGACACTAATACTTTCTTTATCGGCCACATGTTCTCTCTCCATATCTTCTACTCTTTTCAATAGTTCAGTTATTGTTGTTTTCAAAGATGTGATTTCGTCTATTTTTTCTTTCACTGTAGCTTGGCTTACCTAGCACCTCCTTGTATGGACTTTTTCCAAACAAGTTATTTAGTGTAACTCCTAAGGAAATGCCACAACATCGTCCTCTTGCATCAACCCCTTGTACCTTGGAAAGGGCATCATCCCTAGCTTCAAAGTCTTGAGATGAAACTTCTACTTGTGCGTGTTCAATGTTTTGCTAACATTGACAGACAATTAAATCATATCATAGAAGAAAACATTTCCAACATGTAAAATGAAATTTTAATCAATATCTAAATTAAAAGGTTGAGGACATACTATTGTTTCTCCTACAGCTGGTGTGATTGGAGTGCCATCCTTCTTTTGATGACACTTCTTCCATAAGTCTTCCCTAGTAATGCTTGTAGTTGTATCATCAGAGGCTAGATTTTTTCTGGTTGCAACAAGTAAAATAGTATGGTTAAGTTTTTACATTACAATGAAACTAAAATATTCTAATATTTCTCATATCGGATAAAATATCGTCACAATTGTTTACCATATCATCTTCGACCCGTTGATAACCTCGATGTCCAAAAGCGTGCAAGTCCCTCTCATTTTCTCAATTTTCCTTGTTTTTTTCCTTATATCCTAGAAATCAATTGAAAATAACATATATAAGTCACCATTACGATCCAATAGAAATTCTAAAAAACTTTATTATATAATATGTGAACTTTTTGCTTATCGAGAATTTAGTGGTGACTTGTGATAGGACGAATTCTCTCCACACTTTCTCACTTATCCTAATTGGAGGAACATTTATTAATCTTTCCTCTGTTGACTCATAAGGGTCGCAGTATTTTTTGGTCAACTGATATCTATGATTGTTTTCCTTATGGCTAATGTATTTCATACAATACTCTTTAAGGACCAGAGGGATTATGAATTTTTTCTGCAACATAAAAGAATTGCATTTTTAGATGTCATACATGGTTTGAAAATAATCTTCGAAATATCCAAAAATAGAAATGATGAAAACAAATACGCATAATGTCTAATAATTACATTATTAATGTTCCACAAGTCCTCTTTTAATTGATCGGAAACCTTCCTCTAATCAAAATAATTGATTGGAACCATTTCCCTTGCGAGCACACCTAGTAATGAACATAGCTTCACGGAGTTTGGACCAATTGGTTGGTTCCTTTAATTGATATGAATTTCGATCTTTTCCTCCAAGTTATTGATTTCTACACATTTAGTTTCTCCTCTACCTTTCTTCTTGACTTTCTCTAACGATGCTTGTGTAGAGGGATCTTTGCCTTATATACTGATATCTTGTTCGCATTGTTCTTTATGAACATCTTCTATAAAATAAGGGCATGTAAAGGTGTTATGGATTTATAAGTCATAAAATTTTATTTATGAAGACCTACAAAATTATACATTAATGAGCTTACCTTGTTCTTCATGTTGCTCCACCTCTTTTTGTGTCAAGGGATCTTCCCCTTCGACACTGTTATCCATATGGCATGGTTGTTTGTGAACATATTCTATAAAACAAGGGCACATAAAAGTGTTATGGATTTCGTAATCATAATATTTATAGTTATAAAGATCTAGAAAAATCTGAATTAATGGACTTACCTTGTTCATGTTGCTCCTGATCCTCCTGAAAAGAAGAAAATGTACCTTTGTCATTTGCTTCTTTGTTAGGACTAGTAGAGTCATTCAAAGGCATAGAAGGTGTAATATTCTTTGTTATTGCTTGTATTTTCCTCTTCTTTGTAACTGTAGCCAAGAATGTTATTAAACATATTCCTAACATCATCATACAATAAAAATAAGAATTATATAACTACATAAGGAAATACATTGTTCTATTTCTAAATATTTACCTTGTGAGATGCATGTCCCTTTCTTTCCCATTTAATCATTTTGACCCGTTGTTTTTCTAAAGTTCGTAATCATATTTTTTTGATTTCATGTCATAACTTGCTTTACCTATTTTTTTTTTAATGATTAGAGTACTGATTAGCCATATCCTATTAGATTGTTATTAAAGTACAAAGTATTATGTTCTAAAAATTTAAATTAAATGTTGGGGAGGAAAGTACGGGTGGGATTATCTTTGATCCCAGAGGAAATACAGTGGCAACCTATGCTTGGTGGATTGGACAAAAAACCAACAACGAATCCGAATGGCTAGCCCTATACCTTGGTTTAGAACTAGTAAAAAGAGAATATATCAGAAAGATCATCGTATTTGGAGACTCCAAATAGATCATTCATAAAATGATTGTATGAGCGCATTAGAAAAATGAGCACCACTCTTCATGCTACCTTATACCACATCCTAAGGAAGAATAATGAACTTGCGAATAAAATGGAAAGTCAAGGAGTTAAGAATAAGTTGGGTATTGTCTCAATAAGAGACCAACACCACCACAAATATGTTCCTTAGCCCTTATTCACCTAGGGAGTCTTCTAACCTACTCTCCTCCACCCTCCTCAACGTCCTCCCTCTCTGCATTTTGATCATGCATCATCTAATGTGGCATGCATTGAAAGGCGGCCGGTCTTGGCCATGTGAAGGGATTTATGGGAAGTCCTTTACCCCTATACTTTGCATTCCATAGAGAATTTCTTGCACGCTCCACAGGATTGGTGATCATCATGAACTCCTCTCAGCACTCTTACGACTTGGATATGTTCTCTCCTCTCCTCATTCCTATAGAAGATGATATATCATCCCTCTTTGCACATTTGCTCAGCGCTCAGACTAATTGTGAATTGGTTCATCTTCCCATCGAAGAGGTACTAGAACCACCATGGTTATTTCAGGATCATCTTTCCACCCAAGCTTCGCTAAGAATAGGCATAATTTATTCTTGCAGTTTTAACTCTCCTTCTTTGCCTCACCTAGTAATGTAGGCTCGAGATAGAATCGAAACCCCCAAGGACATCAAAGAGATCAAGTCTTCGCTCGCAGACTTGCAGAGTGGTATGTGCTAGATTTATAGAATGGTTGGCACTATTGTCAATGGTAATAGAAATATTGTAGAAGAAATTAAATATATCTCAAATCAATTTGGATGTCATGCATCTAGAATCAATGATAACACAAGAGACTTGCATGAATTAATGGGGAAAGTCAACATTGTCAAGGAGGATGTTCAAAAGCTTACTAGCATGACCCAATGCAGTCACTGCAGGACTGCCCTGCTGTTGGAGATTTACAGATAGAATATCCCTCAGTTGACCAGCCAACCCATGGGCAAGAAGCTCAAAATATTTAGGTTCTACTTTCCTATTTTATATGTTTTTCGTAATTTGCTGAACAAACAATTTGTAAGGAAGTACCCTTCCATGGGTTTAACTTGTTTCAGCAAGAAGTATAGAATCATTTACTTTTCTGTTTAAATCTTAGAAACCTCGGTTTGTCCTTCTATAGTAGCTCAAAAATTCTAGTTACAAACCATGTAAGGATCGTTCTGCTCGGCCTTTTTTATATAAATTTTCTACCAGTTTCGGTTAAAAAAAAATTAATTAAATAAAAGTAGTATTCCCATTTGTTATGATGGGGAATTTTGTTTTTTGCAAAGAACTCATAGATGTAACCTCTTTTGTGGCTCGCGAACAATTTTATTAATATAAAACCTACTCTTTTCTATTAAAAAGAAACAATTTAAATTAAATAAAAATAATGATATACTTCAATCACAAACAATCACTTACCTCCATGTATCCACTTGTACAAATCCTGCATAACCAAAAAAATAAAGTCTATCATCACTCAATTGCTAAGTGAAAGTTGTTTAAATGATTAATCTATCTAACAAGTTTCAAAAGTAAAAGGGAAGACTATATGTAAGGACTATCTAATAAAAGGAATAGATATCATAACTTGAGAGAGAAAGGGTTAGAGTGTGGTAGGTTTAGGTTAGAAACGTATAGTATCCTACAAGATATCTCAGTCTCTAAGACTAAAGACCCCTCATCCTTAGAGGTTGCAAGCAAGACAAGGTTTACAAATGAAGTACCAAAGATGAACACGGTAACAGTCTTGTAGCAGTGGGAAAGTGCACTCCAACTCTAGTGGTTAAAAAACAATCACAACCCAGCTAAATGAATGTCAAATAGTCCACAACTTCGCTAGGAAGAGCCACCACAATCCACGGTCATCCCTAGAGGAAACAAAAAAATTTACATAATTTTTAAAATTTTGTAGCATAGGAACCACTATTTTGATTTCTGTCAATAAAGAAACCACAGAATGCGTATTACACTTACTAAGCATATGATAAAATTTTGTACACAATGCAGCACAGAATGCATATTACACTTATAATTTTGTAGCAGAGGAACCACTATTTTGATTTCTGTCAATAAAGAAACCATAGAATGTTTTCAGTGTTTGGTGTTTTCATTTTTTATGTTCTATTCACAAAGCATTGATAAAATGCCTGCAATAACGCAGCACACAGAACTTAAGTTACATCTCATGCAGTTAACCTCAATATATCCCAACAACTTAGCTTCACCATTCGTGGTGTTGAATACCATAATCAAATCAAGTAAGCATTGTCCTGTGCAAAAAGAAAAAACCACCCTTTCCCGACAAAACTATTCGGAGGAGCTAAAATGTGAAAATTTATGTTATGGTTCCAATTCTTTTTTTAATTTCATTTTTTCCTAAGTGGAAGGACCCTGGTACTGCTAGTCATGTAGGTGGACCAAAGTAAGGTTGGAGGGAACCAAAGAAATGCATCAAAAGGAAATTAAATATTAGCCTATTGTGGTGGATGAAATGAAGTTAAATAATGTAATAAGCATGGCTTCTAAGGCATTGAATGTGAGGTTTATTTTTAGAAGGATGGGGACAATGAGTTTGTTTCAATGGATTCAAGAGCACTAGTAATCAATTTTAACTTACCACATAAGGGATTTCATTTTCATCTGAGGTTAGATGTTGAGGTTACATCCAAACATAGTATTATTTCTAGTAGGTATCTACTACATTTATACCTAGGGATATTAGAATAATGAGAAGAGATATACGATGTTACATTTAATCTATATTCTCTCTATAAGTTTGACTATTCAATACATTGGTTAAGGTCCTACATGGAGAAAACCTACAAGAACCTATATAATCCTTTAAATATTAATAATATTTATCATTAGTACCTCTTCCAACCATACATAATTCTTATAAAGATAAAAGGAATTTGAACCATTAAGCTATGTTTTTTAGACCAGTATTATACCAGTGAAACTATCCTAATAATGAAAATATGATAACTTGCTTGATGGACCATATGAATATGATGTGACCCCCATCTCCTTATAAGTATAGTTTTTAACCTGCAATGTCAACCCTCCATCTCTTTATAATTATCAATTAAATTATAGGTATATACCAGCTGGTATTGTAGGAGTTAATGATGGAAACACCATTCTAATTCCTACAACTCTTGTTATATGATTTAGTGAACCATGAAAATCTTGTAGTTAAATCAGAGAAAAATATGGCTAAATAGATCCCAAATTTCATCTAATATATACTTAAGTATTCTCTTAATTAACCATCATCCCTAACTGAAAATGATTGACACCAAATGAAGTAACATATACTACCTTGAGTAATGGACATTGAAAAGGAGGAAAATTTGTCATTTATCTTGCCTTAGTGGAGCATATGAAGGAAAATGGTTGTGATCAACCAAATATTCATACTTACAATCCTTTGATGAATGGATTTCACAATGAAAATGACTTGATACAATTTATAAGGAAGTTGAGAGGGTATACAATGAAATCGACCATTTATATTAGCCTATTGTGGTGGATGACATGAAGTTAAAGAATGTAATAACCATGGATTATAATGCATTGATTGTGAGGTTTATTTGTATAAGGATGGGGGCAATGATTTTGTTTCAATGGATAAGTGCACTAGTAATCAATTTTAGCTTACCACCTAAGGGATTTCATTTTCATCTGAGGTTATATGTTGAGGTTACAATATCCAAACATAGTATTGTTTCTAGTCGATATCTACTACATTTATACCTAGGTGGATTTACTGGTTACTTGATAAAATTACTTATATATCATTCAAGGTCCAATGTTAATAAGTAAGGATACCATAAAGATAAAATAATTGTACTAAATATTTAGTCTATTCCCATAGACTCTCATATGATTCTACACAAGAATGTATTTTTTCTTTTATATGTTATTTGTAACTACTAGAATCATGATATGACTAGTTATTGTTTCTTTCCTTACTAAGAGAGCTATCATATAATGCATTCAAACAATTATTTCTTGTTTTTTTCTTCGTTGGATTTATGATCTCTCTTCTCATGGAGATAATATGAGCTAAGATTTCAATGGTGGAATGCCTTACAAATCTAGTTTCTTAATTGACATATCAGTTAGGTACCCAGGGATATTAGAATAATTAGAAGAGATATACGATGTTACATTTAATATATATTCTCTCCATAAGTTTGACAATTCATTAATACATTGGTTAAGGTCCTGCCTAGAGAAAACCTACAAGAACCTACATAAACCATTTAAATATTAAGAATTTTTATCATTAGTAACTATTCCAACCATATGCAATTCTTATAAAGATAAAAGGAATTTGAATCATGATTAACCTATGTTTTTTATACCAGTAGTATACCATTGAAACTATTCTCCTAATGAAAATCAGATAGCTTGCTTGATGGACCATATGAATATGATGTGACCCCCATCTCCTTATAAGTATATTTTTTAACCTACAATGTCAACCCTCCATCTCTTTCTAATTATCAAACAAATTATAGGTATATACGAGCTATTATTGTAGGTGTTAATGATGGAAAGGATACCTTTCTAATTCCTACAACACTTGTTATATGAATTAGTGAACCATGACAATCTTGTAGCTAGATCAGAGAAAAATATGGCTATATAGATCCCTAATTTCATCTAGCCTATCCTTAAGTATTCCCTTAATTAACCATAATCCCTAACTGAAAATTATTGACACCACATGAAGTAACATATACTACCTTGAATAATGGACATTGCAAAGGAGGCAAAGTTATCATTTATCTTGCACTAGTGGAGCATATGAAGGAAAATGGTTGTGATCAACCAAATATTCATACTTACAATCCTTTGATGAATGGATTTCACAATGAAAATGACTTGATACAAATTATAAGGAGTTTGAGAGGGTATACCATGAAATCGACTATTCATATTAGCCTATTGTGGTGGATGACATGAATTAGTTAAATAATGTAATAATCATGGCTTATAATGCATTGATTGTGAGGTTTATTTGTAGAAGGATGGGGGTGTGATTTTGTTTCAATGGATTCAAGTGCACTGGTAATCAATTTAAGCTTACCACGTGCACTAGTAATCAATTTTAGCTTACCACCTAAGGGATGACATTTTCATCTGAGGTTAGATGTTGACGTTACAATATCCAAACATAGTATTATTTCTAGTCGGTATCTATTGCATTTATACCTAGGTGGATTTACCGATTACTTTATCAAATTACTTATATATCATTCACGGTCCCATTTCAATAAGTAAGGATACCATAAGGATAAAATAATTGTACTAAATATTTAGTCTATTTCCATAGACTCTCTTATGAATCTACACAAGATATTTTCTCCTTTATCTGCTATTTGTAACTACTGGCATCATGATATGACTCGTTATTGTTTATTTGTTTACTAAGAGATCTATCATATGCATTCAAACAATTATTTATTGTTTTTTTCTTGGTTGGATTTATGATCTCTCTTCTCATGGAGATCATATGAGCTAAAATTTCAATGGTGGTATGCCATACAAATCTACTTTCTTAATTGACATATCAACTAGGTAACTAGGGATATTAGAATAACGAGAAAAGATATACTGTGTTACATTTAATCTATATTCTATCCATAAGTTTGACAATTCATTTATACATTGGTTAAGATCCTACCTGGAGAAAACCTACAAGAACCTACATAAACCTTTTAAATATTAAGAATTTGTATCATTAGTACATCTTCCAACCATATGAAATTCTTATAAAGATAAAAGGAATTTGAATCATGATTAACCTATTTTTTTTAGACCAGTATTATACCAATGAAACTTTTATCCTAATGAAAATATGATATCTTGCTTGATGGACCATATGAATATGATGTGACCTCCATCTCCTTATAAGTATAGTTTTTAACCTACAATGTCAACCCTCCATCTCTTTATAATTATCAAACAAATTATAGATATATATCATCTAGTATTTTAGGTGTTAATGATGGAAAGGACACCTTTCTAATTCCTACAACACTTGTTATATGAATTAGTGAGCCATGACAATATTGTAGCTAGATCAAAGAAAAAGATGGCTATATAGATCCCAAATTTCATCTAATCTATCCTTAAGTATTCCCTTAATTAACCATCATCCCTAACTGAAAATGATTGACACCAACTAAAGTAACATATACTACCTTGAATAATGGACATTGCAAAGGAGGAAAAGTTGTCATTTATCTAGAACTAGTGGAGGATATGAAGGAAAATGGTTGTGCTCAACCAAATATTCATACTTACAATCCTTTGATGACTGGATTTCACAAGGAAAATGACTTGATACAAATTATAAGGAGGTTGAGAGGGTATACCATGAAATCGACCATGTATATTAGCCTATTGTAGTTAGATGTTGAGGTTACAATATCCAAACATAATATTATTTCTAGTAGGTATCTACTACATTTATACCTAGGTGGATTTACCAGTCACTTGATCAAATTAATAATAATAATAATCTATTTTTAAGTTCACTACCAAGTGAGACACCAAATTGGTGTATGACACCCCCTTGTTTGTGGGACAAGGGACCCCCTTTTATGTAGCGATTCAACTACTAAAATATACATAGGTGTACATATACTACCCCCCTCTGGAATTAAACTTGTGACCTCCTCAGAGGAAACACATGCCCTTAACCATTAGGCCCACCCATGCCAATAAGTAAGGATACCATAAGGATAAAATAATTTTACTAAATTAGTCTATTTCCATAGACTCTCTTATGATTCTACACAAGATATTTTCTCTTTTATCCGCTATTTGTAACTACTAGCATGATATGACTCATTATTGTTTCTTGCCTTACTAAGAGATCTATCATATGAATTCAAACAATTATTTCTTGTTTTTTTCTTGGTTGGATTTATGATCTCTCTTCTTATGGAAATCATATGATCTAAAATTTCTATGGTAGTATACCTTACAAATCTACTTTCTTAATTGACACGTCAATTAGGTAACCAGGGATATTAGATAATGAGAAGAGATATATGATGTTACATTTAATCATGTGATGTTAATCTATAGACTCCACCTCATTTATGTATTTGCATTGTTCAATGAACCATTTTAGTGGTGGAAGTGTAGTAGTTTCTACAGATTCCTGCATGGGATTTTCTATTTAATTAGGTCATTGGAGAGTCAAGGACATGTGGCATATGAAATTATTGAACCAAGTGATCTCTAATAATGTCATGGACATTACAATGCACCTTTGACTAATTTGCTCACTCCCAAGTGATATTTATTGAGCTCTAAAGGAAATGAAGTTTCCCATACCTTCCAAGCCATTAAATGAGATTATCGAAGCCAATTCTAAATCCTCCTTAAAATACATTGATATGTTAAAATGGTGGTGACAAATTTAACGTATTGATATCCTATCATACTAACAACATATTTTAGTTAGTATACAGGTTGGGATATCTCCACATTAAAAAGATATTTATATTTAACCCATAGAGAATCCCTACGATGTAAGTTATAAATATCCTTGATAAGAAATAGAATAGAACCTAGAAATGCTTATGCAATAATTAAAATAAGAATATAATAAACTAGGACTCCCTACCACCATCCCCATACCATATCTATAGTAAGGTTTATCCCAAGGGGGTCTTCCTATGAGTCTAACAAGTAACAATATTATATTATACCTAGGATTATAGTCTCATGCCGTGGTTATACACACAACAAATTTGCAGGCCCATATAGATGTAATATGTTATAGACTCAGGAATATTCTCTTTTTAGTTTTTATGTTTTTGAAAAAAATGGAGTGACAAAGGGGCTGATTTCATCTTGTGGAGGTCGTATTCTTCATTTATTGGCTGAGTTTGGACTGCGTGGGCCATGACATTGTCTAGAGAGGACATAGTCTTGTTTGTGAGGACAATTTACTTTCTGTTTTCTGCATATCCTTATAGTTCCACATATACAGTGATCCCCATGCTTCATCTGGGACAATATAAAGGATTGTTATAGCCAAAAAGGGAGCCGCAATCCATATTGACACCTACAGGAATCTACTACGACTACGCATAACGTTTCTAGGTAGTGAAGGAGGGAGCTGTAGCATAATAATGGAGTCTGAGAAGAAGATGATTTGAGTTGTCTTGAGAAGTTGGCAGGGTAGGGAAGACACCAAAGAAAAATTGAGACACCAAATCTCACTTCCATAAATCATTGTGCACGCCCAGGAGGCTACATGTTAGAGTTAAAGTAATTTCAGATTTGCTTGTCCACCTTAGAACTGTTGTTACAGTCATTGTAAACTCAAAGTTATATGAATATGATATTTGGGGTTTATTTTCCTTGTAATTTATGCAAAGTAGTATCTATTGCATTTACTATTCATTGTTAACGCTACGAAAATCAAGATCTGAAAATTATAGTCAATATAAAATCCAAACATTACACATATGATGGCATTGATTTGCGTACAGAATTCAAAACCCTTGAGATCTGAAACAAACTCTCTGTGTTAAACAGATTTATGTACTGTCTAAATTTCGTCCACAATGGAATTCTAGGTTTCGGCATGTTCCCTTCAGTAGCGGAATTCTTTTTGGAAGGTGAGAATCAGATGTCGGATTTTCTACTTTCAACACTTACAAAACAAGATTTTCCACACAACGCATCTTCCCTACCATCGATCTTGATCGTTGATCTATCAATTTCGCGGCCAACCTGATTGTTTGTACAACTTACTTTCACACACAACGAAATGGATTTTTGATTGTTCAATTAGTGTCCCCACCAAATCAATGGTGGGTTCCAAAATTTATTAAGCACATTCCATAAAATATCGCACACATGAAAAAAATTTTAAATCTTGCAACTTCTCCTGGAGATATCACTATAAACCATCGATCTTCCCCATGATCGATCCCCACTCTATGATATTGTTTTATTTGAGCAACTGGTTAAGGGTTAACCCTGTACAAAGCTTCACTTAATTGATCACTGGAAGGATTAATTCTTCTCTGTAATTTAGCAGCTACGAAAATCCAAAGCCACAGAGTTTATATACATGGTTATATGGAGTGAATTTTGAATGAATTCATACTTCTAGAGAACTATATGAAGACATGAAATCCATCAAAACCACATGGAGATTCTAATCCTCTGTTCTTTATTCAATTCATCGGAAAGTCAGATACACACAGAGAATTCTACTTGTTCACTCCTTGCTCACTATTCTGTGCACCTCTCATTCCTCCATTCATGCTATGTGTAATTTATCTCCCTCTCAATCTCTATGACCTAATCAAAGCTTCTTTGTTCTATCCTCAAACCTCTATGACCTATCCTAAGCTCTGTGAGCTAACCTAAGCTTCTGCGAGCCAACAAGCTCTATAAGCTAACTAAGCTGCTAAGAAAATAACTCGAACTAATTTAAATATAAGAGGATTTTGTTTCCAAATCCTATAAAAAAGGAGTACAGTCCTTATTGATCTCTGCTAAACCTATGACTCACAACTAACTCAATCCTAACTATTACATGTGGAAAATGATCTAGATTCCTTATCCATTTTATTCAACTTTTACAAAATAAAGTAAATTACAAATGCATGAGACCCTAGGTATCTTAAGAGTTGCATTGACCTTGTGAAATCATGAATGACTTCGCCCTCTTGAGCCTATGCTCCTGCATCAACATATCAACATTACATTGAATACAAAAACCAACTAAGACTACTTGGCACAGCTCAGTGGTATTTTTGACAAGTGTTTTTACGAAATCCCTTAACCAAATTACGTAAGCAAATAAGCCAAAAAAATCAGTAGGATCTGATAGGGGTCATTACAATTTACTATTCAAAGCATATCCCCTTTGTATAAAAGTAGAGCCCTCTCACTTCCTTTAGATAAATCTTGTTCATTGGTCACTATCTCATCATGTTGAGTGGAGATGATAATTGTGTGAATGAGCATAGGAACTATGCACCACTCTCATTTTTGTACTCAATGGTTACTTGTGTTTTCCATCAGTCCTCAACCAGGAGTAAGTTCCATTCTTTCTGACCTATGTGATATTTTCTCCCAGCCTGGTATCCATCACATGGATGAGAGGCATTAACTCAGGAGTTTCATTAGTTTCATAACTAGTCCAATAAAGGGTAGCAACCCATGTACTAGACCTCACACAGACTATCGTCCATATTAATAGATCACACCCTAGTCAAGCAATACACAATTAGGCTTCCAAAAAATTTACACACCCTCACGGCACCCTTAGTAACCCATTGTAGGTCATTGTACCTTCATACATAGGCGTAGGACCCTTAACATTCCTCAAGGCAGTTTCATCCAATCACAACAATGACCATATAAATCATCGTGCTCCCTAAAAGTGACCTTTGTACCTCCAATATTCGAGTGCAATATCCAATGGGGAGGGGCCCACAAGATTTCACAAATTTGTTTTTTATCTTTAGAGTTATATTAATGGCTTAAAATCTTAAATTTCTTGGCTTTAACATAAAACCAAAATATTATGTAATTGATGTTTGGATGTGGTTCTTATAAGGTGGAAGCTTGGATGGTGAAATATATGGTTGTCATGTGCTAGTAAAGGCTATTTTGGAAAGCATATGGGTGTAATACATGAATATTCCTAACCGTATCTTGGAAGGAAGTTGAGAGGCCAACTCTAGAGGAGCCAATTCAAGAAATTGAGTTGGTTTTATTTTCAAATGGCCAAAAAAAGGGATTGGACATATTTGAAAATGAGGTATACTTTTTATATTTGATTCTTCAATATGATATTTTATAACATATGTCTTCATTTTAATTTGTAGTGGTTTTTTCTTAGGTGATGTTCAAATTGGTTCTACGTAGGATGTCAAAGAAATATCAATTCAGGGTTGAAAAATTCATATATTTTGCAAAAAGGAATTCAGAGGATAATAAAACCACAAGATTCCCTTGTAAAAAATGTTGCAATGTTGCAGTATTGATATTTGAGGAAGTACAATACCACTTGATGATTCATGGTATAATAACTTCATATAAAAACTTGGGTTTTCCATGGAGAGAAAGTTCCTACTCAAGACTTTATATTTGACAAGAGCAAGAAATGCCACACAATAGAGATGCATGATTTTCCTTGAGAAATTACACATGGTGATGAACACATAGTCGGACATCAATATGATAATCATAATGATGAGTTTGCAAAATTTCTTACAAATGATACTAAAGTTCTTGATAATGACAAGCATAAGAAGGAAACCATGGTTGATGATCATATGGTTGAAATGGTGAATGATGCTTCTCAATATTATAATGAAAATCGAGATGTGAATTGTAAAAATGACCAAGTAGAATCAATGGAAGAACAAAAATGATATCAATCAATATCTAAAGTTAATTGAAGATGGAAAGGCACCATTGTACTTAGGTTGCACTAGTTTCACTAAGCTATCAACCACTGTGAAATTGTACAACCTTAAAGTGAGAAATGGATTGTCTGATCTAAGTTTCACCCAATTGTTGAAGTTGCAAAGATAAATGCTTCCAATAGGAAATACACTTCCAGAATCTACATATGTTGCAAAAAGTTTGATTAAATCTTTGGGGTTGCACTATGAAATGATACATGCGTGCCACAATGATTTCATTTTATATTGGGGAAAATATGAAAAAATAAATGAATGCCCAACATTTGGTGAATCAATATGGAAGGTTGATGCTCATTTTGAAAAGGTGTGTATAGGTGTCGCAACCAAAGTGCTAAGGTATTTACCTATATAGCCGAGGTTGAAGAGAATGTGTAGGTATGATTTTGAACTCTTATAATTCCATTATATCATACACCTTCATGTACTACCAACCTACTAAAAAATCATATTCTTTAATCTACTAAGTATTGCAATGTTTATATGATTCTTTATGTTTTTGTTACAGCTCTACATATATTTCACAAAAAATGAGGTGGCATCATGAGAATGCAAGTAAGGATGTAATAATGTGCCACCCAGTTGATAACCTCACATGGAAAACTATAGATTCTAAATGGCCCGATTTTTCCAACGATCCTTGCAATGTATGACTTGCAATGGAAGTGTATGGATTTAAGCCTTTTGGAAGCTTGAGTAGTACTCGCAGTGTATTGCTAGTAGTACTAGTCACATATAAACTTCCACCATGGTTAAGCATGAAAAGGAGTTATGTTTGTTGGCATTGTTAATACCTGGTCCCAAGCAACCAAGAAATGACATAGATGTTTATTTGGAACCAACCATTGGTAAATGAACTAAAACTAACATGGGATGAAGGGGAAAGGACATACAATGCTCATTCAAGGTCATTCTTCAATATGAAGGCTATATTGATGTTGGTAATCCATGACTTTCATTCTTTAATATGAACTACTAAATGGTTTTGTGCATGCCCTATTGTTGTTCAGGAATAAAAACCCTTGTAACCTAGGGTCTAGGGTTACCAACATACTTCTAAAACTTGCATACAATCAGCTTTAAAGTACAAAAAGGAAATAGGAAGAGATGTTGGACTCACCCAATTATCAACGGTTGGTCCAAGCTTTGTCTTCTCCCGCTCTGCTTCTCTCCAAATCTTTCAGGGATGCACCTCCTTCACCTGTAAAGAGCAAATTCTCCAAATACGATCTTATACATGTATATATGACAGGTTAGATAAACAACATATATAGTGCTTAATCAAATATATTCATCAACCATGATACATGAAAGAGACTCAACACAAAGTTGGAAGAAGAATTCTCTTTATTAACAATTAGTGAATGAGATAAGTGTACAAACCAATGCCTGAGACAAGGACTCCTCTGCAACCAAAGGATTATGAGTTCTGCTGCTCCAAAGACTTCTGAAGATATACCACTAGCATAAATTTTCTCTCGAATATTCCTTCTCTTAATGCCCTCCCCAAGGCCTCTATTTATACTTTGGGAAACAGAGTAGTTTTGAAGGTTGAGGAGGTTGAGACAGTTGAGATGGTTAAGGATTAGGGCTCAACTAATCTGCATTGATCGTGTTTTATATTTTTTAATGTCGAATAAATGTGTACGCGACTATTGATATAGGAAACTTGCATATGACACACGAGTTGCTTTAAGGGAAACCCGCGTACAGATCTGTATGCGGGTTGCAATGAGAATAGTCGCATACAATACATGGGTTGTCAACAAATATAGTCATGTATGTATGCGAGTTTCAGTGGAGATAGTCATGTACAGCAATCAACACATAGAAAATTAAAATGGCAAGCTGGTTAAAGAGTAAATGCATCTCATGTCATGCCCATCTATAGTGTTTAGGCAAACTTCAATCCTATAGTGTCCTTTTGTGTACCAACATATGGAAATTCGGCACTCGGATGGAGAAGTGCCATTTGGGTTGATAACAGATGCCCCCTAATGTGTGAGGTTAGAGGGAAGCTATGGCCGAAATACATTATAATCATTGTCTTTGGAGAACTCAAAAGTCCAATGGAGCAGAGGTAGTACCTAAAACAAATACATAATAATGTCATATACAAAGTCATATCTGAGGATGATATGTTCAATATACTGGAACACTATCTCCTTTACAATATTTGAGTACATCATATAGTATGGGTACAAGACCATGTATATTACAAAGGTGGATCGAAGCCACAATATACAATAATGATGAGTCTTCAAAGATCTGGAAGATGTGTAAATAGGTACAACATAATCTTGCGCAACTTAGTCCATAGATAGGAAACTAAGGTCTTTATAAACAATCCCAAAGAACCAATACAATCCAAGCCATGTGATTAGATGTAATTTGAATTCGAACATGGAGCAGATTCAACAGATTGTCAATCAATAGGTGATAATTGACAATTGAAGCAAAGGAATTCACCAATAATGAGAGTGAATCCTGAGGTACGATCGTCAAAACTCTAGGTATTTGTCATCAGGAAATGTTGATGTGGAACCATACTATGATAAGGAATGCAATAGATCCTCCAATGGATCACAAGAGTGACTAGGAACTGGGTAAAGGAAGGGAGACACAATTAATAACCGATACGATAATGATGGAATCAGGATATAGATCAGACACAGGGTTAAGTCCTTGAACAGTGAGCACGACACAGAGATGACCCAAGGAAGCTTTTAACTTTACAGATAGAACAAGTAGACTTATCTGTCATGCAGGAGACATGATTAGATTCCCCAGGTAGAACTGACAAGAGGAGGAGTAAGAAACTCGAAGTAACAGCTGAACTGAAAGTGAACAATGAGACATGAGTATCGAAAAAAACAGAGAGTGCCATGTTCAAGGATGACATGCTGCCACTAACTGAGAACCAAAAGAAAACTTCTTCCTTACCTTCCCTATTGAATTTTAACGAGTCCAGGAAAGTCAACTCGAATCTCTCTTCATTTTTTAACAAGAATGAAGAGAAGAGGGAATAATGCTTGATAGTGTCACTGATTCGTGGATTTTATGAGCCCGAATTAGTACATGCTCACTTGGTGTTTTCATGTTTAGAGAGTCTGAAAAATCTGAAGAAGACTCCAGGGGGGTGCTTTTTCATCCAATTTAGTCTCCTAAGGCCGAAAAAGTATAAAACATACCACAGAAGAACTCTCTTAACTTTCGTAGAAGAAAAGGTGAACCTTTTTCATACTTAGTCAGGGAGGTCTGAAAAAGTTTAAATTACCACCTACCCAACGCTCCTTTGAGAGAAACATATAGCTTGAGTTTTACGAGTGTGAAGGAAAGCAAGATCACTCGGAAAGATCCATTTGAGTACGATAAATGGGGCTTACAACAATAAACTCGATGCTTTGTTCTTGGTGTTTAACAAGCATGACAAAGACATAAATTACACTCAAAATATTTTTCATGTTTAGGTCCAAAGCACGAAAAAGAGAAAACTAAGCTCATATCGGGTGTTCCTTTTCTATAAATTTAGTCCCTCGGGTCTGGAAAAGTGATAAACCTATACCTGAGAATACTCTTCTCAATTCCGAAGAAAAGAGAGTGATCATTTCTCATATTATTCCACATGGTCTAAGAAAGAGATAACCTACCACCAATGTGAATGCCCACTCACATATTCTTAATGAGCTTGAATGGACAATTTAACTCGACAGTCAAGTTTGTTTTAAGGAGTCAGACCTAGGCCTAAAGAAACTCCATAAGGGAAGGGAGTCCTATAAAGGGATAGCATGTAAAAAGAGACCAAAATGAGGATCAATTTGGCGTGAAAAATAGCTAAAAAGATTCTCTTGTACCTAAGACAACTGGAGCATGAGTATCAAAAGACAAAATAGGTTCTAAATAGAGATACTCATGAGAGGAAAGCCCTATCCACGGAAGAACAATGGTAAATACAAGGAGCTAATGGTTAAAAATACCATAGTTCATAGTCAGAATGTTAATTGCTAGGTTTAATATGGAGTAGGTATAACTGCAGAATGCATGTGAAACGACAAAAAACCATCATATATGAGAAAAAAACACCTTAAAACGATGATAAACTTGTTACAAGGAAAAAAGATATGGTATTAGTTTTATAAATTATGAACTATAGGGAAAAAACCCACTTGAAAAATAAATTTTCTATAAATAGTTCAAAACATAAATAAAAACTCACCATTTGGATTTTTAGCCATAAAAGACAAGTTTTCACCTCTACCTTCAATTGCTCGGTGTGGACAATCCGGTGGACCATTTCCAAATCCGCAAGTGTCAGGTAATACTACACTCCATGCTCTTCAATTTGATCCAAGCAATTATCAAAATTAGGCCCAAATTTCATGTTTTTAAGCGTCCTCAACAAAGCAACACTGTGTACATGGGTTTGCTATATTGAAAGTCGCATACACGTGTTTTGTACGCAGGTTTGCTATATTGAAAGTCGCGTACATGTGTTTTGTACATTTGTTTCCCGAAGGACAGTTGCATACAGTATGCGACCTGCCTTAATAGACAGTCGCGTACGCTGCATGAGGTGGAAAAGAAGCATATAGGGTCAAAATTTTGAAATTTTAAATGAAACTAAAGGTTTGCAATTGCTTGTTTACTAGGTTGAAAGATGGTTCTTGAGTGGAGGGAGTGCGAACATGAAGATATGGACCAAGAAGCACTCCAAGATGCCCCCATCATGAATGTTTTACGTTCAAGTGGGTTGTTAAAGTTTTTCTGTACCTCACCTATGCGGGCCAATGTCCGCCTCTTAGAGTTCCTGATAAATTATTGGGATCATGACTTGGGCATGTTTGACCTTCAAGGTGAGTCCTTGGAGATTACTTCAGAGGATGTCTACTTCATTGTTGTTCTATCATGACGGGGAGCTCCGGTAAACTTGGAAGGAACTGGTAGAGGAAGTGACCCTCTAAGTTTCCAGAACTATATTGATATATACTACGCACCAGGCACACAAAAGAGGGGTAGCTGCATCCCTATTGTGCACATACATGATCTTCCTCTACAGGTATTGACAAGTACTATAGTGAGGGTTGCAGGGTCATCTTCACTTCACTTTGCAACATGGAATGAGATGAGACTAGCAATGGATTTTATGCAAGGGGCCCTATATGACTGGTGCTCGGGAGTGATCCCGATGATGAGAAAATAGCTCTCTGACTGTAAGAGAGGAAGGAGGAAGAATTTTGGATATTCTAGCATACTAGTAGCCTTCTTCTTTGAGAGAGTGCCGGGATTGAGTCCTGCAGTACCCTTGCTAGTTCGTTCTCCTTGTCATCCTAGGCTGAGTAGATGGGGAGATATCTTCCTCCTCCAAGGAGGTGGTGGCTCAGTGCAGAGTGTCTATGATGACAACTTCTACTTTTGGTGGGAGCAATAGTTACCAGCATTGGAGCAGTTTCCATATGCTAGAATGGACTTCTGTGGTGATCCAGACCTCGTACTCCCTCCAGGAGGAGCATTGGGAGAGTTAGGTAATTTGTTATTTTCAAATTCTAAAATTTTTATGAATTTTAAAATATAGAGATATATACATATGTATAAGAGTTCTATTGCTTTTTAAAATGTCAAAATGTAGATATTAGACCAGTCCACCCTAAATGGCATCCACGCATGTATGTGCGTACTATCTTGGGAGAATACCATGGGCTGATTAGGGTTCTCGAGGGAAAGTTGTCCAGGCTTACCCAAAGAGTACCCACCTTACGGATTGAGAACATCCTAGCCATCATGCAGGAGTTTGTGGTTGGTGTACCACATGTCTGGATACACCTTTTGAGGCAGGTAGCTAGAGTAGTATTGGTATACATAGATGTTGTTGAGGCTACTGAAGCCAAGGAGGCTGAAGAAGCCAGAGTGTAGGGAGACTGGGGAGACCAGGGTGGTCCATCTTAGATCTAGGAGCATTTGATGGAATTTGATCCATATTTTGTATATTTTTTGTATATTATATAGTTATGACTGGATCTGAGGATCAGAGACTCGACCTATCTATATGAACAGATATTCACACACACACACACACACACACACACACACACACACATATATATATTGTTGGTTTATTTACAAATGTTTTTTATGTGTTTGTTGTATACTTTTATGGAAAATCTGTTAAATTCCAATCCAAGATGTAATTAGCGTATGCATCAGTTAATGAATTTTGATTCCTTGGAATATGATTGAATGTAATGAACTCAAAATTTCTTTCCAATAACCTAACTTTCATAAACTGACGCAATAGAATAGGGTTCCGTACTTGGTAAGCCCAATTGAGCTGGGAAACCACCAGTTGAGAATCTAGTCGAACTTCTAGCTGAGGGATACCACGTGACAAAGCATCCCATAGAATCTCAATGACATCCCTATACTTAGCGACATTATTAGAAGCAAGACCTAAGTAAGCACCTCCTAAAGCAACTAACTATCCTAAGGGTGAATAAATGACCCATGCAGCTGAAGCTAGATTACAAGTGTGGCGACTGGTGCCATCAGCGAAACCTACAAAACTCTCGGAGGACATATGAAACAACCAGCAGATGGTATAAAAAACACAAACCAACGAACTAGTGTGCATAAAAATACATACAATAAAATACAAGAAAAAGCGCTAAGCCTAAGCATAGTACTTTTTTAGGTAGAGCCCATTTCTAGGCTCATCCAACTTATTCCCATCGAAATCTATCAATTCATATGCGCCTTTATTTAATACTTTTGACACAATATAAGGTCCTAACCACATAGACCTGAAATTTCCTGCCCCCAAGGGTTCCTTGTCTTGGTCCCAGAGCAAAACGAGTTCCCCCTCAGAGAAAAGTCAAGGCTTGACAAATTTATCATATTGGCTTTTGACCCTATTTTTATGAGCTTGGTTTGTTGTCAGTGCATCTCTATGATGTTCATCAAGGTGTTCTAAATGTAATAGACATTTTTCAAGCTCAGTCGTATTTGGTAACACATGAATAGCAATTTTTAAAGACGAGATTTCACATTCAATTGGGGTAACAACTTCCACTCCATGGATGAGTTGGAAGGGGGAGAAACCCGTAGCAGTTTTTACATTGGTTCGATATGCCCAAAGAGTAAGGTACAGCATGATATGCTCATTTAAACGGGATGCATTAATAGTACGTTTGAGGATATTTTTCAAAGTTTTATTAACAGCCTCGACCTGACTATTGGCTTGAGGATAGAATGAGGATGAATGTTCTTATCTAAATCCTAGCATAGTGGTTAGTTATGTCATCATGTTATTTTTGAAAATGAATGCCATGGTCAGTGCCAATCACCTTGGGTATACTAAATCATGCTATAATTTGATTGAACATGAAGAAGGTGGGCATTGCCTCTAAAGGTGGGCATTGCCTCTGCAGTTTCCCCATCAGCTCTAAAGGTGGGCATTGCCTCTGCCCATTTCGTAAAATAGTCCACAGCGACAATGATATATTTGTGCCCCCTAGCCGAGGCTGGGTTACATGTCACGTAATCAATCCTCCACTTCATAAAGGGGCCCACTGAGATAATGGGAAATAACGGAGCAGGATGTGACCGCATCTTCCTGGTATAAAGCTGACAAGGATGACAGTGCTTGACGGCTTCCACACAATCCTTAAAGATCGTGGGCTAGAAATAACCGGCATGTAATATCTTCTGGGCTATTGCTAACCCAGATAAATGACCCCCACACTCTCCACTATGGGAATCATTTAGGACAATCTCCACTTCCTCATGGGAAAGACATCGATGCAAAACGGAATCTACCCCTCTATGATATAAAGTATCTCCTATGATGAGGTAGTTCTTGGTATGTAGGCGTAGTTTACGTCGTTCTTCCCATGAGAAAGTTGCAGGATACTTCAAGGTCTATATATAGATAAGTATATCTCCATACCAGGGATCAGAGGTGGAAATCAAAAAGATGTGCTCATCTGGGAATGAGTCTTCTTCAATAGCTACATCTTCATCTACTGGAAATTTTGCAATAAGCTCAGCAAAAAATAAGTATTTTTTGGAATTGGTGGACTGAACATCCAAGTCAAACTCTTGGAGATTGACTATCCATTTGTTGAATTTTCCTCCAACTATCCATCGGGACAAAACATATTGAAAAGGATTAACATCTACCACTATCATTGTAGTCCTTAGTAACATGTAGTCATGTAACCTTTCAACAACATAAACAGCTGCTAAGGTGAACTTCTCGACGTGGGAGTACCTCAGTTTAGTTCCGGCTAAAGCATGGCTAAGATAGTAAATGACATTCTCTTAGAGCTTATCATCCTCCTGGACTAGGACTACCCCTATGGTCGACTCAGATGTGGCTAGATACAATATAAAATTCCTAGAGTAATCTGGCGGACACAATAATGGTGCTGACAACAAATCTTTTTTCAATGCCTTGAATGCGAGTTGTGCAGTTTTATTCCATACAAATGTGGTGTCCTATTTTAATAGGCACATGAAACCCTTAGTAATCTTGGCATAGTTTACAATGAAACGTCGAAGGAAATTGGATTTTCCCTGCAGGTTCTGAAGTTGCCTGATAGAACGAGGAGGAGGTAGATTTACAATGGCCTCAACTTTTAACAGATCCACCTGAATGCCTCTATTAGAAACAATGAATCTGATTAGTCTCCCTCACTCGACACAGAACACACACTTATGGGGATTCAAGCGGATTTTATAGTATCTGCATCATTCAAATATCAAACATAGGTGATCTAAATGGTCAATCCTCTTACGAGAATGTGTAGGTAGATCATCAAGGTAGGGTTTGAAAATGGCTTTAATATCATGAAAGGAAAAATTCATTGCCCGCTGAAAGGTTTCCCCAACATTTTTCAATCCAAAGGGCATTTTTTGTACGTGAAGGTGACCCAAGGACAAATGAAAGTAGTTTTATTTTGGTATTCCAGTTTTATTTGAATTTGATTATATCTGGACAAACCATCCATAGATGAAAAAACTTCATTTCCTATGCAAGCATCAATAATTTGATCTATAAATGGCGTGGGATAGTTATCCTTAGGATAGGCTTTGTTTAAATCTTTGAAGTCAGTACAGATGTGTATGGTCCCTTGCTTCTTATCAACAGGAACAGGGTTGGATACCCATTCCGTCAAAGCTATGGGATAAATAAAACCGGCTTTCAGCAGTTTTTCCACTTCAACCTTCACTAACACCGCTTTATGGGGGTTAACAGGTATCAACTTTTTCCAAACAGGTTTAGCATTAGGGTATGTTCAGATCTCATGCTCGACTATAGATGGATCAATTCCTGGCATCTCCTCATATGACCAGAAAAAACGTCATGGAATTCCTTAAACAAGGCAGTATAGATGGAAATCTCCTAAGGAGAGTAGTTTGCGCCGATATGTATATTTTCCACAACATCAGGATTTACAGAGATGTTGATAGGGATGGTAGCAGAAATATTTTCCATATTTTCCTCAACAAACATTCCTTCCCTGGGTAAGGGATTAACGGGCGTATCAACATCGTCCGTCAATATCATATGAAACTCTTGATTCTCTATCCTGCTTATCTCTAGAAGAAAATATGATCGATGATGAATATCTTCACAGATCGTATCTCATCCTCACATGGCTTCCAGAATGGCTTCATCAGAAGGTAAAACCATATCTAAACAATTTTTCGAATGCAAAGAGTTTTCTGCCCAAGCAGGCAAATAGACTTCTTCCAATTCCTCTGAGACTGAGAGTGGAACCGGAATGGGATCAACAGTGGTTTGTGTGATAGCTTGATAAGCTACTTCCACTGTCGATAGGGGCACTTTAGGTTCATGGTGGGTAGGGATAACCCAAGGATTAGTCCTATCAACAACCATAGCAATGAACTTTCCCACACTAGTAGAACCTATATAATTAATAGGAGCTGGAAGATCAAATGTGTCCATCAATGATGTGTACATTCCAGCCCCTAAGCTCTCTGTAGTAGGTTTAACCTAATCAACCAATGGTACAGTGGACTCATTATATTCCATGCAGCCTTTTTGAGTGAAATTGAGTTGGTCAACAGTAACCAACTTCCCTTCGTGTGGAAACACTACCATCTGAAAGACGGCCGATGCAATAGCAAACATGGCATAAGTCCAACTTCTTCCTAAGAGCAAATTATAGTCCAAAGGTGCATCAATCACCTACACACCTAAATAGACACTGCTTTCCCTACTAACTTAATTTCAAAAGCTAGTAGGATACCATGCAGATGGAATGACCTTCCATCGAAAGCAGTAAGCAGGGTGTTTGACAGGACTAGATCTAGGGATCCAAGAGCTTTCCAACATGACAAGGACATAACACATGTAGAAGCACCCTTATCGAAAACTGCCCTTCCAATGAACTTTCCACCATGGATACATCTATCGATAAGGGTACATGGTAAGGTAGGCAAATTTTGACATCAGACAAGTGAAATTTTTCCATGAGACTCGATGAGTCCATGATGCCTAAGGCTACTAAGAGTGCATCCCGATGGGCGGGACAACTCTGTAACACCTCTAAAGTTGACATTGCACAAGGTGTCTGGGCTAAGTCTTCAACCATGGAGTATTTGGATGTAGCCCTAGCATTAGGATTATGCAAGGTCTTCTTAAAGACACCTTTCAGTATCTTGGGCATAGTTTCAGCAGGTTTCTCAATCGTGAGAGGGTTAGAAGTTTCACCTATAGACTTACCCTTCTCAGAGGTCTCTTTTTCATAGTTCTTATTCCTATTCTATATAAAATTTGAAGATCGAACCATATTGATATAATTGGGATCAGGGGTATTTGGAGTTCCCCCTGCTACATTCGAAGCTGAAGTAGAATTATGTCCTTGGGGAAAAGGATCCTTCAGGACTACCGGTTGTTGAGATTTTAACAGCTTCTGGGATTGTTCCATAAGGGAACAAAGATGGGTGAGGTGATCTTCATGGCACAACTTACATGGGAATTTCACCTTTTTCTTTTCTTTTTTTCCCCCATCGGCATTGTTTGTGGGTTTCTGCTTGTTTTTATTTCCCTCCCCTTTCTTTCCTCTCTTCTTTTTCTCATCGGGCTGCTGATTGCCCTTCTGAGAGGTTTGTGTAAAAACATTTACATTTTGGGGTGAGGGGGCAGCCTTTGCTGCCTCCACTGTAGAATGTTTGACAGATAGCTGATGAAGTTGTTTGTCCAAATATTCTATAGTGGGAGAATTAACAGAACCAACCACATCATCGGCACGGGGTCCAGGCTTAGGTTTCTCTGCAGCGTGTGTTGGCCTCGGTGCCTTAGGGATAATCTCATACAAGATCCCAGACTAAGAATATATTAGATCTAGTTGTTGGGCCCTAAGGATAGCTTCTTCCTCACTTGTCACTCCTGAAGTGGATAGTCCTTAGATATATCAGGAAATAGTGATTTAAGGAACCATTCTAGTAACAACTCAGGAGGAATAGTGACTTTAATAAGGCTTTTCTGCCTCCTCCATTCTTGGATGTGATCTGAGATATGGGTTTCCTTGTTCTATCAGAAGGTAGATAATAAGTCCGTTCTGAAATCATATCAGATAGGAAGCTGAAAGTGGCTAAGGAATGCATTAGCCAAGTCCCAAAAACTACTAAATACGGCAGAAGGCAACTCAATGTACCATTTTTCTACAGTACTCATCAATGTTCTTTGGAACAGCCTCAACCGAACTAAATATTCATTCAGTGAGTTGGAAGAGCACCATAAATGAAAGTGGTGGCATGAGCCCCAGGATATTCACCAACTTTGCCTTTGAATTTTGGGATGTCCGAGGGCAACTTGGTGGGTACAGGCGGCCAGGAGGGATCATGCCTCACTAGGTCATTCATTAGTTTAGACAAATCTGGCAAGTTTAACTTTGCCAAGAAATAAAGCTTAGGTCAAACCAGAGCACTAAAAGTGCCAGTTTGGGGATTGGAGGGACTTGCCCCCAAATTCCCATATGTAAAGGTGGGGTTGCCCCCTGTCGCCAATTATGAAGTGGATAGGTTACTTTGAAACGAATTACATCCGTAAGCCATAGGATTGTTGGTGTGAGGTGCAGTATAAGAGGTTCTGGCTGCTCCATTCGAAACTAGGGATTGAAATACAGGAGCAAGTATTCCTCTGCTAAAAAGAGAAAAGGGAGAGCTTGTGAATGTAGCAAAGATCGGGGTTTGGAAACCTTAACCATAAGGGTTAGTGTTCCCAAACTGCACCCCTACATAAGAGGGTGGTGGGCCTACGGATGGAGTGGATGGGGGTATGTGCCCCCCATTCCAAGTAAATCCTTGGATAAAAGCCAAGGATCCTATAGGACCACTCTGGGAAGTGTGTGTGAAGGAGTTTGGAACTGTAGGTACACTGGGAATCGCAGTGACCATACCACCAGAAGCACCTGCTAGGCTTGTGGGAACCGGTGGTTGGACCACTCGGCTCGCTGGAGTTAAGGGCATAGTAGGTATACTTGATCTAGGGGTACTTTTCGAGGGAGGTAGCACCCCTTCAGCCGAGATGGCTGAGGTGAAAATGAAAGAAATTTCTCCTGCACTAGACATTATTCTTCCCACAGGGACACCAAACATGGGTGGATCAAAAGGACGAACCTAAATGATCACAGGATCGTTTAAATCAATCAAAGGTGTATTAAAATTCCTTGCAAACCCATCAACATACAAGTATTCTATCTCAACTATGTTCAAACTAAGATGGTTTGCCCTAACTTCTGGTTCACCCAGAACTTCATTGACTCCTATCAATTCAAATAAATCATCAGTGTCCAATCTCCACCTTTGAGGGGGAGGTTGAGGTTCTAATGTGATAAGAGGAGGAAGGTTTTGCAACCTTTGTGACCTTTTGATAGGTTGGTCCTCCACGGTTGTAAGTTTGACAATTCAAACCCTAAGGTTAGCTAAACATGGACAAACCACAGAGCAATCACTACAAAAAATCCTAAAGTCTCAATAGTCAGCAAGGGTAAAAGATACATTTTCCCGAAGAAAGCTGAAAGATAGTTGCTTGGCGTCCTTGAAGAGGTTCTTAGGCATAAGCGGAGGAATATCCCACTGCCCTCCTACACTTTCAACAAGGGATACCTTCCAATCCCACCCAAGGTGAACCAGAAATAGCCTTCTAGTTTACTTATGTATGAACCCTAGATGTCAAGAGACTAGAGGCTACCTTAACTATACCAACAGTCTAGGGGGACAGTCGCAAGCCTAATTTGTATGCATGGGCAGGGTAGCTGAGCCCGAAACTGTGTCTAGGACAGAATCCCCAGATGTGTAAAAACCCTGGTTTACGTTTCGACAAGGAATTGGAGGGTTATCTTCTCAGTCCAATGCCTCCACGCGGCCTTGTGCTTGACTCCCGTTTGAGAGGAGCTTCCCAGATACTATCGATAAAGAGAAGGATTTACCTATCGATTAGCCCACTATGTCTGAATTTAAATACTTATGGGGAGTTTTCACTTCCTATCCCACAAGTATAGCCTAAGTTAATAGGTGTATGGCCCTAAAAAACAAAAATTACTAATAAATTTTAATTATTGCATTCATTTTAAGGGCTATTTTTTACTCAGAAGGCAACTGGAGTGAAATACTATGATGTTTTTGACTCGATAAGAAATGTAAAAAACAATAGGTGTATACTTCCAAATCAAATTATCACTACTTAAAAAACAAGCTTCTCTTTTCTTTCTTTTTTGTAAATGTAAACTGATGAAAATGCAACAAATAAAGAGTAAACTAAGACTATATTTTTGTAATTTTTTAGATTATATTTAAAAACTGAAAACAAAACTACTGTATGCAAATCAAATGCAAAAGTTTCTAATGTTTTCTTTTCACATTTAAAATTGCTCAAAGACTACTATGCACCTAAATGCACAATACTTGAGTATGCTTGAATAAACTAACTGTATAAAATAAGCAATATGAATTAAAGCAGATTCATAAAACCAAAGATCAACCACCTAAGGAAGACTTGATTCCCTATCTTGGGAAGGCATGATGAATAGAAATCACTGAACTCAATCAAAGGCAAGTGACAAACCAATACTATTTGAAAATAGAATGGAATATACAGTGTCTAGAACCCTGATCATTGATTTAGACAACTCGCACTTAAACCTATTAACCAATAGGAAAATCCACTTCAAGTTGCTAACAGAAAGACAATCCAAATAATAAGAACTCAAGGGCTTACAGAAAGCACAAGGTATGTCTAACAAGGTCATCAAACTCACAATGCAGTGCTCATAGTGAAGGCCACTCAGTAAGACAAAATCTATAGAAGGACAGGGGCAAGCAAACCCTAACCCAAAAATTTTGTTGCTCAGGCTTGTACGTGACTGTGTATAAGAATAACCCGTGTACTGTACATGACTGTGCTATAGAGAAACCAGTGTACGCAAACATCTGTATGCGACTGTCTGCAAGAGCAACCCGTGTACAGGAGTTAAATTTTTTTTTAAAAATTATCAAGGACTTCAAAGAACCACTACAAATCTGAACCAAGATAAGACACCACACACTAAATCAAGGAAAAGAGTGGGCACTGATCTACAGAATTAACCCACAACAGTCTGGGCTCCCCAGTGGAGTCGTCGGTTCTGTTGTTCAGGAATAAACACCCTTGTAACCTAGGGTCTGGGGTTACCAACGTACTTCTAAAACTTGCAGATAATCAGCTTTAAAGTACATAAAGGAAATAGGAATATATGTTGGACTCACCCGATTATCGACGGTTGGTCCAAGCTTTGTCTTCTCCTACTCTCCTTCTCTCCAAAGCTTTCAGGGATGCACCTCCTTCACCTGCAAAGAGAAA
>LPNX011116813.1:92556-140249 GCA_001517045.1 Pseudotsuga menziesii | reverse complement strand
TAGATAAACAACATATATAGTGCTTAATCAAATATATTCATCAACCATGATACATGAAAGAGACTCAACACAAAGTTGGAAGAAGAATTCTCTTTATTAATAATTAGTGAATGAGATAAGTGTACAACCCAACGCCTGAGACAAGGACTCCTCTGCAACCAAAGGATTATGAGTTCTGCTGCTCCAAAGACTTCTGAATATATACCACTAGCATAACTTTGCTCTCCAAGATTCCTTCTCTTAATTCCCTCCCCAAGGCCTCTATTTATACTTTGGGAAATAGAGGAGTTTTGAAGGTTGAGGAGGTTGAGACAGTTGATATGGTTAAGGATTAGGGCTCAACTAATATGCATTAATCATTTTTTATATTTTTTAATGTCGAATGGATGTGTATGCGACTATTGATATAGGAAACCCATGTATGACACGCGAATTTCTTGAAGGAAAACCCATGTACAGATCTGTATGCGGGTTGCAATGAGAATAGTCACGTATAGTACGCGGGTTGTCAACAGATATAGTCACGTATGTACGTGAGTTTCAGTGGAGATATTCATGTACGAAAATCAACACATAGAAAATTAAAATGGCGAGCTAGTTAAAGGGTAAATGCATCTCATGTCATGCCCATCTATAGTGTTTAGGAAAACTTCAATCCTATAGTGTCCTTTTGTGTACCAACATATGGAAAGTCGGCACTCGGATGGAGAAGTGCCATTTGGGTTGATAACACCTATATGTGGAAATAACATAGATTCAATGTATCTCAAATGTAGTAGGAAGTGTGTGTACATGGGACATAGGAGATATCTTCCAATAAATCATAAGTATCGTTCTCAAAAAGGACCATTTAATGGAAATTCTAAGCATCTCGTTGTACCTACAATTGTACATGTGTAAGATGTTTTTACATAAATAGAAGGAAGGGAACATAAATGCAGAAAATATAAAAGTACAAAAAGAAAGAGAAATTTAAAAAAAGGTGAAAATTTGAAGACTGACGTGTGGAAGAAAAGGTCAATTCTATTCAATTTATTATATTGGGAGGTATGTGCACGCATTAACTTAAGGCCTAAAATATGTGATGCTTGAAGGATTTCATTGTGTTTAATTGGAATATATTGTTTAGTTTTTCTTTGATGTTATAATTCATTGATTTTTTATACGGTTGGTTGTAGAAACTCCTAGTGCGTCACATTTTAGATTTAATGCACATAGAAAAAAATGTATGCGAAAGTATTTTTGGAACCCTTATGGATATAAAAGATAAATCAAAGGATGGGAGAAATTCTTGTGATGACTTACAACAGTTGGGTATAAGGAAGACATTGTGGCCACAACAAAAAGGTAAAAAAATATTTCTTCCACCCGCACCACACACTCTTTCAAAAAGGAGAAAGAGATTATTTGCCGTGTTTTGTTCACGTTAAAAGTTCTAGATGGATATAGTTAAAACCCTAGAAATAATGTATGTATGAAAGATATCAAGATTCATAGTATGAAATCACATGATTTCCATGTTCTCATGCAACAAATCCTTCCAGTATCATTGTGCCATGTGCTACCAAAAGTAGTTTGAAACACTATTTGCAGGCAAATTTGTGCAAAAATGGTGGATCCAACATATCTTGATAACTTACAAGATGATGTTGTGGAAAATTTGTGCTTACTCGAAAAATATTTCCCCCCTTCATTCTTTGATATAATGATAGATTTGACTGTAAAATTGGTGCGAGAGCTACGTTATTGTGGACCAGTTGCATATCGATGGATGTACTCTTTTGAAAGGTTAGTGAAATTTTATTAAGTTCAAATCCACATAAATTTCAACATTTTATATGCATATAATAAGAATACATTACTAGAAACTCTTTATTCGGAATTTTGATTTTACTACAAATTGTGTTTTTTTTCTAGGAACAAGAAATTTTTCAAAAGTTATGTGAAAAATAAGAATAGGACCGAAGGCTGCATAGCTGAGAACTACATTGTGGAGGAATCCATAAAATTTTGTGCTAGCTATGTTGAAGGTATGGAATATATTCAAAGCATTCCTAGTAAAAATGAATCTTGGGAGGATGAAGAAGGAGAGCTTGGACAATATGGGAAGGCCAATCTAGTGGAACTTCTATTGAAATAGATAAAACTAGTTTGCTACAAGCCCATAGATGGGTCTTGCACAACATAGATGAAATTCAAACTTGGATAGAGTAAGTAATAAGCACATCCTTATGAAATAATTTTTTATTATAATATATCACATTATTTTCATAAAAATTTTATTGGCATTCCTTGAAAATAGGATGCACTTGACAGAAATTGCCAATAGTAACATCCAAGCCCAAAAGGATGAAGTCTTACTACAAAAGCTCCACAACCAACAATTTAGTGATTGGTTAAGAAAACAGGTAATGATATGTTCTTCACATTATATTTAATTGAACTTCCGATTGATCAAGAATATTATGATGTATGAATGTGAGATTATTTTAATATATTTTGAAATTCACATTAGAGGAAATTTGGGGTCTAAAATGGGCCTTATAAGAAAAAGCGCCAAGAATAAGTTCTTGTGAGTTGGAATTCAAGAACCAATAGAATTCCAATAAAATGAGTCAACCATAATGGTTGAATTGACATATTTGTCACTAAAAAAAACTATTTTTTGTGTTCGTATTTTCGACATATCTTCCTGTGTTTTTACTCAAATTTCGATAGGAAAATCTCGTTGGATGCGGAATTTGATTCCACATCCAATGAGTACCCACAGTGCATACTTTTGATGGACCATGCTACCCCAAAAAAAAATACCTGAAAAAATGTGATGATGTGATGATGATATCATCATCACATTTTTTCAAGTATTTCTTGTTTTTGGGGTAGCGGGGTCCATCAAAAGTATGTAGTGTGGGTACGCGTTGGATGCAAAATCAAATTTCACATCCAACGAGCTCTCCTAATTGAATTTTGAGTAAAAACACAGGGAGATATGTCCAAAATACAAACACAAAAAGTAGTTTTTTTTCTTTTTCCTCCAAAATTAATAAATATTATTTTATTATTTGAACTATTATTTTATTATTTTCCTTAGGAGGCCCATTTTAGACCTCAAAATTCCTCTAATGATCGTTTTATAACGACATTTAAAAATTTACAGGTGGAAGGAAAAGAAAATATTTATGATACCCTTAAATGGTTGGCACGTGTCCCAAGGACATATGCAAGTAAGTATGATGCCTACTTAATCAATGGGTGTACATTTCATGTTAAAAGCATAGAAAATGTCAGGACCACCAAAAATAGTGGTGTGTGCATAGATGCACAAACATTAATGAGATCAAGTGAAAAGGATAAAAACCCTATACATCAAACAACAACATATTATGGAGTGATTCAAGAAATAATGTTATTGGACTACTATTTGGTGCATTATCGATTGTTCAAATGTGACTAGATAGATGTACAAAAGAAGAATGGAATGAAATTTGATGAAATTGGTTTAGCCATGGTGAATTTGAAGAGATGCTTGAGTAAGGATAGAGTGCAAGATGATCCATTTATTCTAGCATCACAAGCGAAACATGTATTTATGTACAAGATCCAATAGAGAATTACTGGTGTGTAGTTGTGACATGCCCTCTGAAGGGACCAAGAAATTGTAATAGATATGAATTGGAGTATTAATATTTATCAACTTTGTAGATTTTGAAGGGACGAAATGCAAAGAGGATGAAGTTATAGGTGATGGTGGCATGGATCATGTTTAACAGGATTGTCAAGGCACATGGTTGGATGTTGTTCAGTATGTAGCATGCATGATTTATTTATCAGTTCTCATTTAATTTGTATCTGTGAAAATTTATATCTTAGATTATTACTTGGATTTACCTTTCATGCATATATTTTTTGTTCTGCTACTGTTTATTCATGGATCTTATCTATTTTATTCTGTTATGTAACTTTCATTTATTTTTACAGTAGATAGATTGGGTGTGGGGAATTGAGAGTGATGTGAGGGGGGGAGGGGCCATATAAGCAAGGATGATTTTAAGGAACCATACTTATTTTAAAGTGTATAAATGTTGGCAAATATTACCAATTCTTAAAACACCAACTATAAAATGATTGGCGATATTTTTCAAAAATTATTTTAATTTCGAAGGATTTTATATCGTTTATATAATAATTTGGTGATTTTTAGGGTGAAAAATTTTTACTCCATCAAAATTGGGCAAATAGGGCTTCAAAAAATGCAAAATGGCGAATCTATTTTGGGAGAAAACATGGAAAAATAGCCCACTGGGCTAAAATTCGCCCCTAAAATTATCCCTGCATATGAGCTTCAACCTTCACGTGGTTATCCCTGTTTAGTAGATAATAAGATATTATTGAAACTAAGAGAAGCTCATTCAGGTATTTTCATTTCGTTTTTTACAATTTCATATATGTTATTCCTTTTTAACATTTCTATCAATGGCTTATATGAACATACCATTTTGTCATGATATATGCAAGTCTTCGCAATGGAAAGGAAGATAATGAAAATTTGTATCGTTCTCTAATGCATATTTGTAAGTTATCACCATAACGAAATTGTCAATTAGATATCTGTAATGTCCCAAAAAATTGAAAAAAAAAATTTATTAGGCTAGTAAAAACTACCTAAATGAAACATTATTCAAGTTGCGGAATATAACGTGCACTATTTGTACCACTTCTTGGTCATAAGTTGTTCTTATGTTCTATCATCTTACATTCAGTTATACTTATTGTTGTGTTTTGATTAGATGTCGTAATGTTGATTACTACATTGTTCTTATGGTTATACATTGTTGTTTTTGTGTCGATACTTGATTATATGCTTCGTTCATTTCTGCATAGTCTTACTTGTTATTTATATGGTTCTAACTTAACTTTTTTTCTAGAACTAAAGTGGGTGGAGTGATGGGACTAGTTCTCCCATGACAGTCTGAGAGGTAAAGTGATAACTTGTCTAGCAGGCTTACTTAGTTTGGTTTGAACTAAGGCACCTCTTCTATTTCGTATGCAGATTATACTTAGCAATGGAGATTTAAAGAGTGTTGAACATTTTGATCATTAACATACCTATTGTTGGTTATTATGCTTCCTTACAGCCTCATATTGATAGCAAGGTAATTACTATATTCATTAATTATTTAACATAGATAAATTATCTATGTTATATCTATTAATCATTATATTTATATTTCATGTTTATTTTATTATAACATTAACATATCCTTTATTTATTTTATGGCACGTTATAAGCTTGGTTTAAGATCAAACCTGGATTTTATTATATAACCAAATACTACCATGGCATATTTCATATGCCATGGTTTCTAAGCTTAATGCTTAGGGAGGATGGAAGGGAAAAGGTTTAAGGCTTAACCTATGGTCTAAACGATACCTAACATACTTTTTCATTGGGGAATGACTTTGGGTTAGCATATATGTTGCATGGACAAAACATTATACTATAACTTGTATTAGCATTGGGGTGGCGAGTTATAACATATGGTTGAAACTTATGCAATGGGGTTTAAGGCCCTGCATGGAAATGGAGCCCACGATAATGTAATGATGGTCAACTATGGAGATGTGGGTTTTGGTTTGATATTGGACACCAGGATGGCGCCATTAATTCAGAGTTTGGGGCATCCCAAGCTTAGGGCTTGGATCCACGAGTGACTTGGTCATTTCGCTTGTCTCGCAAATGGTTTGGTCTTGACTCTGCGTAGAGGGTGGAGGCGACACCCTAGTTAACGAAGTTATGCTTCATTGGTTTCATGGAAGTGTTTGAAGTTTGATTTGTTGCTTAATTGTTGCATACTTCTCATCCTCGTCATTTTTGTTGTGGTTGTAGGTGACAGTGTTGGCTTGGAGCTTCCTGGTTTAGAGATTTACCACTGGTTCATGGGTGATGCCATAGGTGCACGGTAATCCTGTTAGATACCCTACACTTTTCACCGCTCGACATTGTGGGTAGGACTAGGTTATCACATTGCTTAATGGGGTTTTACTGTGGGATTTCGATTCTCCTTCGGGCCTATGTACAAGTTTTGGGTTTGTAAAAATAATAAGAGTGCTGCTAGAAATGAAATGGGGAACCTCAGGACTTGTAGCAAACTCTGCAATTTGTGTATGTAAATTGTGTCTTGATTTGGGGGTTTTAAGCTTGGGAATCACGATTGCTTGTAATGGTGCCATAACCCTTGGCATGACTGTGTAAAATTCGATTTGCAGACTTAATGGTTCTGTGTGAATACATCTATTTTGTGTTTTTGATAATGCGTTGTGATTATTTACATCTTCGATTTACATATGGAGTTCAACCTTCATGATGAGTTTGTGTATCGTTACTTCCATTATTGTTAATAGTTGAATGAATGGAAATGATAATGACAACGAATGGCTTGGGGCCATGCCGTGAATGGCATGAGCGCCCTTCCATGGCAGCTACGACAGCGTTGAAGGTTTAGGATTCACGATTTGGTTTTTAATATGTAATGTGGATTTATAAATACACCGTGGGTATAAACCCTTGGTTGACAGGGTTGTTGTAGATTTCGTTATTGTTTCGTTCATTAGTATGTATTGTAGAAATGTCTAAGAACCATGGGTGTAAACCCACCATGGAAAGCGTCATTGTAGGTTGATTTGTTGACAGGAATAAGTTTACCACGGGGTTTAATTAGGGGACTGTGTATTTATTTTAAGTGGTTGAGGCTGTGCTTAAAGCGTAGGGTGTATTTATTTTATGTTGTGGTTTTTATAAAGGCCTGCGACTTGGGTTTGTATACCCACAGGGGTCGATACCATGACCTATGTGTAATTTAAAGGTTTTGAAATTTTACTTGGTTATTATTAAGTGATGACTGTGAGAAATATAAGATGGAACTTTAAATGATTTATGCATACGATTATGATGTTGTTTATTAAAATATTTAGGACTGTGGATTTTAAATAGTGGAAAGAGATTTGATCTTGGACCAAAGAATGGTCATGATACTTACTATGTTTGTTGTTTATGATGATGTTATTTTTAATGGGATGATTTAATAGTTAGGCCGTATTTAAATATGCAGACCTTGAAAGGTCTTTACTGGTTTACTTATATTAGAAATAATTATAGTGAGTACTTAGTTGATAAGATTCATAATTCTATTTATGTCTAACGATGTATATGTATTTATATATGTATATAGTAATTCAACTCATAAATATCTTAGGTTATATAGGTTGTAAGTTTATACTTATATATATAAGACTTACCTCTAAACTAGTTTATTTAAATCTAAAACATGCCTTTGCTAACAAATGGAATATGGTAGTAGAGTATAAAAACCCAAAAGAATAGATAAGTAATAGATATGAAATAAAACCTAGATTATACTTAATCCAGTTTCAACAGTAAAAATAATACAGGAATTAAAACTAGGGTGCAGAACCCTTGATAAATGAATTAAAATTGCAGAAGCAAACTGATGAATAAACCCTAGATAAGTCTGGTATAGAAAATAACTTTTAGCCAAGGGTTATAATTGAAAAATGAAAACCCTAAAAGATTTTAAACAGAGAAACACATACATAGGGTTAGGAAATGCAATGTAACCATTTTCCTAACATAGACAACATTTATTATAGGAAAATGGAATAGGCAGTCTAGGGCTTCATACCTGTAACTTGAAGCTCTTTTAATGGCTGAACCTGCACACTCAAATAACCAGTATTAACAATTCAAAAGGCATATATTACCTCTATTTTTTATGACCAAATCACTCCGTAACTACCACATTCCACCCAACCATGACCCAGAACCATTCCTGGTTTAAATCTGGATCCCCTCGAGCTGGACTCCAACATGCGAGTAGCTTAGAGATCCTAAGATAGGATTTCCTATATGGTATATTAGGTTTGTATTAGTTCTCCTTTTCCCTTCTAGGAAAATGTTCTCCAAGCATTTACTTGAGAGAAAAACAGGAAGAAAATGACTCCTCCCAAATGATAGATCAAAACCCCAAGCCTTTCCTTGGCTTGAGACTTTATAGAAATACTTTTCAGTCAAAGGGACAGTTAAATCAAGAAACCATGGTTTTTTTATTTAACCCTTTTCAATTATTTTGGGTAATTTTTAATACTTTAACTTAGGAACTTTCAACTAGTTCCTAATTAGACTTTTGTAGGTATTGGAGTATTTATTATCTTTATATAATAAAATAATAATGGATGGAGATTTTGTTTCTTTCTTTCATCATTAATAGTATTACTATATTTATTCTTATACATACCATGTATAAAATACATAATAATATAACATTTGTCTTTGGGAATCATATACCATGATCCCTAGACTTAATGACACTTCTTCATTAAGGTCAAATAGGTAGATGGTTAGGTCTACTAGGCTAGGAACCTCTAAACATCCTTACATGTTGGATTTTCCTCGTATAACGTGGTAGTTCTTCAGTACTTGATGAGAATACAAAAATTCAAAATTTCATTTAATCACTTATAAATAAGTATGATGAGATCAATATTTTTCTCGAGTCATTTTCACTCAGAAGTTATTAAATTATTTTCAGTAACCCCTAGTGCTTACCAGATCCCATACTCAATGCTTCAATAGGGAGTTACAAACTTAGTGCAATTCTAGAGCTCTTCACTCAACACTAATGTTAGGATGTACTTGTATGATACACCTAGTGATACAATGGCCAAGGATCCATTGCTCCATATCTTATGCTCAACATCAACATGGAAGAGTCTAGGGCTTATGCCCAACACTTCCAAATCTTATCTTTTCATGTGTTCCAGAGCTCCTCGCTCAACACAAACATCTCATCAATCATGTGCTTCAGGGTCCATGCCCAACACAAACAAGCATATATATATATATATCATCAACAATTGGCTTACGCCCAATATATATAAAACAAATCATCATGTTCATAAGAAATGGGGTATTCGACCCGAAATATCAAAATAAAATATCAAGACAACATCGTAATCAATAGGATCATGCCTATAAGTGTTAGGTCCAAAATTTAGGATATTAGATCCCTCCATACTTAAAACAACACCATCCCTGGTGTTCTAGGGACTCAGAATGACATCACAAAATAAGGCGAGGTAAGCCTTTCTCATGGTGGCTTCATTCTCCCAAGTAGCTTCATCATCCTCAAAGTGCTTCCATTGCACTTTCAACTGGACTATGGTGTGCTTCGGAAGATGTAACTCTCTCTTGTCCAATATATGAATAGGCTCAAGGGAAAACTCCCCTTCAGGTTCCACCTGTAATAAGGACCAATCAGCTACATGTTTAGTATCATAAACATATTGCTTTAACAAAGATGCATGGAAACATTATGGACTCTTACATGCACAGGTAACGCTAGCTCCTATGCCACTAGCCCTTTCTTGGCTAGTATTTCAAAAGGTCCACAAAATCTAAGTGCTAACTTATCACACCTACCCAAGCTCAACGAGCTTTGTTTGTATTTTACTTTCAAGTAAACATGATCGCCTATTTGAAAGTATTTATCTTTTCTTTTTTGATCCGCGCAACTTTTCTAGCGGTCTTGTGCTTCATTAAGGTTCACTTGGACCTTGGTAACCAATTTTTCCAAGTCCATCAATAAATCAAGCCCTAACATGAACTGATCCACCGGGCTATCCCAAGTAACTGGTGTTCTACACTTTTGTCCATAGAGTACCTTGAGAGGCTCATCTTGGCAGAATTCTGATAACCATTGTTATACGTAAACTCTACGAGATGCAAGTAATCCTCCCACTTCGTGGGGTTGTTTATGACATACATCCTAAGCATGTCCTCAAAAATTTGGTTTACTCTTTTTGTCTGTGGGTGATATGCAGTGCTAAAGTTCAAGCACGTCTCCAATCCGAAGAATAAAAATCTCCAAAATTTTCCTGTAAACTTAACATCTCAATCCGAGATGATTTCCTTAGGTATCCCATGCAATCAAAATATATCCTTCAAGAAGATATCATCAATGTTCACTACCTTGTAGGTCGACTTCATAGGAATGAAGTGTGCTGCTTTTGACAACTTGTCAATGACTACAAAAATATAATCATTTTGCTTCTTAGTTTTCGGTAAACCGGTGATGAAATCCATACTAATGACCTCCCACTTCCATTTTGGAATGGGTAATGGCTGTAACAATCTCGAAGGATGCTTATGCTCAGATTTGACTAGCTGACATTCTTAACATTTTGCAATAAACATCGCAATGTTGTCCTTTAACTTAGGCTAGAAAAAGTGTCTCTTGACGACGGATATCATATTTGGATATCTCAGGTGACCTAAGTAGGGTTCCCAATGAAGTTTCGTGAGGATGCTGGACTGAATGTCCCCTCCTTCTGGAATGTACAATCGATCCTTGGAACATAGCAGTCCAGATTCATCTACCTTGTATTCTTTTTGTTGTTGAAAAAACATGTCCTCCTGGACTTTCTTGAGAATTTCCACATAGAAGGGGTCAACTCTGTTGGCTGCTCTAATTGTCTCATGCAAATCTGCATCGGTTTGACCCAAAATCACCTCATATATCATATGAGTTCGTCGGCTCAAAGCATCAACAACCTTATTCTCTTTTTTCTTAATGTGATTTAGCTCGAAATGGTACTCACTAAGGAAAGCCAACAACCTGGCTTACCTTGCATTCAAAACCGGTTGATCGAATAAATATTGCAGACTCATATTATCTGTCTTCAAGAGGAACTTCCTTCAAGTGAGGTAGTGACTCCACATCCTCAAAGCATGGATGATGGCCGCTAAACCAAGATCATGAGTAGGGTAGTTTTTCTCATGCTATTTTAACTTCCACAATTCATAATAGATCGCGTGATTGTTCTGTAGGAGGACTCCTCCCAGTCCTTCCTTGCTTGCATTCGTGCAAACAAAAAAATCCCCCTTGGGATCCATGATTTGTAACACTGGTGCGGTCATCAAAAGCTGCTTAAGATTTTGAAAAATTTATTTGCCCTTAGCAGTCCATAAGAACTTACTTGCTTTCTTTTGTAAAAAAGTCATAGGGAAAGCAATTTTCAAGAAGTTATCAATGAACTTTCGATAATATCCGGCTAATCCCAAAAAGGATCTAATGTTAGTGACACTAGTAGGGGTAGGCCAATCCTTTAAGGATTTAATATTTTTTGGGTCCACAGCTATCCCTGTCTCGAAGATAATGTGAGATAAGTACTCTATTTGTGGTTTGTAAAAATCACATTTACTAAACTTAGCATAAGGCTGGTGTTCTCTCAACACTTGTAGTACTATGCAAAGGTGTTCTTCATGTTCTCATTTATTTTTGGAATAAACCAGTATGTCATCTATAAATACCAAGAAAAATTTTTCTAGATACCTACTGAATATGTTGTTCATCATACACATAAATTTTGTGGGTGCATTGGTCAACCCAAATGGCATCACTACAAACTTGTAGTGCCCATACCTCATATGAAAGGCGGTTTTATGAATATCCTCATCATGAATCTGTACCTAATGGTACCCAAATCGTATGTCAATGTTTTAAAAGATTCTAGTTCCTCCCACCTAATTGAACAAGTCATCGATCCTAGGGAGTGGATAACGGTTCTTGATAGTCGTTTTGTTCAACTAACGGTAATCGATGCACATCCGCATTGTACCGTCTTTATTCTTTACGAACAATATCGGCGCTCCCCAAGGAGACACACTGGTTTGGATATACCCTTTCTCTATCAACTCCTACAACTGTAGTTTGAGTTCCACCAACTCAGGTGCACTCATGCGGTAAGGGGCCTTGGAAGCCGGAACTGATCTTGGGGTCAGTTTAATGGAAAAGTCTAGGTCTCATTTCGGAGGTAATCCTGGGATTTCCTTGGGAAACACATCCTTGAATTCTTCAAGAACGGGAAAGTCTTATATTTGTTGTTCTCTTTCAGACTGTATGTCTCGAGTGTTTACTGCAAACATATTGCAGCCTTTCCTGATGCATTTCTTTGCTTGTAAGGAAGATATTTGCCTTACGTAAACTTTATTTGGAGTGCCTTGAACCTTTACTTGGTTCCCTTGGCCATTAGTACACAATATTGACTTGTGCAAGCAATCGAGCATGACATGGTGTTGTTCCAACCAATCCATGTTGATAAGTATACCGTACAACCCTAAAGTTAGGATGTTCAGGTTTCTTTTTGTTGGAATACCATTCAATTTTACCTCACATTCTTTAACTATTTCCAAAACTTTCCATTTCATACCTATGGCTAACTGCACCAGCCAAGGTTTATCTTTCTTTACTTTTCCTAGTTTGCATTCATCAACAATTTTAGGTGAAACATAGCTCCATCAAGCACCGGGATCAATAAGTATTGAAATAGAAGTGTTTCAAGATCTTACCTTCTATCTCAACCATTGTAGCTTGATGATCTTCCTGTCAGTCATCCAATGCTGCATAAATCCACAGTGTTCCAGCTATGTCCTCAACAGTTGGTTCTTCTTGTAAGTTATGCAAGACCCCACTGGTCTTGCTCTTACAATATCAGGCATAATGAGTCATGTTGCATTTCCAACCCTTGATCTGTAGCAGGGTAGAATTGGATCCACTTGCTACTGGCTTGTTAACATTAGGAGATGGTACACAAGGTTTCGTACTGTATTTATTGAAGTTCTTGTTTGTTGGAAAGCTATTATTCTGGTTTTTGTATGGCTGTGGGTTAAACCCAAGTTTGCGGTTATCAAAAAATTTATTAGACTTTTCTTGGTTTCAATTCATGTTCTCTTTCCTTAGTTGTCCATGCTCATAACAGAGCCTAGCTTTGTGCAGTGTGGTATCCAAAGTTTTTGGCATGTCGAACTCAATCCTTTCTCGAAAATTGGGAGGAAGACATCCTAAAAGCTAATGGATCTTCACCTTTTCATCCTTAATGTATGGTACATAATGTAACAGATCTAGAAATCTATTAATAAAAGAATCCATATTCATGGATCCCATACGTAGCTCATGAAACTCTTTCACTTTTCTATCGAAGAATCTTTCCAACATATACTTCTCTTGGAAGAGTTTTCGGAAGTTATCCCTGCATATTTCTCTTAGATCATCTTTCTAGGTGTGTTTTAAATATCTCCACCACCTTGCTGCCTTTCCATTCAAGTTATAGATGGAAAGCCAAGCCCTCATCTCACTTGAGAATTTATGAACCTGGAAATATTTTCTCATACCCAACAGCCACTCCTCATCCTTCTCCCCAGTTTTTACTTCACCTTCATAGGTCAAGGCTCTTATTTTTCATTGCTTCTTTGTTTCTTTCTTCGGGGAGAAAGAGACTCATCACTGGAAGGACTGTGATGATCCCCTTTCGGTGCTTCATGGGTATGTTCCTCTTTTTCTTCTTCTCTTGGGCTGCTGGTCCATTTATGGTAAGTTTCTATTTTAGAGATGTTTGTGGACCGAGTGATTTTACCCTGCGGGCTTCCTCCCATCATATGTCTCAGTAATGCTTCATTTATAGCTTGTTGTTATTTCCTTTCGTTTATACTATCTTCTCTAAGACTTCATGATTCTGCTTGAAGACTGTGTATAGTCTTCAAAATATCAAAATTAAGCTCCACCACTAGTTCTTCTTCTGCGGTGGGGGATTTGATATTTCCTTTCCGGTTGTTATCTTCCTCAGTATTCATAAATTGAACTGTTTGGTAAAAGTTTTCCTAAAATTTCAAAAATTTTAAATAACAGAAATTTTTTTTGTTAGTAACAAATTTAATAACATACTTTATTTTCTTTGCAGTAAATGCTTGGTGCACCCTTAGGTCTCTTAGTATTGAAATTTAGCTCTGATACCACTTGTAATGTCCCCAAAAATTGAAAAAAAAATTATTAGGCTAGTAAAAACTACCTAAACGAAACATTATTCAACTTGAGGAATTGTTGTAGGTACAACAGATCCCATGTTATTTTGACACAAGAGCCCAATCACACATATGAAGGTAACTTGGTAAGATCCTTCATGACCTTGTAGGATTCTATTACATTTTTTATTTACTCATGGGATTCCCTAACTCAACCAAATTTCCAAAAAATTCATGCTTGATTTGATTGTTTCAAGTTGTAGAAAGATTGGTTTTTGTTTTAATTGTTTTGTCATCCCGCAACCCGCAACCCGCAAGTTGCGAAATGCGGGATGTTTTAGTTAAATATTTCAATTTTTCTCTTCCCACAACCCGCATCCCACATATGCAGAATGTGGAATGCGGGAGGTTTTTTTTCATTTATAATTTTTTTCAATCCGCATCCCGCATCCCGCAAAATGAAGAATGTGTGTTACGGAATGATTAATAAAGTTTTCAAATTTTGTGCTTGGTCCTGCACCACGCAAAATCTGATCCTAACCGTTATGTTAACACTTTGTTTGCAACAGCCGATTTATGTGCCTGACAGAGTTCAAATAAATCCTATTCATTAGAAAATTAAATGAACTCCCTTGAGATATCAAATGCACATTTTCCATCATTCAGGTTGTTTGATAAAGAAGAGAGCTCGATCTACGGTTCTAGATTCCTCCAGAGGTGAAGCATGCAGCAACAAAAATGGTAGAGAAAGGCATCGTAGACCAACGATCTGGGATCACAATGAAGAAGATCAAAGATAGAGCATAGTTTTCATTGAAAGATGCGAGGGAATGGTCAATTTTGGCATTCGCGAAGTCTGTTAAAAAAGGCAAAAAATGAAAGGCCAAGATCAAGGAGAAGCCTGATTGACAGCCTAAGATGATTTCGTTGGGAAAACATGCTTGATAAAAGGAAATTTCCCAAATCGCAAAGTAGGTTAAAGGGTAGAAATATCTAACAGTGGATATGAGAGCATGAGCAGATCTACTGCCCTAGTTGATTTCACAAGCCTAAACCTTTGCGGATAAAGTCACGATTTCAAATCGTGAAAAGTGGTACTGGCTACAAATATCAACAGTCACAACAATGAAGGGAATAGATATACGGTCAAGGTCCTTTTGGGGATCCAAAATAGCGTAGACTAGGTCAGGTTCTCAATTCACAAAAGTGGTAGGGTCTGCTTCGATCAATAGTTGCATGGAGAGGTCGATCTTGATTGATGGATAATAAACAAGCCATGGTTTCAAGCTGCTTGTTGGATCCAGGAAAGAGGAATTGGTGGCAAAAGTTAAGGAAACGTGGACGGAAGATGTGAAAGACCCCCAAATCAAAGGGTTGAAAAGACCTCAAGGCTATAAGTATCGCATCCAACGCAGAGCTGACAGTAGAAGAGATGTTCCCATGCATGATCTTCCTTCTAGCAAATTAATTGATTCCATGACGCCATTTGCGATAGGCCTAAATCAAATATCATGATCAATGACACCGACTTCCCCAGCTCCACAAGTAAATAACGTGGCTCATGTAGAAAAACAGTAGGGAAGCAGGAAGTTTAGGTTTTTGAAGTGACAAATCTGGCATCTACACGAAGTGAAGAGACACTGCAAACTGAATTCGCTCAGCTCCACCGTCACAGTGAGGGAAAAGGAAAGAATGGTCAGATCCAAATGCTTTAAACTAGCTGGGAAGCCATGTGGGAAAGTGATTAAAGTCTTATCTATATCAAATAAGATAATTGAACATTAGAGGAGAGGATCCCTGCCCTAGCGTCACACATGCTATTGTCACGACGACTAGCATTCAAGAGTATATCCTTCTCCAAGTTGTTTCGTCTTTCCCTATATAGTGCCATCCTCCAAAGTTGTTGAAGTATGGAAATGCACAGATGATCAGGGATATAGGTTGAATTATGAGAGGTGTTGAGTTCTTTCACAAATATCCATGGCTGTGTGGTTTGAGAAGTTAGTTCGAAAAGGGATACTAATGGTTGGCGAACATAAAATTGTGTTTCTTCATCATCCTAGTTTCACCGCCAGGAAATCGCCAACCACCGGGGCACAGATGTTAAATACCTAGAAGAATTCACCTGTTTCCACACAGCCCTACCTTCATATTCACTATGTGTGGGTTTTTACATCCCAGGGATGTCCCTCCGACACCTCCAGTTGCATTCATGAACCTTGAAGTCCCAAGACACAATAGTGGCTACGCTGTTGGGGAAAATGCTCGGTCTGGGATAGTAGAGGTCTGAAGCCTTCATCATCGCCCCTCTAATCTCCACTTAACAACTTTGTCATGGGTGAGGAGGAGGTCAAACATGCACCCAGCTACATGGCCTACGAGAAAACCCTCCTCGTAGAAGGGAGAGAGAAGCACAAGAATGATAAACCTCTTAAGATGTTTATCATCATCAAATGCATGACCACCCATTTTTAGTTCCTCCATATAATAGTGTTACCAGACAAAGGAGGGGCTGGGAAAAAGGATGAGCACCAGAGTGGGGGTTGTCTTGTCAGCCTTTGAGCACCATGGTCTGAAGGAAGTGGGCTGGTCAAAGGAGGAAGAAAAGCAGGTCAAAGAGCAATCTGAGTCAGAAACATATCACCAGTAAGTGATGTAAAGATCGTCGCTATTCCAAATTACCTGAACAAAGAAAAATTTGTGCTATCATTCTGAATTTCCACATGCAGCAGCCCCATAATGTTTGTTCATCTTTGTAAATCATGGCGATAGTTCCACTCTCTGAACTGTTAGTGTCTGATTGTGACTGGAAATAGTTTTTTGGTTTTGTTTTGGGGAATAATCTCAGCACTGAAATAGTATAAATACACTCTTGATAGAGGGAGATAGGGGTTGGTTGGGAAACTTTCAAGGGATGAGGATCTCCATTGTAATTAGTTCTCTAGTTTCCATGTTATGAATAAATTTGTAGAGGAAGGATTATCTTTCAAGCCAGAGATTCTTGTGTCGTTGCTTCTTTCAATATGTAATTTCTTTATGTGAAATGTTCATCCTGTTTTCATTCCAGTTTGTTAATTTCTTTCATGTTTGAGATAAGTTTATAACAATTTGGAATTCATACATGCTATGCTTTGTCTGTTGTTTCAGATATTCATTTAAGTTTTCTTCTAAAGTCACGTAGAATTCATCCTGTAGATTCTTTGTGTGATGGACTGTTCCCTCTCATCTACTAACCACCTAATAAATATCTCCTGATTGCAATATCAATGGCTATCTTGCTCTGTCTGTAAATTTACGCCATTCTTTACCTCATGCAATATGTTCCCTACCTGTACCTTTGAATCCATTGCCTAATTATTCCTTTCTCTGATAGTCCCGCCTACATCTTACATTAATGTACCCACCCAATTCAGGAGTCTAGCCTCCTAACCATTCTAGATTGAATATTTTATGTGATTAAAGTTGGAGAGTAAGCGAGAGATCCCTTTCTAACTGCGCATGGTTAGAGGTGCAGTCTAAAGTGGTTCTGTTGTTGCCCAGGAGAGAACCCTTTTCTGCTACAACCTATGGGCTCAATCTCGACGCTAACAAACTGGCGTTGTTGTCGAGGATGAGTTGAACATCATCCCTAGGAAGAACGACATAGTTTTAGATCTAGTTGTTGACGGTGAACAATGATCGGAAATCAAGAAGGTTGTGCACTTTTCACCTGGAAACTCCACTCTTAAAGAATTCAGACTTCAGCGACTCCGCTGGTGGTATGACCCAGAAATTAGAATGTCAAAAACACTGGCAGGCTCTGCCAAGGAAAATGGATCCCTTGTAAGGCATGAAAATGCATGGTGAAGGGTTAAGATACTTGAGTTTACGTTTCTTCCAAGATTCCTTGTCTTTCCTTGTAAGTTTGTTCTTATCCTTTCCTAAATTTATCAAAACATCATTTTATGGTTCAATTCATTCAGAACAGAGCTATGAATATATTCCTGGTTATCCTTCTTTACGAACCGAAAGCATTGCAACATCTTGTACATTTTATTTTGACCGATATTTTTCTCTCAAAGCTCATGACATTAAAGGTCACTCCTGTGAACCTCATGAAACCTCGGGTAATAACGTATCTATTGTGGCTAACCTGGTCTCTCCCAGTATTCCAAACCGATATAAACCACTGCATTTGCCTCCCATCCTCCATGATTTTCCTACGAAACATTATAAGCACCTCACCAAATTTGATGGAGAATACAAAGACTTCACTACTAAGAAACATTTACAAGCCTTTAAACATTTCTCCAACCTCTTTGAGATAGAACATGATGATGTTTACATGAGGACCTTTACCCAGTCTTTGCAAGGAGATGCTAAAGAATGGTTCAAACACTTGCAGCCTCAATCCATCAATACCTGGGAAGAGTTTTCTTGCACCTTTTTGAAATTTTGGGGTAGGAGAAGGCCACTAGATCAAATACTTTCAGAATTTTATTCCCTGAAGAGGCATGAGGGTGAGGCCATATCTAGTTTTAATAGAATATTTGCAAGCTTTTATTATAACATGCCCAAGGAAATACAACCTCTTGAGAATGTTGCTAAGATCTATTATGCAGCCACCTTTCCTCCTGAAATGGCATTACTTCTTTTGGAAAGAAAATCAACCACTCTGTAGCATATGTTACTAATTGTTTGGAGGTTGAGGAAAACCTTAAGATGTCCAAAAAATTGTCAGGTCGGGACAGTGGTGGTGAAATAAAAGACACATTAAAATTGGTTGGGCCCTACAAGCGGAAAGGGAGAGTCCCTATTTAGCTAAAAATTTCCCTTTTTAGATAGAAAGATGATCAGCCTGACATAGAAGCAGAGGGTTTTGCAGGATTTTTTCTGAAGGTTGCAATTTGCTTGGCACCGGGTCTGTTATTGACGACTTTAAAAGGGATCTAGGCATACCTGTGTATGATGAGTATGAGGAGGAGTATCTGGAGGCTATACCTGAAGAGCCAGTTATAGAACCAAGGTCTACTAATGGAGAAAATCAAGCTGCAATCCAAAGTCAAAAGGTTGAGACCAGAAAGGATGGTAAATGTGTTGAACGTGATAGCCTACCCTTGTGTTATTCCTCTTTTGAATTAATATGGCACATGATCAAAGCCTCTAATAAGAAACAAAAGTTAGAGGATATAGTGCATTCCATAAACTTATGAGGAAAATAAGATGATAAAGAGGAACAATTGTGCAATCTCTCTCTATTTATTGGTACGTCAGGTGTTTGTGATGAGGTGTTGAGTCACGAAGAAGGAGGAAGTAGTCCTCAAATAAATTCATTTTTTAATTCTCTACCTTCAGGAATATCACCCCATAAAGGAGGAATGTGCTTGCTCGGTTCTGTCGAAGAAAAAGAGGACGTCCATGCTGAGGCGTATGAAGAAAGTGAAGCTCTAGTTTTGGACATTTTGAGTGAAAGGGTGGATGTTTCATTGGAGAACAATTATATGGGCCCTTTTCTAAGATCTCTCAAGTATCATCTTGACAGCTCACTGGAGGAAAGGAGTTCTGGATAGCTTTCCCATGAACAGATGACAGAATATGCTGGAGGTTGTTGTGTTTTCTATGACCCCATAGCAGAGTACATGTAAAGGCCAGATAATGGTAATGACTGGTCACTTCTCTACTATAAAGATCAGTTTATTTGCTATAGCCTTTTTCCATTATGCATTTCATTCCTGTTCATCAAGCATGAAAAGGAAATAAAACTGATAGGCAAGATGCTTGATTGGCTTCATTGGAATTCTGATTTCACTTAATTGGACTTGTACACTAAATTAGTTAGAGTAGGTAGGAACAAATAAGCTCGGTAATCATCGAGCATTTCCTTCATTACTATTTAGTCGGTTGTCATTTTCAGTTATAAGCACAGGTTTGCAGTCACGACGGTTCTCAGTTTCAGAGTATGGATAAGAGCATAGTTTGCAGAGTGACATAAATTTGCTAAAGCAGTAGCTCAAAGCCAAATGAAGGTTTCAAAGAAAATATAGGGGATGACCCAATGGATTTGGCACTTGGTCTATAGGGGTTCTTTCCTACCTCGCTAGGAGGATAGTATACCTCGTGGAGCCAACTGTTAACACTCCATTTGCAACAGTTGATTTATGGGCCTGACAGAGTTCAAAAGGATCATATTCATTAGAAAATTATATGAACACCCTTCAGATATCAAATGCACATTTTCCATCATTTAAGACCGTCTGATAAATAAGAGAGCTCGATCTACGGTGGTAGATTCATCCAGATGTGAAGGCATGCAGCATTGAAAATGGTAGAGAAATACGTCGTAGACCAACGATCCGAGATCACAATGAAGAAGATCGATGATAGAGCATGGTTTTGGCCAAAAGATGCAAGGGAATGGTCAAGTTTGGAATTAGCGAATTCTGTTAAAACGGGAAAACAATGAAAGGCCAAGATCAAGTTGAAGCCCGATCGACGACCTAAGATAGTTTCACTACGCAAACATGCTCGATATAAGGAACTTTCCCAAATCGCGAAGCAGGTTAGGGTAGAAATATCTAATAGTGGAGATGAGAGCATGATTAGATCTACGGCCCTAATTGATTTCGCAAGACAAACTTGTGCAGATAAAGTCATGATTCCAAATCGCAAAAAGTGGTACCGACTACAAATATCAATGGTCATGACAAGGAAGGGAATATATCTACGGTCGAGGTCCTTTTCATGATCCGAACTAGCGTGGACGAGGTCAGTTTCTCAATTCACGAAAGTGGTAGGGTCTACTCCGATCAATAGTTGCATGGAGAGGTCAATCTCGATCGACAGATAATAAAAATGCCACGGTTTTAAGCTGCTCGTTGGATCTAGGAAAGAGGAATTGGTGGTGGAAGTTAAGGAAACGTGGATGGAATATGTGAAAGACCCCCAAATCGGAGGGTTGAAAAGGCCTCAAGGCTATAAGTATCGTATCCAGCATAGAGCTTATAGGAGAATAGATGTTCCCATGCATGATCTTCCTCCTGGAAAATTAACTGATTCCACGTTGCCATTTGCGATAGGTCTAAAGCGAAGATCATGACCAATGACACCGAATTTATCGGCTCCACAGTTCAGGCATGTGGCTCACGTAGAAAAAACAGTAGGGAAGCAGGAAGTTCAATTTTTGAAGTGATGAATCTGGCATCTACATGAAGTGAAGAGACACTGCGAACTAAATCCGCTCAATGCCACTGTCACAACGAGCGAAAAGGAAAGAAAGGTCAAATCCAAATCCTTTAAACTAGCTAGGAAGCCACACGGGAAAGTGCTTAAAATCTTATCTATATTAGATAAGATAATTGAACATTAGAGAGAGGATCCCCACCGTGCATCACACATGTTATTTTCATGATGACCGACATTCAAGAGTATATCCTTCTCTTGGTCATTTCGGCTGGCCCTATATAGTTCCATCCTCTGAAGTTGTTGAAGTTTGGAAATGCATAGATGATGAGGGATAAAGGTTGAATTACGAGAGGTGTTGAGTTCTTTCACAGATAGCCATGGATTTGTGGTTTGAGAAGTTAGTTCGACAAGGGGTACTAATGGTTGGCGAACATAAAATTGTGTTTCTTCATCATCCTAGTTGTCTACACCAGGAAATCGCCAACCACCGGGGCACAGATGTTAAATACCTAGAGGGATTCACCTATTTCCACACATCCCTACCTTCAGATGCACTGTACGTTGGTTTTTAAATCCCAGGGACATCCCTCTGACACCTCCAATTGCATTCATGGCCCCCGAAGTCCCAACACACAATGGTGGCTGCATTGTTGGGGAAAATGCTTGGTATGGGACAGTAGAGGTCCAAAACCTTCATCATCGCCCCTATAATATCCACTTAACAACTTTGTCGTGGGTGAGGAGGATGTCAAACACACACCCAACTATGTGGCCTGAGAGAAAACTCTCCTTGTAGAAGGGAGAGAGCAGTACAATAATGATAAACCTCTTAAGATGTTTATCATCATCAAATGCATGGTTGCCCTTTTTTTAGTTCCTCCTTATGACAGTGTTACCAAACAAAGGAGGGGCTGGGAAAAAGGCTGAGTATTGGAGTGGGGGTTTTCTTGTCATCTTTTGAGCACCATGGTCTGAAGGAAGCAGGCTGGTCAAAGGAGGTAGAAAAGCACATCAAAGATTAGTCTGAGTCAGCAAAAAATCACAAGTGATGTAAAGATAGTTTCTATGCCAAATTACCTAAATGAAGAAAACACTGCGCTGTCCTTCTGAATTACCACACGTGGTAGCCCCATAATGTTTGTTCATATTTGTAAATTGTGGTGATAGTTCCACTCTCTGAAATGTTAGTGTCTGATTATGATTGAAACAATTTTTTGGTTTTGTTTCGGAGAATAATCTTAGCACTGAAATAGTATAAATACACTCCTGATAGAGGGAGATAGGGGTTGGTTGGGAAACTTTCAAGGGATGAGGCTCTCCATTGTAATTAGTCTATGGTTTTTGTGTTATGAATAAATTTGCAGATGAAGGATTGTATTTCAAGGCAGAGATTCCTGTGTCGTTGCTTCTTTCAATATGTAATTTCTTTATGTGAAATGTTCATCCTGTTTTCATTCCAGTTTGTTAATATCTTTCACATCTAAGATAAGTGTATAACATTTTGGAATTCATACATGCTATGCTCCGTCTGTTGTTTTAGATATTCATTTAAGTTTTCTTCTAAAGTTGTGTAGAATTCATCCGGTAGATGCTCTGCGTGATGGATTGTTCCCTCTCATCTACTAACCACCTGCTATATATCTCCTAATTGCAAGATCGACGGATATATTGCATCTTTTTGTAAATTTATGCCATTCTTTACCTCCCGCAATTTGTTCCCTACCCGGACCTTTGACTCCATTTCCCAATGGTTCCTCTCTCTGATAGCCCCTCCTGCATCTTACATTAACGCACCAACCCTATTCAATATCTGGCCTCCTAACCATTCTAGATCGAATATTTTATGTGAGTAAAGTTGGAGAGTAAGCGAGAGATCCCTCTCTGACTGTGCATAGCTAGAGGCACAGTCTAAAGCGATTCCGTTGTTTCCCGAGAGAGAACCCTCTTCCACCACAACCTATGGGCTCAATCCCAGCGCTAACACGTTGTTTTCACTCTAATCCTATGGTCTATATTATTTCCCATGAATTATAAATGTGGTGGCCTTATTTACTAGGTTTTCGCTCTTTTTGCCATGGTAATTTGCTCTCCTACGTGAATTTACGTCTAGATTTTACCAAGCAATATTGACAATGTTCGCTACAGTTTCAGGTTGGTTATCAAGTCACTTTAGAATTCCTTACTATGCTTCTTGTATAATTCAATATAATTACTGGTGTCAGGATTAGAACAGGACATGGCAACATCCAAAACATCCAGAATTACCAGGAGTAAAAACCTCCAAAAAGACATGTTTTCGAGAGACCCGAATTTTGGTGTCTTTTCCGACACCAGTGGCCGAGTGTCTAAAACCTACCAGTTGGACTGGTCTCAATTTTATTCCATATTTGATAATAATGACCTTTCATACTTCCAGGGTAATCATCTCATTTATGAGAGAATCAGGGACTCTGTCCTTCATATGATTGCTGCAAGACCATCCATCCTCGCTTATAATGATGCAGTTAGATAGATTATAGACCACACTAACCTGAAAGACCATTCCTTTAACACCAGTATTGAAATGCAATTGGCTAATTTTTGCTCTGAAACCTTTGTGAGAATTTACACCCTTAAACCTTTCATGCAGCTCTTCGATCCAGACTTTATTAATGCTGCTAAGTCTAGGTTCAATTTCGACCAAATGATGAAATCCTGGATGGATGAACCACACAAATTCTCCTAGAGGAAAGACCAACTTTACCCTATTGAGTGGTTCAAGGAACCGTATTCTCTGCTTGCAGCAATGTTATGCATCCTTTATGGTCTCCCTAACTATTCTTACTTCAAGGAAGAATGGGCCCCCATTGTTCACCATGTCATAACTATGGGTGAATCTTCTCCTTGGGCTTCAATCCTGTCACTTGAACTAAAAAATGCCATACATGAGTTCCAGAAAACCACCAAGAAGCCCGATTTTTATCTTTCTGCCTTCATTATGTATATCTTTTGTGCCAAATTCCACTTCCCCAATATGGTATGGAGTTGGGAATTACCAGCCCCGCTTGTGCATATTTATCATTATGAGCTACGAGATAAAAATTATGTAACCAGGTTTTATGATATATGTGAGAGTATCCTCGGTCGAGTCTACTTCTTGATTTTTAATAAGGAAGCTCCTGCATTCTCACCTGAAGCTAAATCCCTCATAGCCACCATGGGAGACTGGTATGTTGGTGAATCATTCACCTATATTAGGGTTTTTGGTATCAATGTTTCCCATATGTTTCCAAAGTTCGTTCCGAACAGGTTGGTCCTTGAGGAGATTTCATTTCAAATAGTCACAGAAGGGATTTACAAGAAATGTGTTGCACCTAAGAGGAAGGTTTGGCCCAAGTTTCCTATAACCCTTGGATATCTAAGTATACCTACTTATACTTGGGCATCAGAACTTACTGACCACATAGTGTCACTTAAGCTTGGATTTTCTAGTAAAAGGCAGCATGATCCCAAAGGGATTGTTGACCTCCACCTTAGGCAGAACCATTTTAAAACAGGATATGATCATGAAGAGATTCCAGATGATTTCATCTACCATGGAGTTGGCACTTTTTCTGAAGTCTTGGAAAGAGCTAAAAGCAAGGAAGAACAATGTCATATATTGCAATATCAAAAGGATATCAGAGACAGAGTTTGGAATTACAGGTCCATGGAGTTAAACATTCAGGAAAAGGGAATAAAAGACAGGGAAAGTAGGGAAGCTAAAGCTGCAGCAAATGAGACTCTAGCATCCACCAATGCATCCATAGAACCCAATTCAGACACAAGTAAAGGAAAACATCCCATGGAAGAAATTCCCTAGACATCTGTGGAACAACAGGTCAAGGCCTATTTGCACACCTCAGAGCAGATCAAACAGACACTGAGCAAGATGAATTCATCACTAGACACTCAGGAAGTTACAACCTCTCAGCCCATTGAAGATTCTCATGTGACCATTGTGGTTGAGAATACTCAATCTGTACTAGCACAGATCGAATGACAACCTCTCAAATGGCTACAATATTTAATCTCATCTGTTCCCACCTCTACCATTGACTTGAATCATGAATAAGAAGAAGATGAGAGGGTTTCTCTTGTGCCTATGACCCTTGAAGTTGGAAATGGTAATGATTTACTGAATTCCACCAATGGTGGTAATGAAAAGCCTTCATCACCTCCCTTGCAATCTCAACTTTCTTCGCAGTCTGGCCCTTCCCCTTCTGTTGTACTTATCTCATCAATAATAGCATTATATTGATTATCTAATGGTTCTACTGTGACACCTTTCATGACTCAGATTTATCAAAATGTTACTTGTCTACCTGAATCGGTTACACCTATTTATATAGATATGCCCATTCCTTCATCTGATGTACCTCCATTTTTCAAGACATTCAGCTCAATGTCATCCTCTGTGGCTAAGGAAACTTCAACAGTTTCATGATCACCACTCAAGATCACTAATTTGCAAGTTTCATTAGTTGAAACTTCAATTCCTAACATTTCCTCAGCTCCTGAAGTCATTCCTGCTCATAATGTTAACCCTTCTCCATCCACTTATCTTGTTAGTATGACTATGCCTTCTCACACAACAACTCAAACCACTTCTCTGATATCCATAGGCATCAGTATACCCCCCATTGATGAGATGAGGGAAGAATTCAATGAATAGTTTGTGGTATCCCTAGGAGAATATCGGTACAGGAAATATGATAGATCAATGGTGAACAAAGGTAGGAAGAGGAATAGGGATCAGAGTGATATGGACATGTTTGTTGCAAATGAGGTGGTGTGGACCTAGCGATCATGTGACCCGCAGGAATATGCCACTGATGTTGCATCTGTCTTAGGGGATTTTACAGGAGCCAATTTTGATGCTATGAACACTTTGAACTAGGAATTTGATAAACAAAAAATAGAAATTGTTAGACTGAAAAAGGAACTGGTGCAACTTAAAAGGCAACATGAGAATAGGTGTGATGAACTTCAAGAGATGAATGTTTCCCTCAGCGAAGAAATAGAAAGAGAAATGACTATTAATGTCACTTTCATTCAGAAGGTTGCATTGTTGGAAAGATAGTGTGAATATGCAACCGCAAGTGCATCTTTGTCTTCATATTTTAAGTTTTCCCGGGAGGAATTTAAAGAGCTTGCCATTCGAACCCACAAGGAAAATTATGATTTTGTTTGTGAGTTATCTAAAACTCTAGATAATATCTTTGAAACTCACATGGTTTTTGTCAAGATGTTTGTTGTTCTGGAAGACTTAGTTGAGAAGAGACATCAAGCCTCGAAGGCTTATGATGAAGTGGTAGACTGGAAAAGGCACACGAAAGATAACCCAGATAATGTCACTTTTCCCACTAACTTCCAGTTTAAGAGGATCGAGACTATATTGAGAGCCCGAGAAGACCTAGATGAGATAGTGGTTGAAGCCATCAAGAAAGCACATGCCATTTGTAGCAAAAGATGGTATGTAGTTGACAACATTATGGATGATTTGTCCTTTCCTGTAATGGTGTTGATTGAAAAGGCCTGTCCACCTAGATTGATGATTGAGCAAGTGGAGTAGTGACGGGATGAGGGAGAGGAAAAGATCAAGAAAATTGACCACATCAGCATCCATGATGTAGAATAGTTGATCGGACAACCATTTTCATTGGAGAAAAATATCCACATCTTTATCCAATTTTGGGATAAACTGGCTGAGAGTGAAATTGAGGATCATAAGTGCAATGCCCAGCTTGGCATTGAATCAGCTAGTTACCCTGATATCGAGGAGTTGCTCTGTATCTGGAAGATGTGGAGAGATTTCTTTGGGTAGTAGCTTTGTTTAGTCTTTTGATCCCCTTTAGGGGGGGATCTATTTTTTTGTAATAATTATTTAAGAGGGTGATCTCGAATGTACTAGGGACTTTTAACTTTGGTACTTTTGGAAGAAGGAGGACTGATACAAGATATTGAGAGAACACCTCTAGTTTTTCATATGGTTTATGTAATTTGTTACTGGACTTCAAATCAATACAGTACTGTCATTTCTTATCTCTTGTCTTCATCTGGATGAATTTCTTCAAACATATTTCAATCTTCTTTATTTCAAATGGACAAATAATGCTATGAGTTATTTACAATCATTAAATGTGTTTTATTTAACTCAAATTTATCTCTGTTATTTATCTATGCATTGATAAATTTTCATACAATTTATTTTATGAACTGTCTTTATCTATTTATGTGAATAATTGAAAAGCAATATTCAACAACATAATATGTTTGTTTTTCAACTTACATGTGCTATGTAGGTTTATTCATATTGATAGAATCTGAAGTCACTAACTAATTGATTTTCATTAATTAGCTGTGAATTAAGTGATGAGCTTATAATTTGATTTAGATTTTTGTTGATTGAATGAAAAATACTTGTCTACTTACATATCCGGTTTACATGTAGATCAACCCAGTATCTTTTTCAGAGTAGTTTAGATCTAGATCAGTTTCCCTTTCCTATTTAGGTTTAAATTTTCTTCTTCTTATATCATCTGCCTTGTTTCCTAAACTAGGGAAATAGATCCTCTACGGATCAAATCGAATCATAAGCCAACGGAGGCTACAAAAGTATCTGTGGGAGATTACCATCCCAAACAGCTCGAGGATAGAACAATACCTGCGTTGGATTGTTTGAATCCTTTTGCTGGGTTTTGTTCATGTGTCGCAAGCCTTAAACACCCTAATCAGCCACATACATAGTTGGGGCTTCAACAAATGGTGCTATAAGGAGGGCCAACACATCATGACTAAACAAAATACTCATACACCTCCTCCAGCAAGAGATCCAATAATCACCCGTAGTCACGCTCATGCATCTACATCAGGGGAACAAATAATACAAGGTTCAGACATCATCCCTATTACCCCTAGACAAGAATAGACTACCCAATCAGACATATATGTTCTCGTATCACCCATCCTAGTACCCATCTTAGTTGAACAAATGTTGAAGGGTAATTCCCACAACGTTGCCGAGATTCGAAGGCGATTCACTAAAGGACATCCCACCCAGGATCCTCTCCAAAATGATAATCAGGAAAGTCCAAGTCTAGGTGACCAAAACGCTGAGAGAAGTCACGACCTTTTCAGTGAACCATCCACTCCTGGTCTTGATATAGGTTCCCTATTTCAAGATTCAGCAACTCCTCGACACATCTTTCGAGTAGGAGGACCACCACCATCTCCTCCCTCTACTTCATCTTCCTCAGAAGAATCATCAGATTCCAAATCTTCGGATTCCTCAGAAGAATCTGTCCCTATGGCTGATGAACATCACAACAAGCCATTGTTAGATGGGGATGTCGTGTCTGTCTTAGGAGACCAACATAGGTTACCCAAAAAACTCCAAGAAGTGGCTTCCAAAATTTAATCCTGATGACAAAATCCCTGTGGAATACCACATCAAATATTTCATGCAAGCCATCAAGCTTAGGAACCTCATACACGAAGACATGGTTTGCAGACTATTCCCTTACACGTTTGAGGGAAAGGCTTCTACCTGGTACTTTGCCTTAGAAGCTAGCTCCATCCCGTCATGGGATGTGTTTTCCGAATTCTTCACTCAAAATTTTTGGGATGACAAGACCCCAGAGGAATTAGTCATAGAGCTCTCTTCCATGAAAACTAAAGATAAAGAAAGAGTCAAATATTACAATCATCGGTTTTCATATTTAAAAAACAGGATCCCAAATACGGTACTTCCTGTTGAGGAATTACTGGTAGCATACTATATTAAGGGTCTCCCAACCCAAATAGCCATGTGGGTCAAAAGGGATCACAAAGAGTCCTTACAAGACGCCTTTTTCGAAGCCATCCAAGTCGAAAGGGACATGTTATGTCTCAAAGACAACCCTGACACTACATCTGAGCAAGCGTCTACCTCACGTAGGAAAAGTGTCAGTTCCCCTAAACATGCTGCTACTAGCCAAGATCCATTCAATATGAGTGAAGTGAAGAATCTCCTTCAAAGAATGTCTAATGAGATGGTAGATCTCAAGAATACAAGCAATGAAAATCAATTAAACAATAGGGGATTCAATAGGCCACCTTTTAGGAGGCCAAATCAACCTCATCAGAATCCACCACCTCCAAACCCTAGCGAGGGGTTCACCTCAGAAGAGATATTCTCTGTCTTGAAAGTCTTAGCTGTAGGAACACTAGATATTCTAGAACCCTCTGAAGGTCATTCCACCCAAGAATCACAACCTCCCCAAGAGGAAGAGGAGGACGACCAGCAGGTCAGCTCTGTGATATTCTTCTCAAAAGAAGAAGAAGAAGAAGAACCCGACACTGTTTTTAATCTACAGCACACACACAATACTAGGTCTAAAGGGCCACCTCCCCAGGAATCATCTCCTCTGACACAAACCCTTGGAAAAGGTAAGACTCAAACTCAGAAGGACACCCTCATTCCTGAGCCAGAATACAACTTGGCTGAGGATGTTAAAAGATTCAAAGAAAACATATCTTTATTTGATCTTCTCAAAATCCCTTCCATAATGGATTCCTTACCCAAAAGCATGATCATAAAGCAACCCCGAGAAACTTAGAATGATAATTTTGACTCCACTCCCCGACCAAACCATCCAAAATCGGGAAGCAAGGGAACTCCTCCCTCCTTAGTTACCTTTTAAATATTTAACAGGAACGTGCATAACTGTATGGTAGACTCAGGTGCTTCATCTAATGTTATGCCCCTTTCTATCTGTAAGAAACTCAATGCCACCTGGGAAACTTGTCCTATTCAAATTGTGCAATTAGATAGATCCAAGGTTAAAGTTGTAGGGAGGATGAAAAATGTTCTTCTCAGATTATCCGTAGATCCTTGGATTCATGAAACTATCGATATTGTGATTGCATATATTCTAGAGACTTACAGTATGTGGTTGAGTCGAGATTGGTCAGAGAAACTTAAAGTTTAATTTGCTACTGATTGGTCCCACGTATGGTTGCCTCTTAATGGGCAGCCTAACAAGCTCAAAGTTGACAGGGAACCATTCATGAAAAAAACTGTAACTGATCTCGATGGTTCCAATGAATATGTCTCCTTATTTAGAAATCAAATTGAACATTTCACATTTGATACTTTCTTTGGAGACTTACCTGTTGATGTCGCACCAACGGAGAATGAGCAGAAACATTCTTAGATAACTCATCTCACATCTGTCCCATTCTCTAGCACTATTTTTCATAATGTATATAATGTAAATACCAATTTCAGAATTGATCCTATAGTTTTGAATTTGTTCTTTTATGGCTCCAGATCAAAGGAAGGAGCAAGTGCAGGATGTGTACTTATTGATCCTAAAGGGATCAAAACCATGATCGTATGCAGGTTGGAATTTGAATGTACTAATAGCGTGGCTCAGTACGAGGCTTTAGTCCAAGGACTTAGGAAATCTATTGATATAGGAGTGAAATCAATTGAATTCGTAGGGGAATCCGAAATAATTATGAAACAAGTACAAAATCAAATACATTGTCTATCTCCACGTCTAGTTAATTATTAAATATTAATCAGAGACATGACTAATTCCTTCTCAGCATTTAATATTATATATGTTCCTAGATCTCAAAACTTTGATGTAGATATGTTAGCCAACACTGCATCTAGACTGATCCCTCCCGAAGGCTTGTCTCCACACACTTTCTCTATCGAAATGATGTACAAACCCTCTATACCCAACAATGTCACAAATTAGAAGGTGTTTGATGATTACCATCAAATAATTGACTTCCTATCAGCCCAAAATACCTTCAAGGATATGTCTATTGATGAAGTTGATCATTAGAAGTCTCTATATGATCCTTCCAACATCATTCCCAAGTATGTCATCAGTTTGGAGAAGTTTTATGATTTACAAGATAAATTCAGACAAACCACCAATTGCAAGACTCAAAGCTCAACCTTGAATCACACCCCTGTCAACTTAGGAACAAAGCACGAACCCCAATTCATCAATCTTGGAATACACTATTCCAGTGACGAAAGAAGAGGTTTTATCAAACTCTACAGGGAATTTAAAGACGTTTTTTCCTAGATATATGATAAACTCAGGACTTTTGATACTACCTTCATGCATCATAACATCCCCATGAAACCTGATGTAAAACCCTATCAAAAATTGAGGAAAATGAGGAAAATGCACCCCAATCTGGAGCCTTCTGTCAAGAAAGAACTAGACAAGATGCTCTTGGATAGGATCATATTTCCCATCTGACATACACAGTGGATAGATAATTTGGTTCCTATTCGTAAGAAGAATGGGGAAATCAGACTCTGCGTAGACTTTAGGAATCTCAATCGGGCCTTTGAGAAAGACAACTGCCTTGTTCCTCCAATGGAGAAAATCCTACAAAAAGTAGCCATATCAGAGATATTTTCATTGCTAGACGGTTTTTCTAGCTACAACCAAGTCCTGGTTGCACCCAACGATCAACTGAAAACTTATTTTCAGACCCCTTGGGGAACATTTGCATACAGATGAATGTCATTTGTACTAATAAACACAGGAGCCACATTCCAGAGAGCTATGGACATAGCTTTCAGGGGCTTGATCCACAATTACGTCGTTGTGTACCTAGATGATGTTACCATTTACTCTAAAAAATGACAGGATCATTTGTCTGCTTTAAAACAGCTATTCGAAAGGTGCAGAAAATTCGGCATCTCCCTCAATCCCAAGAAGTCCATATTTGTAGTAACAGAAGGTAAGTTGTTGGGTTTCGTAGTTTCGAAGGAAGGTATGATCATCGATCCAGAACACATTGAAGAAAATCTCCAATATCGACCTTCCTAACACTCGTAAGGCAATGTAGTTATTTTTGGGTAAGATCAATTTTGTTCGTAGATTTGTTCCAAATTTTGCTCAAGTTGTAAAACCCCTGCAATTCCTTGTCAAGAAGGATGTACCATTTAAGTGGTGTGATGAACAAAAGAATTCATTTATTGAAATTTGGAAAACCATGGCAGAAGCACCTGCTCTTATGTCCCCAAATTTCAATAAGTATTTTATATTGTATACATTTTCTACTGACTTTTCTTATGTAGCTGTCCTCACGCAGAAAAATCATGAAGACACCGAAATCCCCATTTCTTTCATGATTTCAACATTCAAAGGGGCTGAACTCAATTACTCCCAGGTTGAAAAACAGGCCTACACAGTATATAAATCAGTAAAACATTACAGGCCTTATCTTTTGAAGTCAAGGACTAAAGTGATTGTCCCTTATGCGGCAATTCACAATGTCCTCATCCAAAAGGAGTTGGGAGAAAAGAGAGCTCACTAGATGATCACCCTTCAAGAATATAATATGGAGATTAATCCTGCGAAGATCATCAGAGGACAAGGTTTGTGTCAGCTCACCGCCCAATCAAATGACCCTAAAAATAAGCAAGCTGATTGGGAACAGGAAGAAGCTACTCCTAGAGGTTTTGTTAATGCACTTGAAACTGCGGCATCTGGATGGTATGATCACATCAAATTCTTTATTCATAATGGGTTTTATCCTGAAACCCTAGATTCCAAAAAATGTAGAGCAATAAGGATGAAATCAGTCCCTTATCAACTTATTGATGATGTTCTATTTAGGAAGAATTATGATGAGTGTTTCTTAGATGCCTGGAAAAGGATCAGACTGATGATTTCCTGTTTCAATTTCATGCAGGACCTACAGGTGGACACTTCTCATGTAATACAACGGCTCATAAAATCATCAGGCCAAGATAATATTGGCCTACCCTATTTAGAGATTCCCATTCATTTGTCAGAAAATGTGAGCCTTGCCACAAGTGCGCTAGAAAAATTAAGAAACCTGCTTACCCCTTGCAGCCACGAGCAATCCAATTCCCATTTCAATTGTGGGGGTTGGATTTCATCGGACCCATCAACCTCGTATCCTCATTACAACATAAATACATCTTGACAGCCACTGACTATTTTATGAGGTGGGTCAAAGTATTCCCTTTAAGACTGTGTAACACAAACTAGGTAATTTCCTTTCTTGAAAATCAGATAATCACCAAGTTTGACACTCCCGAATATCTAGTTTTTGACAATGCCTCATACTTCCAATCCATTGACCTGACCAGCTACACCCTTGAAAAGGGAATTAAGCTTAGGTTTTCTGCTAATTACTATCCTCAGGGAAATGGGCTTGTAGAATTTTCAAACAAAAACTTGATAACCATCCTTAAGAAGACAGTGGCTTCACATCATAAAGACTAGCACACCCAAATTTACTATGCTCTTTGGGCAGATCAACTCACCCCAAAGGCAGCCCTTGGTAACTCCCCTTATTGCCTTGTTTATGGAAAGCCATCCTACCTACCAGCTAATATCACCATTCCTTAGTTGCAATTGGCCCAATCCATCCAAGAGAGTGACTCTTCCCCATTACAACAGAGGATTGATTCTCTTCTCAAGTTAGAAGAGGATAGAGACAAATCCAAGAATAAATTCTACCAACATCAATAGTTGGTTAAGAAATGGTTTGACGAGAGGTCTTCATCAGACAGAGACTTCTCAATGGGAGATTTAGTGTTGACATGGGACAAACAATACAAGGACAACAAAGAGTACACTAAGATTCAGTGACTTTGGCTAGGACCATTCATTGTTACAGAAAAGATTGGTCCTAGTACAGTTCGACTACAAACACTGGAAGGGGTTGTTGACACCTACCCAGTGATTTTTTTCTGCTCAAGAAGTACTTTGTTTGAAAAGGTTGGTTCAAACCTGTTTATAGTTTTGGTGTTTTATTTTCTTTTTATTTTCTGAATGTTTGCTTGATTTTGGTAACTTTTGGTAATATCTACACCCTTAGCAATAATGAGCAATCAGTTTTTCTCACTATTCAATACTCTCAACCGAAACAGATTTGTGAGTTTCTATCTTTTCTAACTCGTATCAGGATCTATTATATCTGAATGATAACCATATTTGCAGAATTTTGTATTAACGCTTTCTCATCCAGGTTAATATATTATACATACCCTACTCTGATGATGATAGTTGTGGAGGGAAAGGTCTCATTAGAGCATTGTGGCAAATCTTCATAGCCTGGTCAGTCTTATTCTTTGGGATTTAACCATAGCCATATCTTTTATCATGTGGATTACAATATGAGGGGTCTCACCATGAGCCAGCTCATTAGGATCATAGGTGCTCAATGGAATGCCATCTTTTCCATTTAATATGGGGAGATGGCTTCCTGCTCTCTGGAAGATGGGGGATCCTATCATAGGTCGACTTATTCATTATCTATAGAGCATTAGTGAGTAGCGATTCCTACATATGGACACCAAGCCATGGCAGTTTCATGTAATTCATGTACAAAATAAAACCCAGTCATTCCCAAACAATAGAGTACTGTGTATCAGGACGATAAAGTCCTATCCAAGACAAGCCTCACTATGATCATAGGCTTGATTTTGGGCTAAAACTACCACTAGATGGTAACCAAGCCATAGTAGTTTCTTTTGGCCATATAGCTGCAAGACAAGAGGTCTCCTTACTAAGCCGACTTGTTCATTTTCCAGGTCAATTTTGTGAATGGCACTAATCACCAGAACATGGGGCAGTGGTCCTATGTCATTACAATCTTGTCATTTAAAAAAAAGGGGGGGGGGGACAAATATTGGTTTCAGTGGCCCCTGTGTGAAATCCCAAAGTGGTAAAGCTCTGATCTCAGGTTCAACCTTAAACTGCATGCCTATGTCAGCCTGAGTTCAAATGATCTTAATCCCCCAATGACATCTGAATCAGAGTTTCATCCTTTAAAATGGCCATGGATGGAAGTGCATTAATAATTTTGATAATTCTATGTTGGTTACATTTATGTGTTAACATTTCTTGGGATTTAATCATTGGCTTGCTGATAGGTTTGATTGGAAAAGGGTTATTGTTTGCAGAGATAACTGATTCTTCCAGCCAGTCGCCATTTGTTGTAGGCACAACAGATCCCATGTTATTTTGACACGGGAGTCTAATCACACATATGAAGCTAACTTGGTAAGATTCTTCAAGACCTTGTAGGATTCTGTTACATTTTTTATTTACTCATGGGATTCCCTAACTCAACCAAATTTCCAAAAAATTCATGCTTAGTTTGATTGTTTCAAGTTGCAGAAAGATTTGGAATTGTTTCAAGTTGCAGAAAGATTTGCAGAAAGACTTGACTCATGTAGAAGAAGAATATGAGAGGGTTTCTCCTATGCCTATGACCCTTGAAGTTGGAAAGTTAATGATTTACTGAATTCCACCAATGGTGGTAATGAAAAGCCTTCATCACCTCCCTTTCAATATCAACTTTCTTCTCAATCTGGCCCTTCCCCTTCTGTTGTACTTATCTCATAAATAATGGAATTATCTTCATTATCTGATGGTTCTACTGTGACACCTTTCATGGCTCAGCTTTATCAAACTGCTACTTGTCTACTTGAATCTGTTACACCTATTTCTGTAGAAATTCCCATTCGTTCATTTGATGTACCTCCAGTTTTCAAGATTCCATTGCATATCCCTTCATTTAGCTTAGTGTCATCCCTTGTGGCTGAGAAAACTTTAGTAGTTTCATCATCACCACTCAAGATCACTACTTTGCAAGTTTCATCAGTTGAAACTTCAATTCCTTACATTTCCTCAGCTCCTGAAGTCATTCTTGCTCAGAATGTTAACCCTTCTCCATCCACTTCTCCTATTACTATGACTATTCCTTCTCACACCACAACTCAAACCACTTCTCTGATATCCACATGCATCAGTATACCCCCCATTGATGAGATGAGGGAAGAATTCAATGAATATTTTGTGGTATCTCTAGGAGAATATCAGTACAGCAAAGATGATAGGTCAGTGGTGAAGAAAGGTAGCAAGAGGAAAAGGGATCAGAGTGATATGGACATGTCTATTGCAAATGAGGTGGTGTGGACCCAGCGATCAAGTGACCCGTAGACATATGCCACTGATGCTGCATCTCTCTTAGGGGCTTTTATACGAGCCAATGTTGATGTTGTGAACACTTTGAACCGGGAATTTGATAAACAGAAAATAGAAATTGTTAGACTGAAAGAGGATCTAGTGTAACTTAAAAGGCAACATGAGAACAAGTGTGATGAACTTCAAGAGATGAATATTTCCCTCAGTGAATAACTGCAAATATAAAGGACTGTTAATGTCACTTTGGTTCAGAAGGTTCCATCGTTGGAAAGACAGTGCGAAGATGTAACTGCAAGTGCAACTTTGTCTTCGTATTTTAAGTTTTCCCAGGAGGAATTTAAAGAGCTTGCCATTCGAACCCACACAGAACATTATGATTTGGTTTGTGAGTTATTTAAAACTCTAGATAATATCTTTGAAACTCACATGGTTTTTGGCAAGATGTTTGTTGTTCTGGAAGACTTAGTTTAGAAGAGACATCAAGCCTCGAAGGCTTATGATGGAGTGGTAGACTGGAAAAGGCACATGAAAGATAATCCAGATAATGTCACTTTGCTCACTAACTTCCAATTTAAGAGGATTAGGACTATCTTGAGAGCTTGGGAAGACCTAGATGAGATAGTGGCTCAAGCCATAAAGAAATCACGGGCCATTTGCAGCAAAAGATGGTATGTAGTTGACAACATTATGGATGATTTGTCCTTTCTTGCAATGGTGTTGATTGAAAAGGCCTGTCCACCTAGATTCATGATTAAGCAAGTGGAACAGGGACGGGATGAGGGAGAGGAAAAGATCAAGAAAATTGACCACGTCAGCAACCATGATGTAGATCAGTTGATTAGACAGCCATTTGCAGTGGAGAAAAAGATCCACATCTTTATCCGATTTTGGGATAAACTGGCTGAGAGTGAAATTGAGGATCATAAGTGCAATGCCCAGCTTGGAATGGAATCAGTTAGTTATCTTGATATTGAGGAGTTTCTCTGTATCTAGAAGATGTGGAGAGATTTCTTGGGGTAGTATCTTTGTTTAGGCTTTTGATCCCCTTTGGGGGGACATCCATTTCTTTTGTAATAATTATTTAAGAGGGTGATCTTGAATGTATTAGGGACTTTTAACTTTTGGAATTTTGGAAGAAGGAGGACTAGTACATGAGATCGAGAGAACACCTCTGGTTTTTCATATGGTTTATGTAATTTGTTATTGTACTTCAAATCAATATAGTATTGTCATTTCTAATCTCTTGTCTTTAATTGGATGAATTTCTTCAAACAGATTTCATTTTTTATTTATTTCAAATGGACAGATAATGTTGTGAGTTATTTACAATCATTAAATGTGTTTTATTTAACTCAGACTTATCTATGTTATTTATCTATGCATTGATAAAGTTTCATACAATTTATTTTATGAATTGTCTTTATCTATTTATGTGAATAATTGAACAACAATATTCAATAGCATAATAATATGTTTGTTTTTCAACTTACATGTGCTATGCAGGTTTATTCAGAGTGATAGAATCTTAAGTCACTAACTAATTGATTTCCGTTAATTAGCTGTGAATTAAGTGATAAGATTCTAATTTGATTTACATTTTTGTTCATTGAATGAAAAATACTTGTCTGCTTACACATCTGGTTTACCTACAGATCATCCCAGTATCTTTTTTAGAGTAGTTTAGATCTAGATCAGTTTCCCTTTCCTAGTTAGGTTTAAGTTTTCATGTTATTTATATTATTTGCCTTGTTTCCTAAACTATGGAAACATATCATCTGTGGATCAAATCCAATCATAAGCCAGTGGAGGCTACAAAAGTATCCATGGGAGATTACCATCCCAAAGAGCTCGAGGATAGCACAATACCTGCATGGGATTGTTTGAAGCCTTTGGCTGGGTTTTCTTCGTGTGTTGCAAGCCTTAAACATGTAGAAATAATAGATCAATGCTATCAGCAATGATGCTAAGAAGAAGAACAGGAAATATATCTTGCTACTAAGAATTCTCACAAGCATACACAGGAAAAATAGAGAGAAGAAAAGAGACTGAATCACATGAATGAAGAGATGAATATTGGTGTGTATCCTTCCATTGAATAATTATGAATAATAGTGTACATAAATAGTACATCCATCATAGGAAAGTCGAATTGTATGGAAACAACTCATAAAGCTCAAAAAGGTTGACTTACCAAAATATACCAAACCCCCATAGGTGGATAAAGCACTTGCTAAATCTATCAAGGACCTCACGAGTTGGAAAAATCATGAATGAGTTGTCAAGGAGATGGAAATAGCATGCTAATCCTAGAAAATGGAGAAAAAATAATGGAGGATGAGTTGGAAACAAAAGCTCCCAGTTTCCTAGTTGACTAGCTTTTATCTTATCCATAGAAAAGCAGGAAAAAGCAGAAAAAGCAGAATCTGTTGTAAAGTCCTGTATACTAATTCTGGATCAACCCGGAATCAGAAATAAATCATTCCTAGGATATAGATGGCATGTATTGACTTTAAGGTGCAAGTGGATGCCAACTAATTAAGCTAGTGGGTGAATAATTAATCAAATAATGATTAATTATTTTATCCTAAGTTGTGAGTGGGTTTAATATATTCCAACACCCCCCTATAAGTCTAACTTTATGATGGTATGACAAAAAATATGGATGCATATAGGGCCCAGCAACAAGGCTATGGTCACCCTTTAACAATTATTATGTCCAAAAAAGTGAGGAAAGAGGCAAAACCACATGGGGAAAATCCTCCCTCAAGATAGGAAAAGGCACAAAATTTGAAATATGTCTTCAACATATCTTCATCTTCACTTTAATGAGCTGACTAAACTGCTTCTGGATGAAGGACTTGCTGAAGAAATCATGAACTCCATGATCATGCGTTGGAGAGTAGAACCTGCAAGAAGGAAGATGAGAGACTCCTTGTATCTCATCAAATGATGAAGTAGGAGCATTATATGAATGCTTCTTTCTGCTGTCAAAGTCTGATCTGCATACTCCTTTCCAAAGAGTACAAAAATTAAGACAATTTATTTCACACCCAATTCCCTGAATAGCTGCAAAATTGTGATGTGAATCACATGTCAATATTCCAATCTGATATAGCACCTGTATAGATCTGATATGAGGCTGATAAAACTCTGATTAATCAGAAATATTAACATATGGAACAGCAAGGACAAAGGCTTCAATGGCTCCATGAGGATATAGGGCTAGATTAGGAAAATTATGAGCAACTGGGGAAAACTGATAGGTGTAAAAATATGAATGATGGGTGGGCATAAGATCTGAACCATAAGTGTTTAGAACAGATCCAAACATTTTTAATATCAGTCCATATATGACTAAGGACATGGATAACCAGCCAATGAAAGATAGGAAAGACTTCAAACCGTGTAAGATAAATATCACTGCATAAGAGACCAATGAGGAATCAACTAGTGATCTTGGGATTTGTATAGTCTTTGGATTATTCAAAGGTATGGTAGATGGTATGGATGGTGGTATTATATGTGTATCAACCTGCAAATATGCTTCAAAATCAGAATTCAAAGGATCACACATAAGCATATCAATAGACTCATGGAAATACACTGGTAATGAATCCTCTGTATGAAAGGAGGAAATAAGGAGATGTTCAAAATCTTCAAGAAGGCTCTGAGTATTGATGCCAAGAATAAAGGAGGATATGCTGAAGCACATGAGATCAAGTAAGGTAAGTGTTATGGCACAAATAAGGCTTGATGTGGCTAAGCAAACATCCTGTAAGTCACTGGGTTGCGCACCATCAATGAGAGAGGTATGCAAGAGGTGTAAAGAATTTGGCACATAGATCTCAGAATCTAAGATAGGAGATTGAGATAACAATGAATGGGTTATATGATTATAATCAATATCAGCAGCAGCTCCATATGTTACTTCTTTTTCATCAATAGTATCACAAGAAGAAAAATCACCTTCGAGAGACACAAAAAAAGATGGCTCTTCAATATTTGCTTCTTCATTGAAGGAGGAAGCATTCGAATGAAAGAGGGAAGCAGCAACATGAACTGTATGAGAAACTTCTTCATCATGATCAACTTCATCAAATAATGTAGAGGCCAAGAAATCTTGAGAAAGAGAACAAGAGGAGATGCTAGGTTCGCTCCATTCTTCATCTTCAATTTCCTGCAAACCAAAAGCTTTGTCCAAAATTTTCCAAAGCTCAAATGGAAATTCAGCAGAATATATGAGATGATATATATTTGGAGACATTCCCAAACACATAATTCCATAAGCTCTATCACAATTATTTAGCCAATCAATCTCCTCTTCATAAGACTCAGGTTCACTCAATGCTCCAATGGAGATATCAAAGTGACATTGCCTCTTCAAGTAGGCACTCATCTTTGGCTTCCAATCAACATAGTTGAAAGGAGATAGTAGAGGAACTTTTGAATCCATATTGAAGTTGTTGATATGCTCTAAGAGATACTCTCTGCAACCTGCAAAACAAACTAGGAGAAAATCTTGTAAGCTAGACAAGCTCTTCTTCAGAGAGGGATAGGAGACTGGATTCGCTCCTCAACTCTATAGAAGTTGATCAACCTTGTAGCTCTTATACCATGTAGAAATAATAGATCAATTCTATCAGCAATTATGCTAAGAATAAGCACAGGAAATAGATCTTGCTACTAAGAATTCTCACAAGCATACACAGGAAAAATAGAGAGAATAAAAGAGACTGAATCACATGAATGAAAAGATGAATATTGGTGTGTATCCTTCCATTGAATAATTATGAATAATAGTGTACATAAATAGTACATCCCTCATAGGAAAGTTGAATTGTATGGAAACAACTCATAAATCTCAAAAAGGCTGACTTACCAAAATATAGCAAACCCCCATAGGTGGATAAAGCACTTGCTAAATCTATCAAGGACCTCACGAGTTGGAAAAAGCATGAGTGAGTTGTCAAGGAGATGGAAATAACATGCTAATCCTAGAAAATGGAGAAAAACTAATGGAGAATGGGTTGGAAACAAAAGCTCCCAGTTTCCTAGTTGACTAGCTTTTATCTTATCCATAGAAAAGCAGGAAAAAGCAGAAAAAGTAGAATCTGCTGTAAAGTCCTGTATACTAATTCTCGATCAACCCAGAATCAGAAATAAATCATTCCTAGGATATAGATGGCATGTATTGACTTTAAGGTGCAAGTGGATGCCAACTAATTAAGCTAGTGAGTGAATAATTAATCAAATAATGATTAATTATTTTATCCTAAGTTGTGAGTGGGTTTAATATATTCCAACAAAACACCCTAATCATCCACATACATAGTGGGGGATTCAACAGGAATATAGCGTACACTAGTTGTACCATTGTTTGTTCATAATATGTTCATACGTTCTATCATTTTACTTTCAGTTATACTAATTGATGTGTTTTAATTAAGATGTGGTAATGTTGATTACTACATTTTTCTTATGGTTATACATTGTTGTGTTTGTGGCTCTACTTGATTATATGATTTTTTCATTTCTGCATAGTCTTACTTAATGTTGATATGGTTCTAACTTAACTTTGTTTCTGGAACTAAAGTGGGTGGAGTGGCGGGACTAGTTCTCCCATGACGGTCTGAGAGGTAAAGTGTTCACTTGTCTAACAAGCTTACTTAGTCTGGTTTGAACTACGACATGTCTTCTATTTTGTATGCATATTATACTTAGCGACGAAGATTTAAGGATTTCTGAACGTTTTGATCATTAACATACCTACTGTTGGTTATTACACTTCCTTACAGACTCAGATTGATAGAAAGGTAATTACTGTCTTCATTAATTATTTGACATAGATAAATGATCTATGTTATATCTATTAATCATTATATTTATATTTCATGTTTATTTTATTATAACATTAACATATCTTTTATTTATTTTATGGAAGGTTATAAGCTTGGTTTAAGATCAAACCTGGATTTTATTATATAACCAAATACTACCATGGCATATTTCATATGCCATGGTTTCTAAGCTTAATTCTTAGGGAGAATGGAAGGGAAAAGGTTTAAGGCTTAACCTATGGTCTAAACTATACCTAACATACTTTTGCATTGGGGAATGACTTTGGGTTAGCGTATATGTTGCATGGAATAAACATTATACTATACCTTGTGTTAGCATTGGGGTGGTGAGTTATAACATATGGTTGAAACTTATGCGATGGGGTTTAATTCCCTGCATGGAAATGGAAACCATGATAATGTAACAATGGTAAACTATGGAGATGTGGGTTTTGGTTTGATATTGGATGCCAAGCAGGCGCCATTAATGCATCTCACGGTTTAGGGCATCCCAAGCTTAGGGCTTGGCTCCATGAGTGACTTGGTCATTTCGCTTGTCTTGCTGATGGTTTGGTCTTGGCTTTACACAGAGGGTGGAGGAGACACCGTAGTTAATGAAGGTATGCTTCGTTGGTTTCATGGTGGTGTTTGATGTTTGATTTGTGGCTTAACTGTTGCATACTTCTCATCATCGTCAATTTTTTTGTGGTTACAGGTGACAGGGTTCGCATGGAGCTTCCTGGTTCAGAGCTTTACCACTGGTTCGTGGGTGATTCCATAGGTGCATAGTAATCCTGTTATATACCCTGCGCTTGTCACCTCTCGGCATTTTGGGTGGGACTGGGTTATCACATTTCTTAATGGGGTTTTATTATGGGATTTTGATTCACCTTTGGGCCTGTGTACAAGTTTTGAGTTTGTAAAAATAATAAGGGTGCTGCTAGCAGCAAAATGGGGAACCTCGGTACTTGTAGCAGAATCTGCAATTTGTGTATGTAAATCATGTTTTTATTTGGGGGTTTCAAGCCTGGGTAGCACCATTAGTTTCACTAGCGCCATAGCCCTTAATACAACTTTGTAAACTTCGATTTTCTGACTTAATGGTTCTGTGTGAATGCATCTATTTTGTGTTTTTGATAATGCGTTGTGATTATTTAAATATTGGGTTTACATATGGCGTTCAGCCTTCATGATGAGTCTGTGTATTTTTACTTCCATTATTGTTAATAGTTGAATGAATGGAAACGATAGTGACAATGAATGGCTTCGGGCCATACCGTAAATGGCATGAGCACCCTTTCATGGTAGCTGCGACAATGTAGAAGGTTTAGGATTCACGATTTGGTTTTTAATATGTAATGTGGATTTATAAATACACCGTGGGTGTAAACCCTTGGTTAACAAGGTTGATATAGATTCCATTACTGTTTTGTTTCATTAGTATGTAATGTGGAAATGTGTAAGAGCCATGGGTGTAACCCCACGATGGCTATCATCATTGTAGGGTTATTTGTTGATAGGCATAAGTTTATCACAGGGTTTAATTAGGGGATTGTGTATTTATTTTAAGTGGACGAGGTCATGCTTAAAGCGTAGGGTGCAGAGACGACAGTCTCACGACCTTGCCATAGCGTAGTGATGTTATGACATGTCCCCACCCTTCTACTGGTGAGAGGACATGACTATAATTCTAACAATCCGGGAAACTAAGCCCCATTAACATAAGGTATAAAATGCAGTAAAGTAAAAACATACATAGATGCAACATATCATTCAATAAACAGTGGAAGCAATACATGATATTCACATTCAATAATTTCACATGTTCATAGTAATTTAATTGTAGAGACAAGATAAACAAGAGATACTTATCTTTAACAGAAGCTTGTCCCACAACTAGCTATGTCGCTACAACATTCCACCCAACCATAGGCCAGTGTGCTCATCAATCACTCAGCAACACTGCCACCCCTGAGTTGGGCATGATTCCAAAAGGAACAAGGGGAAACTAGTAGGCTCACATGTAGCCAAGGATGCACAAAACTCATCCAAGCCAACACAGCTGGGTTTATCAGGCTAACAGGGAGATGGAAAGGTTGGCTACTAAGCTAGTGAGCTTAATCTAAGAGCTATGGACACCTACACAAGAACTAGCCTGAATTCTAAAACATCCACACACACCCAACACAAGGAAGCATCCCCTTCTCTGCTACACAGTCCCTCGGGCTATGCCTTCCCTTCCAATGCTATTCAGGGGGTGTAAAGAAGAAATCCAGCCCTCTAGCTCTGTCTGTGAGGCTCCTGCACACACTAGGTTTGTCAAGCAAGCTTAGACCCCATTCCCACACCCAAAGGAAGTGAAAAGGACAACAAATGATATGCACATAAAAATGGCATTTTTGGACTGAAGGAAAAACACCACGGAGACCAAAATTGGGTATGGAAACTCGGTAGAAACAACTCTGTCTGAGCAACTCGAATTCCAGATTTTGTTATGGCCCTAACGTGGAAAAAATGACTTCAATAGCACCCAAAATTCATGTCTCTATTCTCCCACTCGTTGGGAAACACTAAAAAATGAAATTCCCCACCATGGGCATGTGGAAACAACACCAAAATGCCCAGCAAAGATCCCAGCCACTAGAAGCTAACAAAAACACTTCACAACCATGGTAAAAACAAATGAAACTGCAAAAACGTGAGTGGAAGATGCACTGGCAGCTCTCAAAATGTGAGTAAACCCAATCCAATCCCTGGCATTACAAAAACGACCTCCCATCCATGGGAAAATGAAGCCAACAACCAAAAATGTGTATTGAGAACACACACAACCAATTCTGGATGCCTGACAAAGATCACGTCAAGGAAAAATGGTGAGGAAAACATGAAAATGTGGAAGCATGGTAGAATGGCCTACATTTTTTGGTTTTTTCTTTCCCAGGGAGTCAAAATGCATTTCCCAAAAACTGATGGCTTCTCCAATTCGAATTTGGGATGTCATACCTTGCCCATCCCATGCAATAACCAATCCAACCAATTCCAGGAAGTAATAAATGATTGGGTGAATGAGACAAGAAAGGTAGTTGACAGTTTGATGGGTTCTCCCTCTAACATTTGTCTTTTCCCCACTGGCCCCAAAGGTTTGAATATTTTCCCCCCTTTATCCTTAGGAAATCATGCCCCTTCTCATTATTGTTGCATTGACATAGCTAGTTGTGGGTTTTTTTTAATTAATTGCATATTTACATGATGATTTAAAATCATAGCGTTCCTGGCTAGCACAAAATACCATCGACACCAATTTAATCGCCGAATCATAAAAACGATAATCCATGGTGGGGCTTTTTTCCTTTAGTTCCACACCACGATTAATTACAATATATATACATCATTTACATTTAATGCAAACGGGGTCAAAACCAGGGTGTTACATGTTATTATTGTTCACGCATACACTATGTGTGTAGCATGGCTCTGATAAATATAAAACGACCCTACAGGATTCGAATCCTGGTAATTTATTGAATAAAACTTGGGACAGTTTCTAGAATATTATAATGAGGATTGTAAAGAAAACGATTCATGTGCATTAATGTGATTTCATGGTTTTAATTTGTTATATGGAACAAAGGCATGGTTATGTAATTGATTACTGCTTATGTATTTTATGTTGTGGTTTTTATTAAGGCCTGTGCCTTGGGTTTGTATACCCATAGGGGTTGATACCACAACTTCTGTGTAATTTAAGGGTTTCAAAATATTTCTTGGTTATTATTAAGTGATGACTGTGAGAAATATTAGATGGAACTTTAAATGATTTATGCATATGATTATGATGTTGTTTATTAAAATATTTAGGACTGTGGATTTTAGATAGTGGAAAGAGATTTGATCTTGGACCAAAGAATGGTCACGATACTTACTATGATTCGTTATTTATGATGATGTTATTTTTAATGGGATGATTTAATAGTTAGCTTCTATTTAAATATGCAGACCTTGAAAGGTCTTTACTTGTTTATTTATCTTAGAAATAATTATAGTCTGTACTTAGTTGATTAGATTCATAATTCTATTTATGTCTTATGAGGTGTATATATATAGTAATTCAGCTTGTAAAAATATTAGGTTATCTAGGTTGTAAGTTTATACTTATATATATATAAGACTTACCTCTGAACTAGTTTATTTAAATCTAAAACATGCCTCTGCTAAAAATGGAATATGTCAGTAGAGTATAAAAACCCGAAAGAATAGATAAGTAATAGATCTGAAATAAAACCTAGATTATACTTAACCCAGTTTCAACAGTAAAAATAATACAGGAATTAAAACTAGGGTGCAGAACCCTTGATAAATGAATTAAAATTGCAGAAGCAAACTAATGAATAAACCCTGGATAAGTCTGGTATAGAAAATAACTTACATCCTAGAGTTATAATTTAAAAATGCAAACCTTAGCATATTTTAAACAAAGAAACAAATACATAGGGTTAGGAAATGCAATGTAATCATTTACCTAACATAACTAACATTTATTATAGGAAAATGGAATAGGAATTCTAAGGATTCATACCTGTGACTTGAAGCTCTTTTAATGGCTGAACCTGCACACTCAAATAACTAGTATTAACAATTCAAAAGGAAGATCTGACCTCTTTTTTTTATTACCAAATCACTTGGGAACTACCACGTGTCACCCAACCATGACCCTAAACCATTACTGGTTTAATTTCAGATCCCACCGAGCTGGACTCCAACATGAAAGTAGCTTAGAGATCCTAAGGTAGGATTTCCTATTTGGTATATCAGGTCTAGATTAGTTCTCCTTTTTCCTTCCATGAAAATGTTCTCCAAGAATTTACTTAAGAGAAAAACAGGAAGAAAATGACTCCTCCCAAATGATAGATCAGAACCCCGAGCCTTTCCTTGGCTTGAGACTTTATAAACAGACTTTTCAGTCAAAGCGACAGTTAAATCAAGAAACCTTGGTTTCTTGATTTCACCATTTTCAATTAATTTGGGTAATTTTTAATACTTTAACTTAGGAACTTTCAACTAGTTCCTAATTATACTTTTTTAGGTATTGGAATATTTATTATCTTTAAATAGTAAAATAATAATGGATGGAGCTTTTCTTTCTTTCTCTCATCATTAATATTATTACTATATTTATTCTTATACATACCATGTATAAAATACATAATAATATAACATCTGTTAATATTTGTCTTTGGGCATCATATACCATGAATATCCCTAGACTTAATGACACTTATTCATTAAGGTCAAATAGGTAAATGGTTAGATCTACTAGGCTAGGAAACTCTAAACATCCTTGCATGTTGGATTTCCCTCATATAACGTGGTAGTTCCTCAGTACTTGATGAGAATACAAAAATTCAAAATTTCATTTAATCACTTATAACTAAGTATGATGAGATCAATATTTTTCTCGAGTTGTTTTCACTCGAAAGTTATTAAATTCTTTTCAGTAACCCCTAGCGCTTACTAGAGCCCATACTCAATGCTTCAACAGGGAGTTACAAACTTAGTGCAATTCCAGAGCTCTTTGCTCAACACTAATGCTAGGAGGTACTTGTACGATACAAATAGGGATACAATGGCCAAGGATCCGATGCTCCAGAGCTTATGCTCAACATCAACATAGAAGGCTCCAGGGATTGTGCCCAACACTTCCAAATCTTATATTTTCATTTGTTCTAGAGCTTCTTGCTGAACACAAATGTAAGTACTCATGTGCTCTATAGCTCCTTTCTCAACACAAAACATTAATTACCAATGTGCTCTAGA